>JASVEL010005586.1:0-196015 GCA_032618575.1 Nicotiana noctiflora
GGGGATTTGGGCTTGGTCCTTCCCGATTGATAGCTTACAGTGTATTATGACTGTGATTGAGCTTATAACTGTGTAATTGGGTTAGTAGCCATGTTTGGGGCGTTGTGCTGATCTGTAGAGTATTAGGGAAACCTGTAGAGATAAGTGACATGTATATCATGAGGGATACATACACACAGCCGTAATTATAACTGTATAGCATATCATGAGCCAGTACTAGATGTGTACTTTGAGAGAGACTACCTGGGGTAGGATTCCCTGTTCTAGCTGAGTGGGCCTGAGAAGCCAAGTCTATATTGACTGAGATGGGGTCGAGGACCCGCTGTGAGGTATTGATATACATACCGGATCGGGCTGCACGTCGCGGCATTATACATATATATACATATATATTGGATCGGGCTGCACGTCACAGCATTTTATATATATATTGGATCGGGTTGCACGCCACAGAGTAATATACATGTGGATCGGACTGCACGCCGCAATATTGTTACGCTTGGACTGTAGGAGCCCCTTCGGAGTCTACACACACCCCAGTGAGCGCAGTTATATATTATTAGATTGGGCTGCACACTGCAGCAATATATCTATATATATTGGATCGAACTGCACGCCGCAGTGATATATATGTTTGGATCGGACTGCATGCCGCAGTATCATATCGCTTGGGCTGAAGGAGATCCTTCGAAGTCTGTATACACCCCCAGTGAGCGCCGTCGACGTTAAATGGATGGAGATGCACACCGCAGTGCAATATATATTGGATCGGGCTGCACGCCGCAGCGTTATATATATTGGTGCGGGCTGCCTGCCGCATCATTTTATATTTATATACATATATATTTGGATCGGGCTGCACGCCGCAGCAGTATGAGTGAGGACTAGGTTAGTATGGGACCGTTGTGAGATAGATGTGGACTGGAAGTTGGATTATTCACTATAGAGATGACTTATCTGTGAGGTTACACTTAGAACTGCTTAGTGATAGTACACGTGTTCTTATTTTCTGTTGTTATTTATTATTATTACTCACTGAGTTGAAATATACTCACCCCACTCCCATGCACTTTTTATGCAGATCCATAGGTTTAGGAGGGTAGTTGAGCTATTGCAGCTGCTTAATTACTACTATTCCGAGGAGACTTCGAGATAGCTGCTGGCGTCCGCAGGACCTGACCTCTTCCTCCTTATCATTATGTCGTTTCTATTCTGCCTAGACATGATTTGTGTAGAATTTTTCATCTGTAGAAGCTCAGACTTGTGACACCGCGATTGGTTGGGCTGTATTTTGTTTGTTTCTATTTCCGCACTTACTAATTTGATATGAAAACAAGTTATGAACGTTAATTAATCAGTATTAATTAATAATTGTCTGGTAAAATGGATAAAATGGTCGGGCTTGCCTAGCAATGTGTTGGGCACCATCATGATCGGAATTTGGGTCATGACAAGTTGGTATTAGAGTCTAGGTTAACAAGTCTCGCGAGTATGAGCCGGTTTAGTAGAGTCTCGTGGATCGGTACGGGGATGCCTGTACTTATCTTCGGGAGGCTGCAAACCTTTTAGGAAAGCTTCAAATTCTTGAAATTCTTGTCGTGCAATTTTGTTGATAAGAAACTTAACTTTGATATTCTATTCTCTCGAGATGGCGAGAACTCGAGCTTCCGGACGAGGTGGACAACCACCATTTCCACCAGCTAGAGGCCATGGACGCGGCCGTGGTCGTTGTAGGGGTAGGGCAGCTAAGGCAGTGCCAGCTGACCCATAACCTCCAGTTGCTGAGGTTCCAGCCGTACAAGTTCAGGCACCAGGTGTGCCCATTGTTATTCCGGGTCTACAGGAGACCCTAGCTCAGATATTAGCGGTTTGCACTAGCCTGGCACAGTCAGTTTTAGATTCTACCACAGCAACTGCATCAGGGACCTGGGGTGGTCATCAGACCCCCGCATCTCGCACTCCAGAGCCAGCAGTGCAGGGCCTGCAAACACCTGAGGCTCCCCCAGTTCAACCAGTGGTCCGAGCACAGCCAGCTGTTTAGGTTCAGGGGGAAAGTGTCCCAGCTTTGACCGATGATGAGCAGCGTCGTCTTGAGAGGTTCAGCAGATTATCTCCTCTTATTTTCAGTTGTGCTCTGGGCGAGGACGCCCAAGGTTTTCTAGACAAGTGTTGTCGGATGCTCCGTACGACAGGGATCATGGAGTCTAGCAGTGTATCCTTTACTACCTTCCAGTTTCAGGGACCAGCCTTCGCGTGGTGGGAGGCTTATGAGCGCTGTAGACTGGCAGGGGCAGCACCATTATCATGGCGAGAGTTCTCCACTATGTTCTTGGAGAAGTGGGTACCTCGATCGTAAATAGAAGAGATGCGTAGACAGTTTGAAGGGCTTCGCTAGGGAGACATGTCAGTATCGGAGTATGAGATCAGATTCACAAAGTTATCCAGATATGCACTGTGGTTGGTTCCCACTGACCGGGAGAGGATTGGGCGTTTTATTGATTGGTCTTATTTATCCTATCCGTATTCTGATGACCTGCAAGAGGGTTTTGAACCATACTTATGAGCATGCTGTGGATATCTCTAGCGACATCGAGACAGATCGTCGTAGGGAGCGAGAGGAGAGAGAGGACAAGAGGTCTCGAGGATCAGCTAGTTCTAGTGGCACTCATACCAGAGGCCAGAGTCAGCAGAGCCGAGGTCGCTCTTTCGGGGTCTTCACAGCCGACCCGCTCAGATCATCGTGGGTCGTCTTCTGTCCGTGGTTATCAGGATTCGCACTAGAGCCAACCATCTCTTAGCGCTATGCCAACACCGAGTTCTTCACATGCCCCATCTGTCCAGGGCTCTTCTCGACCTAGTTTATCAGGTGGACACTCTGGTGCTAGGGGTCCTCATCAGTCCCAGCCCCCAGCACCTGGGAGTTTCTTTGAGTGCGGAGAGTTTGGGCACATCCATAAAGAGTGTCCCCGTTTTGTTCCCAAGCCATATCAGTAGAGGGGGCATCCCTCATCATCTGGTCCTTCTACTTCAGCACCCGCCCCGCCAGCTAGGGGTGAGGGTCAGTCAGCTAGGGGTTGCCCTCGTGCGGGAGGCCGATCAGGTGGACATGCTTGATGATATGCTCTTCAGGGCCGATCTCAGGCCGTCGCTTCTGATGCTGTTATTACAGTTATTATTTCAGTCTTCCATAGAGATGCTTTAGAATTGTTCGATCCTGATTGCACTTATTCTTATGTATCTACATATTTCGCTCCTCATTTGGGCACGACCGAAGGGTGTCTTGTGTTGCCCGTGCATGTATCTACCCCGGTGGGTGATACCATTGTTGTGGACCATGTATACCGGTCCTGTCTAGTCACTATTGGGGGTCTGGAGACCCGAGTAGACCTATTGCTTCTCATCATGATTGATTTTGATTTTATATTGGGCATGGATTGGCTATCTCCGTGTCATGCTATTTTGGACTGTCATGCCAAAACAGTCACTTTGGCTATGACGGGCATTCAGAGGATCGAGTGGCGAGGCACGACTGATTATGTACCCAGTAGGGTAATATCTTTCCTCAAGGACCAATGAATGGTTGGGAAAAGATGTCTTTCTTATTTGGCATATGTGCGGGAGGTCGGAGCTGCGACTCCTAGTATTGATTCTTTTCCCATTGTGTGGGACTTTCCTGATGTATTTCTTTCAGACCTGCCGAGCATGTCACCGGACACGGACATTGATTTTGGGATCAATTTGGTGCCAGGCACTCAGCCTATTTCTATTCCTCCATATCGTATGGCACCAGCTGAGCTGAAAGAAATGAAAGAGCAACTGCAGGAACTCCAAGATAAGGGGTTCATTCGGCCGAGTGTGTCACCATGGGGTGCACCGGTTTTGTTTGTTAAGAAGACGGATGGCTCGATGAGGATGTGCATTGACTACAGGTAGTTGAATGGGGTAACAGCGAAGAACAAGTATCCTCTGCCTCACATTGATGATTTATTTGATCATCTCCTAGGAGCTAGGTTATTTTCGAAGATTGATCTTCGTTCATGCTACTACCAGCTGAAGATTAGATAGTCCGATATTATGAAGACAGCCTTCACGATGAGGTATGGGCACTATGAGTTTCTTGTGATGTCCTTTGGGCTGACCAATGACCCAGCCGCATTCATGCATCTGATGAACAATGTATTTTGGCCATATTTGGACTCTTTCGTGATCGTGTTCATAGATGATATCCAGGTGTACTCCCGTATCCAGGAGGAGCATGCCCAGTATCTTAGAGTTATATTACAGAGGTTGTGGGAGGAGAAGTTATACGCCAAGTTCACCAAGTGTGAGTTATGGCTCGAGTCCGTGACATTCTTAGGACACGTGGTGTCCAGTGATGGTATTGAGGTGAATTCGAAGAAGATAGAGGCGGTATAGAGTTGGCCTAGACCGACCTCAGCTACTGAGAATCGTAGCTTCCTAGGATTGGCAGGGCACTATCGCCGATTTGTTCAGGGATTCTCTTCCATTGCTTCATCCTTGACTAGATTGACTTAGAAGGGTGCTCCTTTCGTGTGGTCCGAGGAGTGTGAGGAGAGCTTTCAGAAGCTCAAGACAGCATTGACCACAATGCCAGTCTTGATAGTGCCGTCAAATTCAGATCCTTATACTCTATTTTGTGATGCCGGAGTTGGCATTGGTTGTGTATTGATGCAGGAGGGTAGGGTCACTGCTTATGCTTCTCGTCAGTTGAAGCCTTATGAGAAGAACTACCCTGTACAGGATTTGGAGCTAGCAGCCATAGTTCACGCTCTGAAGATTTGGAGACATTACCTGTACGGTGTCTCTTGTGAGGTGTATACCGATCATCGCAGTCTTCAGCATCTGTTCAAATAGAAGGACCTTAATTTGAGACATCGGAGGTGGCTGGAGTTGCTTAAGGACTATGACATCATTATATTGTATCATTTGGGGAAGGCCAATGTTGTGGCGGATGCTTTGAGCCAAACGACGATCAGTATGGGCAGCCTAGCTTATATTCCAGTTGGGAAGAGGCCATTTGCATATGATTTTCAGGCTCTAGCCAATGGGCTAGCGAGGTTGGATGTTTCTGAGCCGAGCCGAGTATTGGCTTGTGTTGTTTCTTGGTCTTCTTTATATGATCGCATCAGAGAGCATCAATATGATGATCCACATTTTCTTGTCCTTAAGGACAAAGTTCTGCACAATGATGCTAGGGATGTGACTATTGATAGTGATGGTGTTCGGAGGATGCAGGGCCGTATCTGCGTGCCCAATGTAGATGGCCTTCGAGAGTTGATATTAGCAGAGGCTCACAGCTCGCGGTACACCATTCATCCGGGTGCCGCGAAGATGTACCATAACTTGAGATAGCATTACTGGTGGAGAAAGATGAAGATGGATATTGTTTGGCATGTAGCCAGATAGCTCAACTGCCAGCATGTCAACTATGAGCATCAGAGACCGGGCGGTGTTCTTCAGCGTATGGTTTTTCCCGAGTGGAAATGGGAGAGGATTACCATGGATTTTGTGACTGGGCTCCCTCAGACTTTGAGAAAGTTCGATTCAGTGTGGGTGATTGTAGATCGGCTGACAAAATCCACACATTTCATTCCAGTATGTACTACTTACTTATCGGGGCGATTAGCGGTGATCTTTATTCTAGAGATTGTCAGGTTGCATGGGGTCCCAGTATCTGTGATCTTTATTCTAGAGATTTTCAGGTTGCATGGGGTCCCAGTGTCTATCATATCTGACAGGGGAACTCAGTTCACTTCTCAGTTCTGGAGAGCATTTCAGCGAGAGCTGGGTACACAAGTTGAGTTAATCACCGCATTTCATCCTCACATAGACGGACAGTCTGAGCGCACTATTCATATCTTGGAGGATATGTTGCGTGCATGTGTGATTGATTTTGGAGGTTCATGGGATGAGTTCTTGCCACTTGCTGAGTTTGCCTACAACAACAGTTATCAGTCGAGTATTCAGATGGCCCCGTACGAGGCGTTGCATGACAGACGGTGTAGATCTCATGTGGGATGGTTTGAACCCGGTGAGGATAGATTAATATGGACTAAGTTAGTTTAGGATGCTCTGGATAGAGTGAAGTTGATTCTGGAGAGGCTTCGCACAGCACAGTCACGCCAGAAGAGTTATGCAGATCGTAGGGTTCGAGAGTTGTCTTTCATGGTTGGTGATAGAGCATTGCTGAAGCTTTCACCCATAAAGGGTGTCATGCGGTTTGGGAAGAAGGGAAAACTAAGTCCCAAGTACATTGGTCCTTTTGAGATACTAGGAGGATTGGGGAGGTGGCATATGAGCTGGCCTTGCCACCCAGTTTGTCCACTGTTCATCTAGGATTCCATGTGTCTATGCTCCGGAAGTATGTCGGGGATCCATCTCATGTGTTAGACTTCAGTACGATTCAGATCGATGGTGATCTATCTTATGTGGAGCCAGTGGCTATTCTGGGTAGACATGTTCGATAGTTGAGGTCCAAGGACATTGCTAAAGTCAAGGTGCAGTAGAGAGGCTGGCCCGTGGAGGAGGCTACTTGGGAGATCGAGCAGGAGATGCGGAGCAGATATCCTCACTTATTTGAGTCTCCAGGTATGTTTCTTGACTCGCTCGAGGACGAGCATTTTCTTAAGTTGGGGAGAATGTGATGACCCGGCCCATCATCATGTGAGTTATCACCCCGCTTTCCCCGTTATATTCTTGTTCATGTTTCAATATGTGTGTTTGGTGAGTTTTAGTCAATTCGGATTGAGTTTGGTTGGAATGAGACAAATAGTCTCCTAGAAGAAGGAACAGTTGGGAAAAGTCAACTAGATGTTGACTTGTGAGTTAGAGAGCTCGGAATCGAATTCTGATGATTCGGTCAGCTCCGGGAGGTCAATTGTGGCTTAAGAGAGCGATCAAAATTGAATTTGGAGGTCCGGTGTAGTTTTAGGCTTGAATTGGCTAAGGTTGAATTTTGGAGAAATGCAAATGGTATGTGAGATTTTGATCCGGGAGTTAGAATGGAATTCCTACAGTTGCAGTAGCTCCGTTAGGTGATTTTGGATATGCTTGCAAATTTTCAGGACATGCGGACGTTGTTTGGTCGATTTTTTGATTGGATGTTGGTTTTAGAAGTTCTAGTTGAAGCTTAGGCTTGCATTCGCTTTGATTCGATGATTTTCTTATTTAAGGGGGTGTTTTCATGATTGGAGCAAGTTCGTATCGTGTTTTGGGATAGGTTGGCGGTTTTTGTTGGGGTCCCGGGGGTCCCGGGGGTCTAATCGGACCATTTCTTGCATTTTGGAACTGCTATTGGATGTTGGTTTTTGTTGCAGACAGATACTTTATGCAATTTCATAGAGGAGATGCGATCGAATAGAAGAATAAAATTTAGCCCCCGAGTTGTTCTATGCTATCGCGTATAAGGGGATGCGATCACATAGGTATGGAATCTGATTCTATGCGATCGCATGGCTACTGGTGCTATCGATAGGGTAATGTGGCCCTGGGTCCCTAGAAATAAATTGTTCTATGTGATCGCGGGGATAGTTTGCGATCGCATAGTAGAAATTTTGGAGTGTGGACAATTGTTCTATGCGATCGCATTGATGGACTGCGATCACATAACATTAAATAAGGTGAGCAAATATTTGTTCTATGCGATCGCTATAATGGGATGCGATCGCATAATGTAATTACTTGGGCGAACAGACCTGTTAAGTAACATTTCCACCCGTGAGGGTTTTAATATTTAATCAATTTTGGGTAAGCTTTGAGCAAAGTGACGGGAATTGACAGGGATTTCATCGGGAAAACATTGGAGGTATGTTTTATGGTCTAAATACTTATTTTTATCTCAGAATCTTCCTCTATTTCACTGAAAATGGAAGGATTAGTAGGGGATTTTCCCCCTAAGCCTGGGCTGTGGTAAATCATCGATTTGAATGGGCAAACAGAGTCCAATTATGATAAACTTTATATGTATGGACGCGCGTTGAGATAAGGATTCTAAAAATGTAACTTTTGTAATTTTTCGAGAAACGTTCCAAAAGTCGGATTTTTACAACTTCGTGGGTTTTGGTGTAAATCGAGTTATTTTGATTGGGTTATGTCTAGTTAGCCGATATTGATGTATTCTTATTGATTTTGATCAGAGTTGGCATCCGAGGAGATTGATTTGTGAGGCAAGCGCAAAGCTAGCTAGGACTTCTACCGGTTCGAGGTGAGTGGTGGTAATAAATGATGTACTAAGGGTTTGAAACCCCGTACTTACACTATACAGTGCTATGCTGAGATGAAACATGCATCATATGACGAGCGTGGTGGTATTGTGACTGGGTATTTGGGCTTGGTCCTTCCCGATTGATAGCTTACTGTGTATTATGACTGTGATTGAGCTTATAACTGTGTAATTGGGTTAATAGCCATGTTTTTGGCCTTGTGTTGATCTGTAGAGTATTAGGGAAGCTTGTAGAGCTAAGTGACCCTTATATCATGCGGGATACATACACTCAGCCGTAATTATAGCTGTATAGCATATCATGAGCCGGTACTAGATGTGTACTTTGAGAGAGACTACCTGGGGTGGGATTCCCTGCTCTAGCTCAGTGGGCCTGAGAGGCCAAGTCTATATTGACTAAGAAAGGGTCGAGGACCCGCTATGAGGTATTGATATACATACTGGATCGGGCTGCACGCCGCGACACTATACATATATATTAGATCGGGCTGCACGCTGCAGCATTCAATAGATATATGTGGATCAGACAGCACGCCACAGTAATATACATGTGGATCGGACTGCACGTCGCAGTATTATTGCGCTTGGGCTGTAGGAGCCCCTTCGAGTCTGAACACACCCCCAGTGAGCATAGTTTTATATTATTGGATCGGGCTACGCACTGTAGCAGTATATCTATATATATTGGATCGGACTGCATACCACAATGATATATATATATTTGGATCGGACTGCACGCTGCAATATCATAGCGCTTGGGCGAAAGGAGCCCCTCCGAAGTGTGTATACACCCCAGTGAGCGTCGTCGAGGTTAAATGGATCGGGCTGCATGCCACAACGCTATATATATTGGATCAGGCTGCACGCCGCAGCATTATATATATTCGGGCTCTATGCCGCAGCATTATATATATATATACATATATATTTTGATTGGGCTGCACGCCGCAGCAGTGTGAGTGAAGACTAGGTCAGTGTGGGACCGTTGTGAGACAGATGTGGACTCGAAATGGGATTATTCACTGTAGAGATGACTTACCTGTGAGGTTACCTTAGAATTGTTTAGTGATAGTACATGTGTTCTTATTTTTAGTTGTTATTTATTATTATTACTCACTGAGTTGAAATATACTCACCCCACTCCCCTGCACTTTTTGTGCACATCCACAGGTTCAGGAGGGCAGTTGAGCTATCGCGGCTGCTTCATTGCTACTATTCCGAGGAGACTTCGAGGTAGCTGCCGGCGTCCGCAAGACCTGACCTCTTCCTCCATATCATTTTGTCGTTTCTATTCTGCCTAGACATGATTTGTGTAGAATATTTCATCTGTAGAGGCTTAGACTTGTGACACCACGATTGGTTGGGCTGTATTTTGTTTCTTTCTATTTCCACACTTACTTATTTGATATGATAACAAGTTATGAACGTTAATTAATCAGTATTAATTAATAATTGGCTGGTAAAATGGATAACATGGTCGGGCTTGCCTAGCAATATGTTGGGCGCCATCATGACCGGGGTTAGGGTCATGACATCGTGGATGTATGGTCTTGTTCATGAATGGTAACCTTGGCAGGGCACCGCGTTCGTGTAGGGAAGGCAGGGAATGCGAAGAGGAAGAGACAGGGGGATAGAAAGATTGGCCTACGAGAACGTGTGAGGACTTACACAAACGCGCTGAAGGGAAGTGTTGACTTATGCGAATGCGAGAACAGTTATGAAAACGTGGAAGAGGAACATCCCAGGAACCGCGAACGCGGGAGATAGGGCGCGAACGCGAAGGAGGTGGACACCAAAGCATTGCGAACGCGAGCCTGGGGCCGTGTTCACAAAGAACAAAACGAATGTGTAAAAATACAACAAAATCTGACCATTTCCTAAGTGCAAAAACACCCCGAGCCACCGCCAATTCACTCACGAGCCCTTGAAGCTCCTAACCAATTACACACACTAAATCAATAACATCCTCCGAACTTACTCGAGCGATCAAATCGCCAAAACAATATCAAAATAAATAAATCAAGCCTCAAAATCATTACTTTCATTTAAAACTTCTTAAACTTCCAACTTTAGATAATTAGGTCCAAAACACGTCAAACGATGTCTGATTTCGACCAAACATTACAAAAATCGCTTAACACATATTTATGACTTGTACCGGGTGTCGGAACAAAAATACAAGCCCAATATAACTATCTTTTAATCAAATTTAATTTCCATTTCCATTAATAACTTCATAAAACAATTTAACAGAAAAATTCTTTTACTCGGTTTTTAGACCCCGGATTTTGACTCCGGGCACATGCCCGAGTCCCATATTTTTCTACAGACTCTTCGAGACCATCAAATTACAGATCCGAGTCCATTTACTAAAAATGTTGACCGAATTAAACTTTTACCATATTAATATCAAAATTCTTTAAATTTTTCATAGAATTCACATATTTCAATAAAAAAACTTTTCGGCTATGCGCCCGGACTGTGCGTGCAAAATGAGCCAACAATAAGTGAGGATTCCAAGGACTCGGAAGCGCGGAAAAAGGAGAAAATTCGATGATGACCCTTTGGGTCGTAAAATTCTCCACCTCTAAAACAACTGTTTGATCTCGAACGGACAAAAGAAAGGAGTACCTGAGTTGGGAAATAAATTAGGATAATGGCTCCACATATCGGACTTGGACTCCCAGGTCGATGCCTCGGGAGGCTGTCCTCTCCACTGGACATGAACTGAAGGAAATTTCTTCGACCTCAAGTGTTGAACCTGTTAGTCTAGAATAGCTATCGACTCCCCCTCGTAAGACAGATCTTTGTCCTACTGGACAGTGCTGAAATCTAACATGTGGGTAGGATCCCCGTGATACCTCCGAAGCATAGACACATGAAACATTAGATGCACGGCTGAGCAACTAGGTGGCAAGGCAAGTCTGTAGGCCACCTCTACCACATAATCAAGAATCTCAAATGGGCCAATGTACCTAGGGCTAAGCTTGCCCTTCTTCCCAAATCTCATCACGCCCTTCATAGGCGATATACGGAGCAATACTCGCTCACCAACCATGAAAGCTACATCTCAAACCTTGCGATCTGCATAAGTCTTTTGCCTTGACCTTGCCAAAAGAAGCCTATCATGAATGATCTTGACCTTATCAAAGGCCTTCTGGACTAAATCTATATCCAATAACCGAGCCTCTTCCGGCTCAAACCATCCCACTGGAGACCGACATCACCTACCATACGACGCCTCATATGGACCCATCTGAATGATGGAGTGGTAGTTGTTATTGTAGGAGAACAATTCCAAAGGAAAAAACTGGTCCCACGAGCCTCCAAAATCAATAACACAGGCTTGGAGCATATCCTCTAATATCTGAATAGTCTTTTCGGACTAGTAGTCTGTCTGAGGATGGAACGTTGTGCTCAACTGAACCTGGGTTCCTAACTCCTACTGAACTGCTCTCCAGAAGCGCGAGGTAAAATATGTACCTTTGTCCGAAATGATAGATGTCGGCACCCATTGAAGGTGAACAATCTCTCAGATGTAGAGCTCGGCTAACCTCTCTGTTGAATAAGTGGCTGCAACAGGAATGAAATGTGCTGACTTGGTCATCCTATCAACAATGACCTAAATAGCATCAAACTTCTTCCGAGTCATAGGAAGTCCAGTAACGAAATCCATGGTAATCCTCTCCCACTTCCACTCTGGAAGCTCAATCCTCCAAAACACACCACCAGGCCTCTGATGCTAATACTTAGCCTGCTGGCAATTCAAACAACAAGCCACATATGCAATAATGTCTTCCTTCATCCTACGCCACCAATAATAGTGTCGCAAGTCCTGACATATCTTCGCGGCGCCCGGGTGAATAGAATACCGCGAACTATGGGCCTCCACTAAGATCAATTCTCGAATCCCATCAACACTGGACACAAAAACTTGCCCACGCAACCTCAAAATACCATCATCATCTAAAGTAACATTCGTGGCACCTCCATGCTACACCGTGTCTCTTAGAACACTCAAGTGAGGAGCGTCAAACTGCCGATCGCGGATACACTCTAATAGAGAAGAACGAGCGACTATGAAAGCTAATACTCTGCTAGGCTTCGAAATGTCCAACCTCACAAATCGATTGGCCAAGGCCTAAACATCCAAAACAAGTGGTCTCTGGCTGGAAGGAACATAAGTAAGACTATCCATGCTGGCGGACTTCCTACTCAATGCATCGGCAACTACATTGGCTTTCCCCGGGTGGTAAAAAAGAGTAACATCATAATCCTTTAATAGCTCCAACCACCTCTGCTGCCTCAAGTTCAACTGCTTCTTCTTGAACAAGTATTGCGGACTTTTGTGATTAGTATACACCTCACACGTCACACCATATAAGTAATGACTCCAAAACTTCAAAGCATGAACAATGGCTGCAAAATCTAAATCATGGACCGTATAATTCTTCTTGTGGATCTTCAATTTCCTCGAAGCATAAACAATGAATTTGCCATCCTACATTACTACCGCACCAAGCCCAATACAAGAAGCATCACAATAAACTGTATAAGGCCCTGAACCTGTGGGCAAAACCAATATCGGTGCCGTAGTCAGAGCTGTCTTGAGCTTCTGAAAGCTCTTCTCACACTCGTCCGACCACCTCAACTGGGCACCCTTCTGTGTCATCTTGTTCATCGGGGCTGCTATAAATAAAAACCCCTCCACGAACAGATGGTTATAACCTGCTAACCATAAGAAACTCCGAATCTTAGTCGTTGAAGCTGGTTGATGCCAATTCTTGACTGCCTCAATCTTATTCAGGTCCACCTGAATAACCTCTGTTGATACGATATGACCCAAAAATGCAACTGAACTAAACTAGAACTCGCACTTCGAGAACTTAGCATACAACTGACTATCCTTTAGAGTCTGAAGAACAACTCTGAGGTATAGCTTGTGCTCCTCCCAGCTGCGGGAGTACACAAGAATATCATCAATAAAGACTATCACGAAGAAGTATCGATAAGGACTTAACACTCAGTTCATCAACTCCATAAACGATGCTGGGGCATTGGTCAACCTAGAAGATATTATCAAAAACTCATAATGCTCGTACCGAGTGCGGAATGTAGTATTAGGGACATCAGATGCCCTAATCCTCAGATGATGGTAACCAGATCTCAAGTCTATCTTTGAAAACACCTTCGCACCTTGTAGCTGGTCGAACAAATCATCAATGCTTAGAAGTGGATACTTGTTCTTAATCAACATATTTTTCAATTATCGGTAATCAACGCACATCCTCATCGATCCATCCTTTTTCTTCACAAGTAGCACCGGCGCAAACAAAGAAGAAACACTAGGCTTGATAAAACCCTTCTCTAGCAAATTTTGCAACTGCTCCTTTAACTCCTTCGACACTGGCGGGGCCATGCAATACGGTGGAATAGAAATGGTTGCGTGCCTAGGGCCAGATAAATACAAAAATCAATATCCCTGTCGGGCAGCATACTCGACTAGTCTAAAAGGGAAAACCTCGACAAACTTCCTTACAATAGGAACAGAGTCAATAGAAGGAACCTTTGTTCTGGAATCATGAACATATGCCAAATAAGCTAAACACCCCTTCTAGACCATGCGTCGAAGCTTAACATATGAAATAACACTGCGGGTGGCATGTCATAGGGTCCCTCTCCACTCTAATTGGGTAAAATCTAGCAAAGCCAAGGTGACGGTCTTGCCGTGACAATCCAAGATAGCATGATACGGGGACAACCAATACATCCCCAATATAACATCAAAATCGACCATGTCTAAATGCAATAAGTCAACACGGGTCTCAAGACCCTCAAATACTACTATAAAGGAACGATGAACTCGGTTGACCATTATAGAATCATCCACTGATGTAGATACATATACAAGGATACCCAAAGCATCACTAGGCATAGCCATGTAGGGTACAATATAAGGTGACACATATAAATACGTAGACTCAGGATCAAATAGCACTGAAGCATTCCCTATCACAGACCAGAATAGTACCTGTAATAACAACATCAGAAAACTCAACCTCCAGCCTGGCTGGCAAAGCATAACACCGGGGCTGGGCCCTACCTCCCTGAACCATGTCTCTAGGATGATCGGCTCCTAGCTCACATCTACCTCTGCCGATCCGAGCTCAACCTCTACGGTCTCTACCTCTGCCTCTATGATCCCTACCACCGCCTCTAGCTGGCTGGGCAAGCTGTGGATAACCTGATGCCTGAATCATGGGGCAAGAACCCTGCTGCTGAGAGTTGCCCGAGTCTCGAGTGCAAAACTTGACAATGTGACCGGGGTCACCAATACAATAATAAGACCTCGGCTGTTGCGACTGCTGACGCTGTCAACCTGAATGTCCTCCCTTGAAAATCTAATGTGGGGTGCCCTGATAGGTTGCCATTGAGAACCACCACCACCTAGAGTACCGCACTGACTGAAAGGGCCTTGGCAAATGACCTCTACCATAAGAATCACAACCCTCAGACGAGGTACCACTCAACCTACTAGAATGACGAGGCCTCTAATCCGACATCTGCCCACCTCCCCGTGCGAGGGCCATCTCAACTCTACAGACATCATTGGCCGCCTCCTGAAAGAAAATCTCACTACTAGCCTACATAGCCATCTGGAGGAGGATCGGCTAAATCAATCCATCAATAAATCTCCGAACCCTCTCTTGCTCTATGGGGAGTATCACAAAAGCATGGCGTGCCAAATAAATAAACCGAGTCTCCCACTACGTAACTGTTATTGAGCCTTGCTGGAGGCACTCAAACTGCTTGTGAAGTGCCTCTCGCTAGGTGACTGGGAGAAACTTTTCCAAAAACAACTCTGCGAACTAATCCCATGTCAAAGCAAGAGACCCTTCTAATCTTGATAGGCAATAATCCATCTACCAAGTCTTGGCGGATCCTGCAAGCCGAAATGTGGCAAAATTGACCCTATTGGTCTCTACTATACCCATGGTCCTAAGGATCTCGTGGCAGCTGACCAAGAAATCCTATGGATCCTCTAATGAAGCACCACTGAATGTGGTCATGAAGATCTTGGAGAACCGATCAAGTCTCCACAAGGCATTCGAAGACATAGCCGCTCCATCGTCGGTTTGGGCTCCAATACTTGGCTGAGCTTCCACAGCTAGCTGAACTACTAGGACATGAGTCAGGGGAGCTACCTGCTCCAGAGTATGAATAATAGGAGAATGAACCCCTCCTGCAGCCTGAGATGTGGCTGGTGCTACAGGTAGCAAATCTGCTCTAGTGGCACTCTCCATAAAGCCTGCCAATCTTACTAGAGCGTCCTGAAGATCTGGGGTAACCATGACCCCTCTTGGGACCTGAGCTAGGCCGACTGGAGCTGTCGGGACTGGAACCACCTCATCATAGTCAATATGAGGCTCCACCTCTAGGACTGTTGCCCGAGGCTAAGCTCTGCCTCTGCCTCGGCCTCTGGCACGGCCTCGGCCTCTACCCTTCGCAAGAGCTGTTGCTGTGCGGTAGAATATAAAGCACGTGTTCTCGCCATCTACAAAATAATAGAGTAGAAAGACAATCAGTATTTGAGAAACAAAATTGCACGACATGAAAGAACAAAGGTGAAACGTTTCCTAACTCCATAGCCTATGGAGGATAAATACAGACGTCCCCATATCAATCTCTCAGACTGTACCTAGTTTTCCCATGAGTAGCGAGACCTGTGCAACCTAACTCTGATGTCAACATGTCACGACCCAGATTTCAGACGACGCCTACTGATGGACTTAGGCAAGACAAACATTTAAATATCATCGATTAACAACATAACAATAATGAAATAATGAGTTGTTAAATAAATGCGAAAGTGTTTTAAAACATGATTAACTAAAACCCAAAAAAGTGAAAGATCAATAATTCACTACCCAAGACTGGAGTCGCTGTCTCACGAACTACTAATGAATGCTACAAACAAGTCTGAATAAGAAAATACATATGGTCTATCATGGTTCAATGGAAACAAATAGAAAATATGGAAAGGGACTCCGGCCTGCGAACGCCATCTAGGCTACCTCGTAGTCCCTGGACTAAAGTCAGCTCCCACTCAATGTGCTACTAGTGTGGTCTGAAAGCTGCTCCGGTGCCATGATCTGTGCAAAAACCACAGAAGTGTAGCATCAGCACAACCGACCCCATGTACTGGTAAGTACCTGGCCTGACCCCAGTGAAGTAGTGACGAGGCTAGACAGGACTACCAAATGAACCGGTGCATATATATATATATATATATATATATATATATATATAAAGCGAGTTAAAAAGGGATGGGAGAATGCTATGGGGGACTACAATCTGGATATAAAAATTATCAACTTAAATAAGAAATAGGGCACAATAAAGAATACAAAATCAGGAAATCCAACTTTTGCACGGCATCAACCTTCGTGATTTTACTCTCTTCCTCACCCAAAGAAATCAAATAAAATGCACGGCATCACCCTTCATGCTTTCCTTCACATAACTCTCATTTCATAGCACGGAATGATCCTTCGTGCAAATATAATCAAATCGGAGCACAGACTGTCCTTCGTGCATAAATAATCAAAACATGGCACAGAATGACCCTTAGTGCAAATATAATCAACAATGGCACAGAGTGACCCTTCGTACATTATCACTCTTCATCACCGAAACAACAATCACAACCAAACGGGTGGGGGAAATAAACAATAATAAGAAATGTCCCGGCAAGGGAAAATAGAAATAAACAACTAAATCCCGGCAATGAGCAATAACAATAACTTTCACATCCCAGCAAGGGTGATAATCAATATACTCAACCTATCCCGGCAAGGGATTAATCACATCTCTTTCCAATTCTTTCATTTCTTATTCAATAGTATTTTTATCGTTTGAGCCAACGCTCCAAAGAATTCCTAATTCATAATTAATCGTCAAACTCTTCAATTTATGTGGAAATCGTTAATTAGCTTGGAAGAGTCCTAAGAATACCAAAACAAGTACCAACAAAGACCCACGGTCATACTAGACACTAGTGTATAGATACTCATCACTATGCATATACACCGTACTTGATCATTTAGCAAATATGAAGTAATAACACTCTAATCCTATTCCCTCAAGGAAAAGTTAGATCAAACACTTACATCGTTCCAAAGAATTGCAATCAACTCTCCAATACCGCCTTTCCTCTAAAATCTGAATCTGAAACAATGGTATTTAGGCATAATTAATTCAATAATATCAATTAGGTCTCAACAACATAATCCCATAGCCTAGAAATGAGTTTCCTAGCATTCTTCCAAAAATACCAAAATTTGACACCGGACCCACATGATCCAAACACGAGGCTCGGACCAAAACCTAGTCACCCATAACCCCACGAGTTCAAATATATAATTTGTTTCAATATACGACCCTAAATTGAGGTTGAATCACCCAAAATTCCCAAAACTTTAATTCTACCCAAAACCCCTAATTTCTACTTTGATTCCATGATTTAGGTTTAGGAATTTGATAAATGATGATAGAAAATGAAGAAAACAAGTTAAGATTAACTAACCCAAAAAGTCTTGGTGAAAAGGAGCTTCAATGGATGCCTAAGTGCTTCGAGAAGAAAGGAGTTCATGTATTTTTTGTGAAGAGTCCCGTATCTACTATTTCTGGGAATTAAATATAACTGGGCAAAGATTGCCCTTCACGTTCGCGGATGTATGGTTGCATTCGCGAAAGGTAACCTGGGTAGGGCGTCACGTTCGCGATAGGAAGGCCGCAAACGCGAAGAGCAAGAGGCTGGGGGGGGGGTCCAAAGATTGGCCTACGTGAACGTGTGAGGACTTACGTGAACGCGATGAAGGGAAATGTTGACTTACGCGAACCCGAGAACAGTTATGCGAATGCGGACGAAAAAAATTCAAGGCATCGCGAACGCGGAAGAGAGGACGCGAATGCGAAGGAGGGGGACAAAGCACTGCGAACACAATCCCGGGACCGCGTTCGCGAAAAACAAAACGACTATGTAATAATGCAGCAAAATATGACCCTTTCCTAAGTGCAAAAACATCCCGAACCACCTCCGATTCACTCCCGAGCCCTCAGGACTCCTAATCAATCACACACACTAACTCAATAAAATCCAACGAACTTACTTGAGCAATCAAAACCTCCAAAACAACATCAAAATCAATGAATCATACCTCAAAATCATCATTTTCATTTCAAACTTCTTAAACTTCCAACATTAGATAATTAGGTCCGAAACACGTCAAACGACGTCCGATTTCGACCAAACTTCACAGAAAGTGCTTAACACATATTTAAGACATGTATCCGGCTTCGAAACTAAAATACGATCCCGATACAATTGTCTTTTAATCAATTTTCATTTCCATTTTACTTAATATCTTTAGAAAATCAATTTAACAAAAAAACATTTACTCAGATTGTAGACCTTGAATTTCGACTTTGAGCACATGCCCGAGTCCTATATTTTTCTACGGACCCTTCGAGACCGTAAAAGCATGGATCTGGGTCCGTTTACAAAAATATTGACTGAAGTCAACTTTAACCATATTAATATAAAAATTCTTCAAATTTTCATAGTATTCACATATTTCAACATAAAAGCTTTTCGGCTACGTGCCCGGACTATGCACACAAATTGAGGCAACTATAAGCGAGGTTTTGAAGGCTTCAAAAGCACGGAAAAAAGGAGAAGATCTGTTATTGACCCTTTGGGTCGTCACATCGGTACACACGTACAATGCACGTGTCAAGAAACTAGTTTATAATAATTGTAGTTAAATAAAATAAATATTTATAGCGATTAAGAATTTTTTTATAGCTTGTAATATTCAAAAACCAAAATAGAAAAAACTTATTTATTTTTTTAGAAATAGTGACTAATGTTGGCTATTTTGGTCAAAAGATCAAAACTTAATTACCTACCAAAAATAGCGACCAACATTGGTCGTTTGTTTTAAAATCAGACTAAAAATGGTTTCCTCTCCCCATTTCTCTTATTTTTTCCCCAAAATTTTCTCAACACCTTCCCCCCCCCCTTCTCTATTTCCCTCACACAAGTCTCATTACCCCAACCCACGCTCGCACAATGATTGCCAGACTACCGCCGCCGACTGCTGTTTCCCATCTCTCTCACTTTCTCTACCTTAAAAAATCTAGGTTTGAATTACAACCTTGAATCTTTGTTATTATGATGAATCGGACAGTCGTCTCACGAGTTACCATTTCGTTTCCCCTATTTCTGCTTCTTATTGCTCTGTTTATCCGTGTTTTGAGATATTGGATTGGTTGGATTGAATCCGGATTAGTTTTGGTAAAGTTTGAGACACTTCGTCTCTTTTACTAAGGCTTAAGTTGGAAAAGTCAACTGGATGTTGACGTATGTGTTAGAGGCCTCGATTGTGACTTTTGATGGTTTGATTAGCGATTTTCGGTTGATAGGCGAGATTTTGATATAGGTGTCCGAATTTGATTCGGAGAGTTGCAGTGCCTTCATTGTGTCATTTGGGATGTGTTTGCAAAATTTCAGGTTATTCAGATGTGGTTTGGTTAGATTTCTGATCAAATGCGGAATTCGAAAGTTTTTAAAAAACTTAGGCTCGAATCCGAAGTGTTTTGATTGATTTGATGTTGTTTGAAGTGTTTTGATGATTGGAACAAGTTTGAATAAGATATTAAGATATGTTTTTTTCTTTTGGTTGAGGTCTCGAGGCCTCGGGGTAATTTTGTGTGATTAACGGAGAGATTGAGGTGTTATTACAACTGCTGAGATTGCTGCTTCTGATGTTTTTGCACCTGCGGTTTGGGGGCTGCACGGTGGGAAGGGAGCCGCAGAAGCAGATTGGAGAGGAAGAGTCAGGAACCGCATATGGGTTGATTGACCGCACCTGTGAAGGCGCAAATGCAAAGAGTTGACCACAGATGCGGTATTTTGCCCGTTAAGTGATTTCTGCAGATACGGAGGTGAGACAGCATATACGGTACCGCATAAGTGGCTATAGTGTCACAAATGCGAAACATCTGGACAGAAGAATTAAAAGAAGTCATTCTCAAATTTTGGGTTATTTCACCATTTTTGACTTCGGCCTTGAAACTTTATAGGCGATCTGAGAGAGGTATTTCAAGGGAACTTCATTGAGGTAAGGATTTTGGACCTAAAACTCATTCCTATGCTATTATTTTCTAGATTAGAGCTAGAATATATGGAAGTTAAGGGTGAAATTTGGGTAAAACTAGGGTTTAGGTATGGAGACCTATGATTGAGGTTTTGATGGACCATTTTGGGCCGGATTTGAGAACTTTTGGTATGTTATGAACTCATGGGAAGATATGGAATCTATTGGTGTAAAAAAATTGGAATTTCGAGACATGGGCCCGGGAGTCGGGTTTTGATAATTTCGGGATTTGTTCCCTTTATTGATTTTTTTGCTTGAGCTTTGTTACCTTGGCATATTTTTACGTCCTTGTTTTGATTTTGGTTAAATTCGACACGTGTGGAGGCTGAGTGAAAAGGGAAAAGGCATTGCGATCTAGACATTTAGCCGGTTCAAGGTGTGTAATGATTGTAAATAATGTTTTGAGGGTTTGAAATCTCGGATTGCACATCGTAGTGCTATATTGAGGTGAGGGACATGCTTGATGCCGAGCTTGGGGTCATGAATTATTGGGGATTATCACTTGGTCCATCCCGATTGATGATCTTATCGTGTATTTGATTGAAAACAATTCTCTATCAACATTATTTGGGTTGAATGTTATATTAGGGCCTAGTGCCATCTATTTGAACCCTTCAGGGCTTTTTATTGATATTTCCTTACTGTTTTCACTTTATACTTGAACTTAGTCATGTTCTTTTCCACTGTTTTCATACTTGACCATGTTTACGCAGTTTTAAGACTTGAATGATATTTTAAATAATATTTGGGTTGAGAAACACTATTTTACTACTGCCCGAGGGGCTTGTGATGATTTTTTACTGAGTAAGGTCGAGGGCCTATATTATGACAAAACACTAATACTAATTTGAGACGGAGGTCTTGAGATATGTACGCCACGAGGTGGCTTGATTGATATGAGGCCGAGCGACTATTTTGATGCCACGAGATGGCTTGTTATTGCACTTGGGCCGTAAGAGGCCCCTCTAGTAGTCTACACACCCCAAGAAAGCGCAGGTACCCATTCTAATGTGAGATTAAGCCCAAGGGGCTGTTATTGTTTTGAGATGTTGCCCGAGGGGCGGATGTAGTGTTAATGTGCCCAAGGGGCGAACTTCTATTTGCTTACTTTACCTTAATTGCCTTCCAATTACTTGTGTACTTGTTGAAAGAGGGTTTACTTGAGTTTTCACTAGTTTACTGTTTTTAAATTATTTTACTACTTCATTATAGAATGCATTGTGCGTTGAGTATTTTCTTACTTTTAGTCATTATTTACGTTTGTTACTGACTGAGTTGGAGTACTCACTTTACTCCTTGCATCGTGTGTGCAAATTCAGGCATAGCTGATTCCGCTTCCTAGTGCTGATTCCTCCAGCTTCAAGTGGTCTTTCGGAGATTAAGAGGTAGCTATTGACTATCGCACCCCCGTATATCTACTCTTTTATCGCTTCTATTTCCTTTCAAACATTGTACTAGTTACGGATTTAGCAAAATTTTATTATGATTTATAGATGCTCATGACTGGTGACACCCTGGTTAGAGCTGTGTATAGGTGTTCTTCCACGTACTTGTGTTATTCTTGTCAATTTAGAGTTATTATATCACTTTTAGACTGTTATTAATGCTTAACAACAACAACAATTACAACCTAGTATAATCCCACAAGTGGGATCTGGGGAGAGTAATGTGTACGCAGACCTTACCCCTACCCTGGGGGCAGAGAGGTTGTTTCCAGGAGGCCCTCGGCTCCAGACAAACATTTTCGCCCACTGTGGGGCTCAAACCCATGACCATAATGTTAAGAGCCTTGCGCTCTACCAACTGAGCTAGACGGGCCTTCTTAATGCTTTAATACTAATAATTGCAAAATGGGTAGTGTCGACTGGCCCTGTCTTCACGAGAGGTACCATCATGACCGAGTCTAGGTTTAGGGTCGTGACAAGTTGGTATTAGAGCCTAGGTTACATAGGTCTCATAAGTCATGAGCAGGTTTAGTAGAATCTCGCGAATTGGTAAAGAGACATCTGTATTAATCCTTTAGAGGTTGTAGAACCTTTAGGAAAGACTTCATATTCTTGAAATTCTTGGCATGCAAAATTATTCGAGTACTAAACTTTTGTTATTCTATTCTCTAAAAAATGGTGAGGACATGCACTTCCAGATAGGGTGGACGATAACCAATGTCACCAGTTGTGGCCACTAGAGGCCGAGGATACGGTCATGGTCATGGTAGAGGCAGAGCAGCGAGGGAAGCTCCTGTAGATCCACCAGCTATCACAGTTCAGGACTAGGTCCCAGCTGTGGACGCTCTAGCAGCTCCATCTCAGGCATCAATTGTACCCATTGTGATTTGGGGTCTTCAGGAGGCCTTGGCTCAGATCTTATCAGTTTGCACCGGCCTAGCACATGCGCTTTTAGCCTGTGTAGCCATACCTACTTCTCAGGCCGGGGGAGGCAGTCAGTCTCCTGATGCTCGCACACTTGAGTAGGTCGTGCAGGGACTTCAGACACCGGGGGCACACCTCGCCCATCATGTTGCAACTACTCAGGACTGTGTAGTTCCTACTATGCTTGAGGGAGATCAGTGTAGATTGGAAAGATTTGGTAGGTTTTAGCCTCCAACCTTCGGTGGTGTGTAGGGCGAGGATGCCCAGGGATTTTTGGACAAGTGTCAGAGCATGCTTCATACCGCGGGTATTCTGGAGACCAGCGGGGTCGCTATTACTATCTATCAGTTTTCAGGACTTTCTTTCACCTGGTGGGAGGATTTCGAGAGGCGTAGGCTTGCTGGTGCAACACCCCTTACCCGACAACAATTTTATGTTCTCTCTCTAGAGAAGTATGTGTTGCAGTCTCGGAGAGAGGAGATGCGTAGGTAGCTTGAGTTTTTGCATCAAGGGGAGATGACCGTGTAGCAATATGATTTGAGGTTCTCCAAGTTGACTTGTCATGCCATCTGCTTGGTTCCGACAGATAGAGAGAGGATCAGGAGGTTTTTTGATGGTATTACTATCAGCTCCATATTTTTATGACCAGGGAGAGGGTGACTGTTGCTACGTTCGAGGAGATTATGGATATTTCTCGAGAGATTAAGTTTGTTCGTCACTAGGAGTGATAGGAGAGGAAGGCCAAGAGGCATAAAGGATCTGGTAGTTACAGTGGTGCTCTTTCGAGGGGTTAGTTTCAGCATGGCAGAGGCCATCCATTTTAGGCTTGCTAAGCCAACACGCCTAGGTTATCATGGGGCGTCATCGTGTCATAGTTCTCACAGTTTGCACTAGGGCCAATAAGCACTTAGTGCCCTTCTAGCTCAAAGTTCATCTTGTCCTCCCTCAATTTAGGTCTATTTTATTCCATGTGCATTTATTACTCACTTTGGTGTGAAGGTTTTCTTCAGTCCCCTTCTCCAGCATTTGGGAGTTGTTATGAGTATGGCGAGATGGGCCACATGTGGAGGTAGTATCCTCGTCGTGTTACTAGTTCATCCCAATAGAGGGTTCAGTCAATAGCTTCGACATCAGTTGCTCTAAGCCACCCATCAAACCAGCTAGGGGAGGAGGTCAGTCAGCTAGGAGTCACCCCATAGGGGGAGGTTATTCAGGAGCGGTCCGAAAAATTTCTATGCCTTTCCAGGCAGACTCGATGCTATTGTCTCAGATGCTGTTATTACATGTATTTTTTCAGTTTGCCACATAGATGTGTCTATATTATTTAATCTTGAATCCACATTTTATTATGTGTCATCATACTTTGCTTGTTATTTGGGTACGCCCAGTGAGTTTCTTGCTTTACCGGTTCATATATCTATCCCGGTGAGTGATATTGTTATCGTAGACCATGTGTACTAGTCGTGTGTGATGATTATTTAGGTCTGAAGACCCGTGTTGATTTATTATTATTGAGTATGGTGGATTTCGATGTCATTTTGGGCATGGAGTGGTTATCTCTATGTCTTGCTATTCTAGTTTCCATGCTAAGACATGCACATTAGCTATATTGGGTATCCCACGGATTGAGTGGCGAGGTATGACTGATTATCTCTTTCTTGAAGGCCCAGCATATGGTTGGGAAGGGTTGTATTTCATATCTTTCCTTTGTAAGGGATGTCAGAGTTGAGACTCCCAGTATTGATTATGTTCAAGTTGTGAGAGATTTCTCTGATCTATTTCTTGCAGACCTACCGTATATGCCACCGAATAGGGATATTATTTTTGGTATTGACTTGGTGTTGCGAACTCAACCCATTTCTATTTCCTCATATCGTATTGCACCATCGGAGTTGAAGGAGTCAAAGGGGCATCTTTAGGAACTCCTAGATAAGGGGTTCATTTGGCGTAGTGTGCCACCTTTGCGTCCACCGATTTTGTTTGTGAAAAAGAAGGATAGCACAATGAGAATGTGCATTGATTATAGGCAAATGAAAAAGGTAACAATTAAGAACGAGTATCATTTGCCTCGCATTGATGATCTATTCGACCAGCTTCAGTGAGCGAGGGTGTTATCCAAGATTGATCTCCGTTCATGTTATCATCTGTTGAAGATCAACGATTCAGATATTCTTAAGACAGTCTACGGGACCAGATATAGTCAAGATGAGTTCCTAGTTATGTCTTTTGGGCTGACTAATACCCCAACAACATTCATGCATCTGATGAACAACGTGTTCTGACCTTGTCTTGACTAATTTTTCATCGTCTTCATTGATGATATTTTGGTATATTTGCGTAGTCAGGGGGAGCACGCGGAGCATTTGAGGTTTGTGATGCAGAGATTGAGGGAGGAGAAGCTTTAGGCAAAGCTTTCCAAGTGTGAGTTTTGTCTCAGTTCAGTGGCATTCTTCAGACACATGGTGTGCAGTGAGGGTATTCAGGTTGATCCAATGAAGATAGAGGCAGTTCAGAGTAGGCCCAGACCATCCTCAACCAAAGAGGTTCGCAGTTTTCTTAGTCTGGTAGGCTATTATTGCCAGTTTGTTTATGGATTCTCATCTATTGCATCGCCCTTGACCAAGTCGACACAAATGGGTGCTTCATTTGTTTGGTCAGATGACTGTGAGGAGAGCTTTCAAAAGCTCAAGACAGCCTTTACCACAGCTCCAATGTTGGTTTTATCATCAACTTGAGGTTCATATATTGTGTATTATGATGCTTCGAGTAGGGATTCGTTGTGTGTTGATGCATGAGGGTAGAGTAATTGCTTATGCTTCTCTTCAGTTGAAGCCCCACGAGAAGAATTACCCCGTTCATGATTTGGAGTTGGATTCCATAGTTCATGCATTGAAGATTTGAAGTCATTACTTGTATGGTGTATCTTGTGAGGTGTTCACCGATCATCATAGTCTTCATTATTTATTCAAGCAAAAGGATCTCAATTTGAGTCAGGAGAGATGGTTGGAGTTGCTTAAGGATTATGATACACTATATTGTACCATTCGTGAAAGTCCAATGTTGTGGCCGATGCCTTGAGCCGAAATGTAGTGAGTATGAGGAGTTTGGAAACTATTCCAGTTAGGGAGAGACATCTTGTAGTGGATATTTAGGCATTGGTCAATCAGTTCATGAGGTTTGATATTTTAGAGCCTAGTCGGGTATTAGATTGTGTAGTTTCTCGGTCTTCTTTATATGAGCGCATCAGAGAGCGCCAATATAATAATCCGGATTTGCTTGTACTTATGGATAAAGTTCAACATGATGATGCCAGAGATATGACCATTGGTGATGATGGGGTGTTGAGGATGTAGGTCTGGATTTGTGTTCCCAATGTGGATGGGCTTCGAAAGTTGATTCTAGGGGAGGCCCATAGCTCGTGGTATTCTATTTATCTAGGAGCTGCGAAGATATATCAAGATCTGAGACAACATTATTTTTGGAGGAGAATGAAGAAAGACATTATGGGATTCGTAGCTCGGTGTCTCAATCGTTAGTAGGTGAAATATAATAATCAGTGGCCGGGTGGCTTACTCCAGCGGATGGATATTCTAGAGCGAAAATGGGAGAAGATCACTATGGACATTTTTGTTGGACTTCCATGAACTTTGAAGAATTTCAATGCTATTTGTGTGATTGTGGATCGGCTGACCAAGTCCACACACTTTATTCCTACCCGAACTAATTATTCTTTAGAGCAGTTAGCAGAGATATATATCCGGGAGATTGTTTGGTTGCATGGTGTCCCAGTTTCCATCATTGTAGATCGAGACACTTAGTTTACTTCCCAGTTTTGGAAGTTTGTTTAGCGAGAGTAAGGTACTCAGGTGGAGTTGAGCACAACTTTTCACCCTCAAATAGATGGGCAATCCGAGCGCACTAGTCGGATATTGGAGGATATGTTAGATGCTTGCGTTATTGATTTGGGAAGGTTATGGGATCAATTTCTACCTCTCAAATATTTTGCTTATAACAATAGCTAGCATTTAAGTATTCAGATGGCTCCATTTGAGGCTTTATGTGGGACGCGGTGTAGATCTCTAGTTGGTTGGTTCGAACCAGATAAGACTAGGCTATCAGGAATAGATTTCGTATGCGTTGGAGAAGGTGAAGATGATTCGGGAGAGGTTCTATACAGCACAGTCGAGGCAAAAGAGTTATGCTGATAGGAAAGTTTGAGATGTTTCCTATATGGTTGGTGAGAAGGTTCTGTTGACGGTTTCACCCAAGAAGGGTGTTATGAGATTTATGAAGAAAGGGAAGTTGAGTCTGTGGTTCATTGGACCTTTTGAGGTGCTTTGGAGGATTGGGAGGTGGCTTATGAGCTCACTTTGCCTCCCAGCTTGTCGAGTGTGCATTCCGTTTTTTATGTTTTGATACTTTGAAATTATATTGAGGACTCGTCTCATGTTTTGGATTTTAGCACTGTTCAGTTTGATGATTATTTGACCTATGATGTGGATCCAGTAGCTATTTTGGGTCGTCAGATTCAGAAGTTGAGGTCAAAAGATACAGCTTCGGTGAAGGTGCAGTGGAGAGGTGAGCCCATGGAGGAGGCTACCTGGGACCCCGAGGGATTAGATGTAGAGCAAATATCCTCTCTTGTTTGAGTCTTCAGGTATGTTTCTTGACTCTTTAGAGCACAAATGTTTATTTAAGTTGGGGAGGATGTGATGACCCAGCCAGTCGTCTCACGAGCTACCACTCTGTTTCTTATATTTCTGCTTCTTATTGCTTTGTTTATCCTTGTTTTGAGGTATCGAGTTGGTTGGATTGAATCCGGATTAGTTTTTGTGAAGTTTGAGACACAGTCTCATTTAAAAAGGCTTATGTTGGAAAAGTCAATTGGATGTTGACTTATGAGTTAGAGTGCTCGGATGTGAGTTCCAATGGTTCGGTAAGCTTTGTGAGGGGATTTGGGACTTAGGAGTGTGATGGGAATGGGTTTAGAGGGTAGGATAAGATTTTGGCTTGAATTGAAGAAGTTAATATTTTGGTGATTTTCGGTTGGTAGGCAAGATTTTGATATAGGGGTCGGAATGGAATGTTGAGTCTTGTCGTAGCTACGTTGTCTCATTTGAGATGTGTGTGCAAAATTTTAGGTTATTTAGACGTGGTTTGGTTAGGTTTATGATCAAAAGCGGAATTCCAAAGGTTTTAGAAAACTTAGGCTTGAATCTGAGGTGTTTTGGTTGATTTGATGTTGTTTGAAGTGTTTTGATGACTGGAACAAGTTTGAATATGTTATTAGCATATGCTTTTGCTTTTGGTTGTGGCCTCGGGGGGCCTCGTGGTAATTTTTGGTGATTAACGGAGAAGTTGAGGTGTTATTGCAGCTGCTGAGATTGTTGCTTCTAGTGTTTTCGCACCTGCGGTTTGAGGACAGCAGGTGCGGTGCCGCATGTGCGTGAAGGGAGCCGCAGAAGAGGATTTGAGGGGAAGAGTCGGGAACCGCAGACGCGGCTGGTTGACCGCACCTGCGAAAGCGCAAAGGCGGAGAATTGATCGTATATGCGATATTTTACCCGTTAAGTGATTTTCGCGGATGCAGAGGTGATATTGCATATGCGGTACCGCAGAAGCGGTTATAGTGTCGCAGGTGCGTAACAACTAGACAGGCGAATTAAAAGAAGTCCTTTGCAAATTTTGGGTTATTTCACCATTTTTTGACTTCGGCCTTGGAGCTTCTTCAGCGATTTGAGAGAGGGATTTCAAGGGAACTTCGTTGATGTAAGGATTTTGGACCTAAAACTCACTCCTATGCTATTATTTCCTGGATTAGATCTAGAATTTATGAAAATTAAGGGTGAAATTAAGGGAAAGCAAGGGTTCGGGATTGGACACCTATGATTGAGGTTTTGATGGACCATTTGGGGTTGGATTTAAGAACTTTTGGCATGTATGAACTCATGGGAAGATAAAGAATGTATTGGTGTAAAAAATTTTGAATTTCGAGACATGGGCCCAGGGGTCGGGTTTTGGTAATTTTGGGATTTGTGCCATTTATTTATTGTTTTCACTTGGGCTTTGTTCCTTGGAATATTTTGACATCCTCTTTCTAACTTTGGTTAGATTCGATGCGCGTGGAGACCGATTCAAGGAGCAAAGGAATCGCGAGCCAGAGACTTAGCCGGTTCGAGGTGAGTAATGGGTGTAAATGATGTTCTGAGGGTCTGAAACCTCAGATTGCACATCGTAGTGCTATATTAAGGTGAGGCACAAGCTTGATGACGAGCGTGGGGTCATGCATTATTGTGGATTGTGACTTGGTCCATTTCGATTGATGATCTTAGCGTGTATTTGGTTGAAAGTATTTGCTATCAACAATATTTGGGTAGAATGACATATTTGGGCCTAGTGCCAACTATTTGAACCATTCAGGGCTTTTCATTGGTATTTCCTTACAATTTTGATTTTAACTTGAACTCAATCATGTTATTTTCCACTTTTTTCATACTCAGCAATATTTGCGTAGTTTTAAGACTTAAATGATATTTTAAATAATGTTTGAACTGAGAAATACTATTTTACTATCGCCCGAGCTGCTTGTGATGATTTTTGACTGAGTAAGGTCGAGAGCTTATATTATGAGGAAACATTGGTAATAATTTGATACTGAGGGCCTGAGATATGTACAACACGAGGTGGAATGATTGATAAGAGACTGAGAGTCGATTTTGATTCCACGAGATGGCTTGTTATTGCGCTTAGGCCGTAAGGGGCCCCTCCAAGAGTCTGCACAACCCCCAGTGAGCGTGGTACCTATTGTGATGTGAGATTGGGCCCGATGGTCTGTCATTGTTCTAAGATGTTGCTCGAGGGATGGATGTGGTGATACTTTTCCCGATGGGCGAACTTCTATTTGTTCACTTCACATTAATTACCTGCCAATTACTTGTTTACTTGTTGAAAGAGGGTTTTACTTGACTTTTCACTTGTTTACTGTTTTTAAATGATTTTACTCCTTCATTATAAAATGCCTTGTGCCTTGCGTGTTTTCTTACTTTTAATAGTTATTTATATTTGTTAATCACTGTGTTGGAGTATTCACTTTAATCCGTGCACCCTGTGTGCAGATTGAGGCATAACTGATTCTGCTCCCGAGTGATGATTCCTCCAACTTCAGGCGGGGTTTTAGATATTATGAGGTAGTTGTTGATGTCCGCAACTTCGTGTCTCTACTTTCTTTATCGCTTCTATTTTCTTTTAGACGTTGTACTAGTTACGGATTTAGCAAAATTTATATAGTTTATAGATGCTCATGACTAGTGACATACCGGTTAAGGCTGTGTATGGGTGTACTTCCATGTATTTATGTTATTCTTGTCATTTTGGAATTATTATATCATGTCTAGACTGTTCTTAATGCTTAACTACTAAATAATTGGAAAATGGGAAGTGTTGGCTGGCTTTGTCTTCACAGAGGCGTCATCAAGACCGGTTCCAGGTTTAGGGTCGTGACAGTTATTTCTAGTTTTTGTTTCAATTATTTCAATATTGTAGTTTAAGGATATGAATTAGTGTTCCAACTCTTTGAACATTGTATTTTATTGAGGATTAGGGTTTATGTCCTTTTTTAATTAGTTTTGTTTATTAATTTTATTAACTAATTAATTTAATTAGTGTTGAATTTAGTTTGTGTTGTCTTGATAGTTTAGTTAGAATTGAACCTTTAGGATATGATTTGAACTTTTAATTTATGAATTGAACTTTTTGGATCTGAATTGGAATTTTAGTTTGTAAATTAAAATTATATGATATGAATTGAACTTTTAGGATATGAATTGGACTTTTAGTCTATGTATTGGAATTTTAGTTTATGAATTGGGCTTGTAGTTTAAAATGTAATTTTAGGATATGATTTGAACTTTAAATTTATGAATTGAACTTTTAGGATATGAATTGGACTTTTAGTTTATAAATTATAATTTTAGGATATTGTTGGTTATGTTTTGAAGATTGACAAATGAATATAAGAAGAAGGACCTGGTCTATCTTGAGAAACACAGTTCAGTCATAACCATTGCACATGGAAGGCACGTGAAGAAGATATATACTGAAGCGTATGTAACAAATATATTCTGAAGATAATCAAAAAGGTTGCATTGAGTTCTAAGAGGAACAGTCCTCGTGAGATAAGATAACATAATCCTAAGTCATGATAAGGATAAGAGTTCGTAGTAGTTAAGGACTGAAATTAACAAAGGGATAAGTGACAGAGTCTTGATCAAACTTTAATTGCTGATCTATTTAATTAACACAGTTGTTCTCTTTTACAGGAATGCACATAAGCAGAAGTAAAGCATATTTGAGAGCAAAAAGAATATGGTCTATTTTGCAAGCAATATATGCGAGATACAAGTGTGCACATCTGAAGCTACATGAACTAAGATAGAAGAACAAGTTTCATCATTGTGTTTATTCAAAGTCTAGTTCAATTGTAGTAGGTTTTCATATTGTACGTTTTAGTTTTTATAGAAGTAATTGTAATAGGTGCATTGAGTATTCAAGTTAGAGTTAACTTGAAGGTGTCGCAACAGTTGAGGCTGTGTGCCACACTAGGATTAGAGTTAATCCTTATGTTTAGAAAATGTCTTTATAAATACAGTTTTTGGCTCAGTGATTTAAGTGGAGTTTGTGAAAATCCTACTGAGTAGCAGGTCGTGGTTTTTTCACCTTTTGAGCCAGGTGATTTCCGCGTAAAAATCTCTGTGTACTTTACTTTCGGCATTTGTTATTCCGCAAACTGCTGTAGTTAGAACACCTAGAAGAACCAGGTTCTTCTAGTGCGAAAATTAGGTACCACACAAATCACCCCCTCTCTTGTGTGGTATTGACGTATAGATCATCAGATATGAATTAAACTTTTAGGATATAAATTTGACTTTTTTTTATGTATTGAAATTTTAATTTATGTATTGGACATGTCGTTTATAAATTGTAATTTTAGGATATGATTTGAACTTTTAATTTATGAGAGACATATGTGCTTCAGGAAGCAACTCTACCAGGGTGACACTTTCCATAAAGCCCACTAGACGGACCAGAGCATTATGGAGTACTAGGGTGGCAATAAATCTCCCTAGGACCTAAGATGGGCCCACAGGAACTATATGGGTTAGAGCCTTATTATCAAAGTCAACCTGAGGCTCCACTGCTGGTGTTGCTGCTCTAGGCTACATTCTACCCCTATCTCGGCCTCTAGCACGACCTAGGGTTCGCCCTCTACCCCTCGTGGCAGCTGCTGTTGGGGGCTCGGGTTGCTGGTCGACAGATAAGGAAAGGCATATTCTCTCCATCTGCAAAAGAACAGAGTAGAAATACAATTAGCATTGAGAAACCATACTGCACAATAGGAAAGAACAAATGTGAAATTTTTTCCTAACTCTGTAGCCTCTGGGGATAATTATAGGCATCTCTGTACCAATCCATCACACTCTACTAAGTTTGTCTGTGAATTGAGAGACCTATGTAAGCTAGAGCTCTGATACCAACTTGTCACATCTCAGATTTCCAACCATTGGTAGTCGTGGTGGCGCCAACTCTTGAAAGCTAGGCAAGTCGAGCATTATATATTCACTAACTCTTTTATTGAGTCCTTTTTCAAAAGTTTAAAACAACATGCAGTCAATGGTGAAATATTAACAATAATTCAATACATGTGGAAGACGAAATCTGATAACTTATCCAAAAACAACTACGATAATACTAAGTACATGTCTACCCAGAACCGGTGTCATAATATCACGGACAATCTACAGATACTACATACAGTTTTCTAGAAAGAAAGATACAATCTATCTCTGAAGTAAATGAAAATAAAATATAAAGATATAAGAGAATGAAGGGGCATGTAGAATCTTGCAGAACTACCTCGGGATCTCTGACTGGACTGAAGGTAGCGACCCAAAGCTATGGTCCACAAGCTTCCACTCCGGGATCTGCACACAGTGTAGAGTATAGTATTAGCAGAACTAACCTTGTGTGCTTGTAAATGCCTGAACTAACCCCAGCGAAATAGTGACGAGGCTAAGACCAGACAACCAAATAAACTTGTACAGTTAGCTCGGACCAAAACCCGATCATTCACCCCATGATCTCGAATATGTAATTGGTTCCAAAATCTGACCCCAAAATAAGTTCTAAATTTCAATTATACAAAAATCCCAAACTCTACCCAAATCCCTAATTTTGTACCCTTATGAACATGATTCAGGCCTAAAAATATAATGGGTGTTAATGGAAATTGAAGATAACGAGTATAAGATTACATACCTATGAATTTGTGGTGAAGTTCTCTTTCAATCATCACCCAATTTGGAGTTTGGAAGAAGATGTTATGAGTTTTGGGTTAAATCTCGTATGTGTTTTGTTATTGTTTAAATGACTGGCGAAATTGGTCTCTGCGATCGCGACAAGAGGTATGCGGTCACACAGTGTAAGGGTGATTGGGCACTGTGATCGCAGACTAGGGAGTGCGGTCACATAGCAGAAAAATGGTTCGTTTGACAGGTTTGGTTTAACCCATTGTAATAGCGGGAGAAGCAATGCAATTGCATAGAACAACTGGTGACCGCCATAATTTACTTTACGTGATTGCGGAAAAAGCCATGCGATCGCATAGCACAAAATAGAGCCTCCTGATATTACACTATGTGATCACGAACCTTCCTATGCAATCGCATAGTACAAAAGAACTGGACACCAGCAAATAGCAGAAAACCAGATTTTCTAAGTCCAAAAACACTCTAACGCCTATCTGAAACTCACCCGAGCCCTCGGGGCTCCAAACAAAACATGTACACAACCTAAAAACACCCTAAGGACTTACTCATAGGATTAAATTGCCAAAATAACATCAACAACTATGAATTTAGCATCAATATATGAAATCACTTAATAACTTCAAATTTTCAAATTTTATCAAATACGGTCTAATGCACGTCATTTCAAGTACGTTTCTTAACAAATTTTACAGACTCGACTTAAATCACATATAAGTATCGAGCTTCAAAACCAAAATACGGGCCTGATACCATCCAATTATAAACACATTTCATTTTCAAAAACTCATAAATATTATAGAAAATAATTTTCTTTAAAGATTCATTTCTTGGGCTTTGGACCTCGAATTTCAATTTCGGACATATGCCTAAATCTCATATTTTCCTACTTACCCTCTAAGACTGTCAATTCATGGGCCCGGGTCCATTTACCCAAAATGTTGACCAAAGTCAACTTAAATTCATTTTAAAGTCAAAATTCATTATGTCTCACAGATTTTCACATAATGGCTTTCCGACTACGTGCCCGTAACTGTGCATGCAAATCAAGGTGATGCTAAAAGAGTTTTTTAAGGCCTCGGAACATAGAATTTATTTCTAACGGACATATTAAGGAAGTAGCTGAGTGATTCACGTCCAAACAACTGTCGTAGTCAATATAATCTGGTCTAATAAGTCCAGAATCGATCCCACATGGAATTAACCTACCAATTACAACTTTCACAACCCAAGAGTACTTCCGAATCAAGGCTTCCAAAATTTCGAGTATGTATTTGAGTGAGTTTTCGACTAACTACTTTTGTAAGAATTAAAAAGGTTTAAAAGAAAGAATTGAATGTTGAGTAAAATAATATGGAGAAAGACTAAGGTATTGATTTCCCCTATTGATGGAATCCCTTCTCATTATGCTCATACAAATTGTTAATATATTCTATCAATCATGAACGCTATTTGTATCGTAACCCTCTCCCGAGCAATTACAATAATTTACTAGTGCACTCTCCCGAGCTACCCTATCTAGCTTTAATTTGAATAGTTCACTTAAGATTGCACCCAAGACTTCGTTATTCCTAATCCCGTCTTTACGCCTAAAGTTATAGATTCCTCCAATAACCTAGGTGTGGTGTTGTTCAACAATATCCCTAAATATGCACTATTTTTCAAGTTATGCACACTAAATAGGCACAGCTAATTGGGGATCCTACCAATTAACTACAATAAGAACGAAGTTGAACAAATAGAAATCTGGCTAACAATTTGTAATCACATATATGATAAGTTCATCACTCAATAGGTTCCATCAAAACCTTAGAAAAGGATTTTGCTACTCATGCTCAAAGAAACAAGAATAATAATTGAATTCATAAATAAATACTTGATATAAAATAAAGGAATGAGTTGAGAGAGTTCTCTCTTACTAATTGTCTTGCAAAAGTAGTCAAAAATACAAGGCTTGCCTCTCTTGGGCGAAATCTAGGCTTATATGGAGGTTTTAGGGCAAAAAAACTGAATTTGTACACAACTAGGAAAACATTTTGCGGTGCCTTCCGCGGTTCATCCGCGGTCGCGGGCGAACCGCGAACAGAACAGTGTTATGATCCTTGCGAAATGTTCAAAGAGCTTGTTTCTTCGCGGTTCATCCGTGGCCGCGAGTGAACCACAGATGAACAGTACTTCAGATTTTTCTTCAATTTTCATGCTCACTTCACTTCAACTCTTCACTTGGCCTTTTCATCAACGTGTGACTCCAAAATAGCTCCTTTAGCATCCAATGGTTCATGTGTACCTATAACACACCAATAAACACTAATCAAAGAATTTTGTCATCATAAACAATATCAATTCAACAACAAAGTGTGATTATTTAGGGCATAATTATAGTCAAGTTCACCTATTATCAATACCCCACACTTAAACCTTTGCTCGTCCTCGAGCAACCTTAATCACACTTTAGGTCAATTATATTTATGTCTCCCCTAAATTATGTAACAAAAGCTATTTTTCATGATTAACCTAAGATATGCACAATCTTTACCGAACCGTAAACTCTCATGCCAGCACAATATTGCTTACTCTAGTTATTTTCAAAAACTTGCAAATTTACCATTTTACTCTTGAGTTTCATACCCTCACACAATATTTTGAGAGAAGTTCCCACACATAAATAATTTAGAACATGGAACTTATATATATCGGAAAAAATTCACTCACTCTCAACAAAGAACATTCATATGTATACAGACACACCATAGGCTTGCCCCTAGTGTAATACTCCACTAATCGAGTTATTCAATCATAGATCACGAGATCTTAAAGGGTTGTAATGTTGGCTACGGGATGGGTAGGATACTTTTGGTTATAGTGGCTAACCTCCCTAAGCACTTTTCTTTTCCTTTTCATAACTTCCCTTTTAGTTTTTCTTCCTTATGTCTCCCCTAAACATTCCTTCACCTTTGTTTACTTTGAATCCCCACTTTTCTTTTGTTGGTGTAACTGACCTTTCTAATATTCATATATACATTGATATAGCTCATTTTCTCAAAATTTCTTTACCCTATTTTTTTCTCGTTGCTTTGCAACACATTTACATTATTTTGGCCAGTTCACTTTTTTCTACCATTCATTCTTGATTTTCCCTTTTCAATTTCCCTTCACCCCACACTTACACTTTTGCATATTCATTACAATACATGTGCTTCTAGGAGGTAAAGTAGAACAATATAATAATTTGATGAACATTCAAGGGCTATCAAAGAATAAGCTTTAAGCTCAAAGGGATTAACTAGGATATGTACGGGTGAATTCATGTCTATTGATTTATGGGGTTACACAAAGAAATGCCTCTATCCTTTCTACAACCAAACAACTTCTATTTCGCTTTGCAAACACACAGGGCAAGTTCTAGGCATTATGTAAAGCATACAATGTAAGTAAAACCTCACACACACATAGCATGCAACTCATTTGGAATCCGGTTCATCTACAAAGTCCTATCGATGTTCAAGCAAGCATTATTGTGCAAATTTAAGGCATATTTAGATTCTACAGTCAAGCTTAGAATATACATTCTCAAGTTCAATTAAGCTTTTCATACTTGGAGTTACATGTTACCCTTTTTCCTCTAATCCTAAGAAAAGAAAAATCTACCTAACCCGGTTCAACAAAAACCCTTGGAAAAGAACCGTGGTCAAAAGAAAAACCAAGGGGGAGGTGATACACTACCTAGAAAAAGAAAATAAAAGATAGAAAATTCCTATGTGGACTGCTTCCCTCAAGAGTACTTGTCCTAAATAGTTCGTCATCAAGAAGAGTCCTCTACTCATATTTTTGAATTTTTTTAACTTTTCTGATTTTTTTGTGTTTTCTTATTCCGACTTCGACCCTTAAGAAACCCGTTGCCAAGTGTCCATCATTGGGCCAAGCCAGCTATTTGTATTAACAACTACAACTAATATATACAACATATACAAGATAAGTCACCCACCTCACACTTAAAATCATGTCATGTCCTCATGACATAAAGATACAAATATAGCTCAAGAGGGGAGAGAAAACTTACCTGAGACTCACTTAGAGTCGGAGATGGTGGATGGGTCGACGTGACATGCTAGACCAAGTGCTCGGAGCCATGCCATGAACCTGCTTTCCGATCGAGCTTGCCTCTGTGACATCGCGTCTAAGCGCGTGTGCAAGCCATCTACGGAGGTGCGCAGATCAGCAATCTCCTCCTCCATGGACCTAATCATAGGTCGGGTAGATTCAGACCTAGACATACTCGCTCCATGGTGAGCATGCTTGGAAGGTCCGGCTGAGTCAATGGAGTGTCTGGCCCGGGCAACCGGCACAGGATCAACCTCAGCATCCAAGTCGATTGGGTCATTGTCTTGGCCGACCCGGATTTGAGAAGCTTTGAATGGAGCTTTTGGTGGGAGATCACCATCCGATGCTAGGACCGGGGTATGATGGCCGAGACACAAAGTAGTAACGAGAGATGGGTAATAAAAACCCTTGGCTTTGAGAGAACCCCTCAGCACCATCTCTCACTAATTTAGCGGGCGATGTCGATGTCCTGCTGTGTTACAATACACCATGTTAGAAGTGCCCTATTAAAATTGACATCCGTGGTGCTGCTGGAGGGCAAAAGCCTGTTACATATGATAGAAAACCAGCATTTAGCAGTATGTGTAAAGCAGTTAGAATGGATTGTTTTATTTTGTATCCAAACAGAGATGCCATCAACACATAAGGCCTCAATTATCATGTGCCAGGTGACACCCAGCCTATCGTGGTAGTAATCCACGTAACTAGTATGATTCGGCAGTCTAAGTGCCTGTCTAATCGAATGATCATGGGCGTAGATGTACTTACCTCTGACGAATACCTCCCTAGCCAAACCATACGGAGCATTGGAATAAAACTACCTAACAAGCATCTTGTTCACGAGGGGCGGTGCGTCAAATTGGAACTCCATTTTGCGGCGGCGAATTTCGTCATATATTTCTGGCTTTTCAGACCGCAGGGCCCACCTGTCAACTTCAACTTCCTGGAGCCAGGACTTAGTCGCCTAGGGGTGGAAATCACCTTCCGCCTCCTCGGTGGCGAACCTTGACTCATCATATGTAGGTTTCCTGGAAGAGCTAGCACCCTGTCTTGATCTTTTGGGGGCCATGATCCTACACAAAAGAGACAACCAAAAATTTGCATAATGTTAGAACATCCGTTGGCTACTCAGACTTCGCCATCCGTGGAATACCACAATTGACTCTTTAGTGCTATCATGCCATAACTCCTATACTTAACCACTTATCTAACAATTTCACCAATTCATGTTCAAGCACCCCACACTTATTTATTTTGGCAATCTAACAAGACCCAATTACCCTAAACCATCTCCAATAATATACAACAACAAGCAACTCACTATTTGGGCGTTATTTCCCCTAGAAATTCATTAATCAACTACTACAATAATAATTTCCCAACTTGGCCAACCAACCAACAAATATAATCACCAACACTTTGGGTCTCCAAAACAACAAAATTAACATTATTAACTAAATTGGAGACCCAACAACACAATCTCTACCATAATTCCATCCATATCACAAGGTTCTAAAAAATATCATATAACATTCTACTACAAAAACCAAGTAATATATATGGATTCTCCTCAAAGAAGCAATATATACTACATATTATACAAGTTAAACTACAATTAACTAATTAAGTCTACCAAATTAATAATCAAAATTAAAGAACTAAAAGAAGAAAGAAATAAAAAGAACAAGGAGAAGAAGACTTACTATTGAGAGTAGTAGAGGAGTAAGATTGAAGAGCGGGAATTATTTGGAGAAGAATGGAGGAGAGATTGTAGAGAGAAGGAGGAGAGAAATTTAGAGAGAGAGAGAGGAGGTTGGGGGGATAATGGCGGCAAGTATGGGGAAATAAGGGAGGGGTTTAGTGTTTAAGGGTTATTAAGGGGGGGGAGAATAAAATAAAAAAAAATTTATATTTTCTGCCGACCGTGGAGCTGACCGCGGTCGTTCGGGGTTTGTTTGCGGTCGCGGACGAACCACAAACAGTCAAACTTCAGAGAAGGCAATTTTCCGCGGTTCGTCCGCGGTCGCGGATGAACCGCGAACAGAGGCCTTCTATGAAAATTGTTTTTCGCTGGTCAGATTTTTATTTTTTTATATAGACTAACTATAATGAGTATACTTACAACACGTTCGTGGGTTGCTTCCTACGCATCGCCTGATTTAACGTCGCGGCACGACTCGTCTTAGCGCATTTTAAGGCTCGCTAGACCTTTGAGGTTCATCTAACCGTAGTTCCACTTTGTCCTCGATGTCATCCATGCCGACATAAGGTTTCAACCGCTGTCCATTTACCTTGAATGTGCGTGAACCATCAATGGTCTGAATTTCCACAGAGCCCAAATCAAATGCCTCAATTACCCGAAAGGGTCCTGACCACCTTGATTTTAATTTGCTCGGGAACAACCGTCATCTCGAATTGTATAACAGTACCTTGTCCCCAGATTTGAAGTTCCGCTCAATGATATTCTGATCGTGAATCTGTTTCATCGGCTCTTTATACAGTCTAGTGCTTTCAAAGGCCAGATACTAGAATTTTTCAATAGTCAACTCTACATCGTCAGTCTCCACTATCACATCAACCGCATCAATAAGAGAGCAATTCACGAACTCACTATGGCGCCTCATGGATTTTTGCACATTGAATATGATTTCTTTATCATTCCACCTCATCTTGAGTTCCCCAGTCTCTCAATCAATTAGAGCTCTCCCGGTGGCTAGGAATGGTCTTCCTAAGATTATAGGAATTTCCTCGTCCACCTTGCAATCAAGAATCACAAAATCGGCGGGAAACACAAACTTCCCTACCTGGATAAGCACATCATCTAAAATACCAAATGGACGCTTAACCGTTCTGTCAGCAAGCTGTAATAACATAGAGGTAGGCCTAGATCTCCCAATGCCTAGCCTCTTATAAATAACCAATGGAATGAGATTAATGCTCGCCCCCAAATCACACAATGCCTTTGCAAAGGCATAATTTACTATAATGCATGGAATGGTGAAGCTACCTCGATCAGCAATGGGTCTGGAGACCACTGCACTACAAGTCTGGGTAAGGGTCACGGTGGCCAAGTCTTGGAAATAAAATTTCCGCGACATCAAGTCTTTCATCATCTTAGCATACCCAAGCATTTCTTTTAAAGGTTCAATTAAGGGAATGTTTACCTGGATTTGCTTGAGCATATCAAAGAACTTTTTGTATTGCTCTTCTTTCTGGCGCTTGGCCAACCTTTGGGGGAATGGTGGTGGAGGCCTCTTCTTCCCATTGACTTGGGACTTTTCTTTCTCTATCACTTTCTCTTCAACCTGCTGCTCTACCTATTTAGCTACTTTCTCCGTTCCCTGCTATGCCTCTTTATTTTCAGCAACTGGCTGGACTGTAACTTCTGTCAACCTAGTGGACTCATCCAGTTCAATGGGCACTGGAGTGAGTGTCTCAGCCTGTGTGTCGACTTTCTCTCTTTATTTCTCAGCATAAAGATCTCTACTACTTCTTAGAGTCACTGCCATTAGCAGCTTGGTCTTTTGGGTTTGTTTGTGTATCTACAGGCAATGTCCCTTGAGGACGATTGTTAAGTGACATAGCAATCTGGCCCATCTGTACTTCCATATTCTAGATCGCTGCATCATGTGCATCTATTCTTTCATTGGTTTTGACATTTGACCTAATTACATGCTACATCATAGCTTTCAACTCTGCGAACCCATCGTTATGTCTACCCCCATACTATGGTGGAGGTGGACGGTATCCCTGCTGTTGATTGCCGAAATTCTGAGGTCTAGGATATGGAGCCATGCTGTGTGGTGGCCTCATACCTGCTGCATTATATTGTGGCTGAGATGGCCTATACTGATGTGGAGCCTGCTGACCCCAACTCTGGTTACCTTGTCGCTGTCCTCCATAGTTAGCCACATAGTTCATATCTTCATGCTGATGATGATGTTCTTGGTCCGCAGCCCATGGATTACCTATGGGTTGGCTAATGCAAGATGTGCATAAACCACCATTGGTAGTGTCTACAATATGTACCTGTTGCTTGACCCCTGATTCTTCCACTTTTTTCGTCAGGATGCTCATTTGTGTCAATAAGATTGCCACGTTCTCCTCTAGAGTGTTGGACAGATTCAGAGGTACAGAGTGTACCACTGGAGTGATAGGAGCATTCCTGGTCGTCCACCCGGAATTTTGAGCCATCTTGTCTAGCAAATTTTGGGCCTCTCTCCAAGTCTTGCTCAGAAAAGCCCCACATGCTGAAGCATCTACAATATTCTTCATACTATCTGAAAGCCCCATGTAGAACCTTTGACCCAACATCTGTTCAGGAACCCCATGGTGAGGACACATAACCAGCATACCTTTGAATCGCCCCAAGTTTCATGTAATGTCTCCATTAGTTTCTGCTTGAAGCTCACAATCTCATCAATTTGTTGAGCTGTCTTATTAGGTGGATGAAACTAGTTGTAGAATTGCTTGACTAACTCATCCCAAGTTGCAATAGAGTTTATGGGGAGTGAGTTTAGCCATACATGTGCAGCCCCTATAACTTAGAACGGAAAGAGAAATAGTCTAATGACTTGCGGAGTCACATTCGGTTGCCTCTATGTCTTGCATATCGAGAGAAATTTCTTCAGGTGCTGCTGTGGATCTTCAACCTGAGACCCAAAGATAATCCCTTGTTTTTCAACAAGTGTAGCATATTGTTAGTAATCTGGAAAGACTCAGCTTGAATTGCTGGCACAAGGATGGCAGTTTCCAAATTATCCACTGTGGGTTGTGCCCAGTCATATAGTGCACCTTCATGTGCCTCCTGTGCCTCTTGCATATTTAACCCAGCTTGTGAGTTTGGTTTGTTTACGTCACCCATGTCGAAGTCTAGTTTGATTGGTTGTTGAGATTGCAGAATTTGTTTGATAGCCTTGTTCCGTGCCCGGAAAGATTGCTCGGGGTCTGAGAGTCCTTCAATTAGTTCTCGAGTCCTTCAAGATTTTCTAGGCATGCACCTGAGGACCCGAATCAACAACCATCAAACTATTCAATGTAAAGTGTAGAAAGAACCTGACTACACAAGAATCTTGAAGTTCTGTCAATGGCAATTGATAATTCTGTTAATTTCCCCAGCAACGACGCCAAAATTGATTCACGTCCAAGCAACGGTCGTAGTCAATATAATCTGGTCTAATAAGTCCAGAATCGATCCCACAGGGAATTAACCAACCAATTACAACTTTCACAACCCAAGAGTACTTCCGAATCAAGGCTCCCAAAATTTTGAGTATGTATTTGAGTGAGTTTTGACTAACTACTTTGGCAAGAATTAAAAAGGCTTAAAAGAAAGAATTGAATGCTGAGTAAAATAATATGGAGAAAGACTAAGGTAGTGATTTCCCCTATTGATGGAATCCCTTCTCGTTATGCTCATACAAATTGTTAATATATTCTATCAATCATGAACTCTATTTGTATCGTAACCCTCTCTCGAGCAATTACAATAATTTACTAGTGCACTCTCCCGAGCTACCCTTACTAGCTTTAATTTGAATAGTTCACTTAAGATTGCACCCAAGACTTCGTTATTCCTAATCCCGTCTTTACGCCTAAAGTTATAGATTCCTCCAATAACCTAGGTGTGGTGTTGTTCAACAATATACCTGATTATGCACTCTTTTCCAAGTTATGCACATTAAATAGGCACAACTAATTGGGGATCCTACCAATTAACTACAACAAGAACGAAGTTGAACAAATAGAAATCTAGCTAACTATTTGTAATCACATATACGATAAGTTCATCACTCAATAGGTTCCATCAAAACCTTAGAAAAGGATTTAGCTACTCATGCTTAAAGAAACAAGAATAAATACTTGATATAAAATAAAGGAATGAGTTGAGAGAGATCTATCTTACTAATTATCTTGCAAAAGTGGCGAACTACGAACAGAGCAGTGTTCTAATTCTTCAAAAAAGTTCAGAGAGCTTGTTTCTTCGCGGTTTATCCGCAGTTGCGAGTGAACCGCGGATGAACAGTACATCAGATTCTTCTTCAATTTTCAAGCTCACTTCACTTCAACTCTTCACTTGGCCTTTTCATCAACATGTGACTCCAAAATAGCTCCTTTAGCATCCAATGGTTCATGTGTACCTATAACACATCAATAAGCACTAATCAAAGCATTTTGTCATCATAAACAATATCAATTCAACAACAAAGTGTGATTATTTAGGGCATAATTATAGTCAAATTCACATATTATCACTGAGTCAGGGAACAAATGAGGATAATGGTTCTTCATCTTGGACTCGGACTCCCAGCTCGATGCCTCTGCAGGGTGACCTCTCCACTGAACACGAATAGAAGGAAAGTTATTCGATCTTAATTGACGAACCTACCGGTCAAGAATAGCTACCTGCTCGTCCTCATAAGACACATCATTTTCCGACTGGACAGTATTGAAATTTAACACATGGGATGGATCATCGTGATGCTTTTCAAGAATGGACACATGAAACACTGGATGCATGGCTGATAAGCTCGGCAATAATTCAAGTCTATAAGCCACATCTCCCACTCGATCAAGAATCTCAAACAGGCTAATAAACCTAGGGATGAGCTTGCCCTTATTCCCAAATCTCATCACGCCCTTTATAGGCGACACTTGAAGCCAAATCATGAACTTACATTCGGCATAACTCTTCTGCCTGAAGTGAGTGGTACAGAACCTATAAGGCATCCTGTACTAGATCTGTACCCAACAACAGAGCATGTCCCGTCTTAAACCATCCAACCGGTATCCTACATCACCTACCATCCAAAGCCTTATAAGTCACCATCTGGATATTGAATAGGTAGTTGTTGTTGTAGGCAAACTCTGCTAAAGGCAACAACTGATCCCATGAGCCTGTAAAGTCAATGACACAATCACGCCCCAAATCGAGGGACATGACCGGCGCCTGACCGGGTTGCCCCAGTCAAGCGGACCTGGGTGCTTTTCATTCCCACGTGTTACCCCTGTGATGACTGCTTCTCATTAACCAAATATATTACTAATCATAATTGATTTCATATTGAACAAATAAAACGATACGAGTGATTCATTAACAAGATTTCAATTTTTACAACGCCCGACATAACACAATATATATACATAAGACTGGAGTCCCACAGTTTACATGTCTATAGAGCCTCTAGAATACAAAAGGGAAATACAATACTTGCCGGTAACAAGGCTCCGGCTATACCTTACAAAACCAAAATGAAATCTAAACCAAAGTGGCATGAACCACTCAAGGCCCCGAGGAAGAAAGGGGCTCACCAAAACGGGCAGTGGAAGGAGAAGGATACTACTGCCGATGAGCTGAAGTGCCTGCTACCGATCCACCTACAATCATGACACGAATGTAGCGCCCCCGGCAAAAGGGACGTCAGTACACTTAAATTGTACTGGTATGTATGGACAAACTTTGTCCCAAGTAAACTCAAGCCATTAAATTACATCAACAATTAATTAAGCCAGAGCCAACCATGTTTCTACATTTTTCTTATTTCAAATAATTCTCAACACAAAGCACTTTCTACAATCAACCAATTTAACAATAACCAATCAGTCACGTAAAGCACAAGTAGTCAAACAAAGGGGCAATCAGTGCCCCACAGGTTGCAAACTCTCCTGTTGTCTCCTTTCACAATTTCACATTATTGATTTTTGTATCAATTTTCAATAGCGATTTCGATCGCTTTCCATCCTTATTGCCCCCGACCACCCTTATTACCTCGGCCACCCTTATCACCCCAACCCACACCTTATTTCACCACGTTGCGGCGCGCAACACGACCCCGCCTTACAGTTGAAAACACAACAATTTCAAACAGGCAGATAAGGTACTACACACAATTTCAACAAATTCAAATAAGCAACTTACACATTGGTTCATGTTCTCAATTTCTTCTCAATTCAATATCACAACCATGTTACAAGTATTCCAAAATCGAAAATTCCCACATAACCATGTTCAACAATTCACCACAATTAAGGTGTTTCAAAGTCTTTCCACAATGAGCCAAATATGCCATCACAATGGTTATTCCCAATTCTTTACCAATCTCGATTACCTTTTTATCTATCAATTCATATTTCATACCATACATAGTTCAACATCAATCAAATGCTCAACAAGGAAATCAAAGGATTACATAAAATTTCTCAATTTGACACATGCCAAGACAATTCGCACACATTTGGGCGATTTTACAAGAATCAAAATTAGCCATACATACCTGGTGATGATCTTCCTTCCTACTTTATGCTTACCCAAGATATCCTACTCTAGCCAACCTTGTTCTTGAAGACTCTTACTTCTACTCACTTCTTTTTACTAGAAATCAAGTTCAATAATCATGCATGAGTGTAAAAATTTTATTTTCAAAAGCTATTATATGCAAACCTCTCTTTACCCAATTAAAACTGAAAATCAAAGAAAATAGTTAGGGTTTTTACCTTGAAAATATTGGGGAAGTTGAATCCTTGCCCTAGAATCCCTTGGAATTAAGTAGTTGGAACAATCTTTGAAGATCAAGAACTTCTCTCTCTAAAAACCCTCTCTTCTCTCTCTAATTTTGGTGAGATGATATGATAAAATGAAGAAGAGAGGTGTTATATTAAAGAAGAGATCGGGTCAAAATGTTACAAAAATCTGGGCCGGGGTCAAATATGCGGTCACTATGCGACCGCAGAATCAACATGCGGTCCGCATAGTGACCGCAGAATGGCTCAATTTGGGAAACCTTCTAGTAAGCTTTGCGGCAAGAATGCGGTCCGCATAGCAGATCTGCGGTCGCATTCTTGACCGCAAAATTGACACTTTTATGAAAAAACTTATTCTCTACATTTTTGAAACTTAAATCACTACCAAGAGTTCGAACCGCGGCGAGCTTGCTCGCCGCGAAGAATTCTACGCATTCCTAACACATCATTCGGACCATGACACCACATCTACTAGGTTTTATGCACAAAAATTTCACGGGGCCTTACAATTGAATAGGTAGTTGTTGTTGTAGGCAAACTCTGCTAAAGGCAACAACTGATCCCATGAGCCTGTAAAGTCAATGACACAATCTCAGAGCATATCCTTTAAAATATAATGGTCCTCTGAGGCTACTGGTATGTCTGAGGATGAAATGTTGTGCTAAAATCCACCCGTGTGCCCAACTCTCAAAGAACTTCTCTCCAAAAATGTGAGATAAACTGCATACCGTGAACTGAAATGATAGACATGGGCATACCATAAAGATGAACAATCTTCTTGATATAGATATCATCCAACCTCTTAGAAGAATAGGAGACTGCCAGAGGGATGAAATGTGTTGACTTGGTCAGCTATCAACAATAACCCACACTGCATCGAACTTCCTCTGAGTCTGTGGGAATCTGTGACAACCCAAAGTGTCATAACCTATTTTCTCGTTTTTTTTCGTACTCTTGAGACCTTTAAAACCTCATTTTTAGTTGCCTCGATTTGAGTGAACAATCCAGGCGAGTAGTCGGAAAGCTTGTATGTGAACTTTTGTGAAAAATGCTAAAATTTGGTATTAAAATCAGTAAAGTTGACCTTGGTCAACATTTTCGGTAAACAAACTCGGAATTTTGATTTGACGGTCCTGAAGGGTCCATAGAAAAATATGGGACTCGAGTGTATACCTAGAATCAAAATCCAAGGTCCCGAGCCCGAGAAATGAATTCTTAAAAGAAATTGTTTTTTCTGAAACTATTAAGAAAAATAGAAATGAAAATTGATTAGAATGTGTTGGTATCGTGCCTGTATTTTAGTTCCGGCACCATGTACAGGTCTTATATGTGTTTTCAGATATTTCTATGAAGTTTGGTTGAAATTGGACATTTTTTGACGTGTTTCGGACATAAAACTCTAAATTTGAAAGTTTATGAAGTTTGATCAATAAGTGAGGATTTTGAGGTTTGATACATTGATTTTGATGTTATTTTGGCAATTTGATTGAACGGTTGAGTTCGTAGGATGTGGTTGAGTTAGTGTGTGTGATTAGTTAGGAGCCCAGAGGGCTCAAGAGTGTTTTCGGAGGCATTTTCCTCTTCGCGTTCGCAATGCCTTTCATGTTTCCTTCTTTCGGATCGCAGTCCTCATCATGCGTTCACATAGTTTAAGCCCCTCCTTCATCGCGTTCTCGTGTGAACTCACGCGTTCGCGTACAGTAGATCCCTCGACCCCAGCTCTTCTCTTCTACGCGTTCGTGATTAGACTTCCGCATTCACAATGCCTTTCCCTATTTACCCTTCACGAATGCAATCCAATTTCCAAGAATGCGAAGGGCAATTTCGCCCAGTGATTTTTTTAAGTTTCCAAATACAGTAGATACGGGTTTATTTCAAAATTCACACGAGCTCTTTTCTTCCCCAAGCACTTAGGAGTCCATTGAAGCCCCCATTCTTCAAAACCACTTGGGTTCGTAAATTCACACTTATTTTCTTAATTTTCCTTTATTAATTATTGAATTCCTAAGCTTAAATCATGTAATCTTGGGTTGAAATTAGGGGAAATGGGTAGAGTTAGGGCTTTTAAATTTTCTTTGATTTAGACAATGTTTTGGGGTTGAATTTGAAAAAAAATTGTATATTCGGGCCACGGGGAATGGGTAATATGAATTTGGTCCAAACCTCATGTTTCGGTCAAGCAGGTCGGGGGTCGATTTTTGGAATTTTGGGAAGAAAGGTTGGAAATCAATAATTAGACATTGGGTTTGATCTGTTTAGCTATTATTGATATTATAAAGTCATTATTTCTTAGATTTGTTTGAGTTAGAGCCGAGCTCAAGAGGAAGAGTGGTAATTGAGGATTGAATTGGTCGTGGCAGTTTGAGGTAAGTGTTTGATTTAACCCTAGCTTGAGGGAATAGGAGTTGAGTCTTGTTTTCCTACTTGCTAATTGATCGAGTATGATGTATAGGCATGGTGATGAGTATATATACATTATTGTCTAGTATGACTGTGAGTGTTAATTTGGTTAATTGTGTACCCTTGGTTGATCCTATGAAGGTTGCGACTGAATATTGATATTAGTTGTGCCAGGAATAAGTTGGATAGGATTGGTTATAGCCGACTCTCCCTAGCCGGGATAGTTAATTTGATATTCTTGTTCCATTGCAAGGAAAACATTATATTATCTTGTTCTCTTTCCGGGAAAATATTATATTATCTTGTTCTCTTGCCAGGATTTTCTTTGTGATACTGTGTTGGATCAAAATGGCTGCGGGTGGTATGCCGACCACACATGACATATTGAAATGGGAGTGAGTAGTATGCCTACCATACATGATATATTGAAATGGGAGCGAGTGGTATGCCTACCACACATGATATATTAAAATGGGAGCGAGTGGTACGCCTACCACACATGATATATTGAAATGGGAGCGAGTAGTACACTTACTACACATGATATATTGAAATGGGAGTGAGTGGTACGCCTACCACACCTGATATATTAAAATGGGAGCGAGTGGTATGCCTACCACGAGTGATATTGAAATGGGAGTAGGTGGTACGCCTACCATGAAATATTGACAAATGGGATCGGGTTGCACGCCTGAAACAAGATGAGTGGAATATAAAAGTTGTCTTCTCTTTTCATTATTGCCAAAAGTTAAACTGTAGATGTACGTACCATTATTTTTTGATATTTTGTTTCTATTTGTTACCCCTGAATCTTTCTCCCTTCCCAGTTAAAAATTGTTATATTCCTGCTACTTTTCTGTTGTACTTGTATATACATTTACATAGGATTATCTGACGTTTGGTCCTAGCCTCGTCACTACTTCGCATGGGTTAGGCTAGACACTTACCAATACATAGCGTCGTTTGTGCTAATGGTACACTCTATGCATTTTTGCACAGGTCCAAGTTTCGAGCAATAATAGCAGCAAGTTTTCAGTATCGTTAGACCCAAGGTAGATTTACAGGCGTCCGTAGGCCCGACGTCTCTCTATTATTCTCTCTTTTAGACTGTTACCTCCTTGTATTCAAAATAAACAGATTTATGTTTCTTTCAGACTTTGTATTTAGTACTACTTAGATGTTCGTGAGTATGTGACTCCAGTTCTTGGGTAGAGATTATATTGGAATTCTGTATCTTGTTTAGCTATTTAAATTTAAGAATTCTATTTATTATTGTTGACTTTTACTTATTTAAATATTATTGTCGAAGGATTGTTTATTAAAGGAAAAGTAACTAAATTTGGCTTGCCTAGCTTTCACGAGTAGGAACCATCACGACTCCCAAGGGTGGAAAATTCGAGTGTCAAGTTGGTATCAGAGCACTAGGTTACATAGGTCTCACAACTCATGGACAAACTTCGTAGAGTCTGAGGGATCGGTACGGAGAAATCTGTATTTATCCCCTAGAAGCTACAGAGTTAGGAAAAATTTCACATTTGTTCTTTCTTGTCGTGCGGTTCAATTTCTCAAGTACCGATTAAATTCTTTCTACTATGTTCTTTCGCAGATGGCAAAAACATGCGCTACTTCATTTACCGCTCAGAAGTCCAAGTCCCTAGTAGAAGCCCCAATGGTGGAGCCTCAGGTTGATTTTAAGGAGGCGGTTCCAATCCCGGTGTGCCCAGCTTAGGTCTAGAGGGGTTCATTGACACCCCAGTTCTTTAGGACGCTCTAGTCCAATTGGTAGGCCTTATAAAGAGTGTCACTCGAGCAGGTTTGCTTCCAGTGGTTCAACCAACGGTGGAATGTCAGCCGAGTATAGTAGCCCAGGCTGGGAGTGAGATCACTTTTCAGGAGGCAACCAATGTGGGTTGTAGAGTTGAGATGGTTCTACCATGGGGAGGTGGTCATGGATCGGATAAGAGGCCCCATCATGCAGGCAGATTCAGTGGTACCTCATTTGGAGGTTGAGGTTCTTATGGTAGAGGCTATCCTCATAGGTCTTTTTAGTTAGCTTTCCATGTCACTCATGGCACTTCAGGTGGTCATTTAGGTCGCCAGGGTCAGTCTCAGTTTCCCCAGCTACATCATTCGCATGGATGTTATCAGTGTGGCGAGCATGGTTACCTTAGGAGGGCTCGCTCTAGGTTGATGGGTAGCCGCAGTAGTTGAGGTCTTGCCACGCTGTGGTGACCCGAGGCACATTGTCAGAGTTTGCCTCGAGCATCGAACAGCTTCAAGCATCAGAGTTCTCGTACTAAGATTTTGACTCCAAAGGTTCCATGGCCTGCCCAGCCAACTAGAGGTGGTGGTAGGGGTGTTAGAGATGGAGTAGAGGTCATAGAGGTGGAGCTCAGGCCACAAGAGGTGGAGGCTAGCCAGCAGCCAAGCTAGAGGCTGAGTCTTCAGATATAGACACTACATGTACTATTCTGGTTTGCGATAGAAATGCTTCAGTGCTATTTGACCCTAGGTCTACGTATTCGTATGTGTCATATTATTTTTCACCGTACCTGGTCATGCCTAGTGATTCCTATTTATGTATCTACACTGGTGGGTGGTTCCATTGTGTTTGATCGAGTTTATCACACTAGTGTTGTGGAGATGGGGATCTTGAGACCCGTGTTGATTTAATACTTTTATACACGGTGGATTTTGATGTTATCTTGGGTATGAATTGGTTGTCTTCGTGTCATGCTATCTTGGATTACCATACCAAGACCTTGACCTTAGTTTTATCGGGTATGCCGCCTGACAGAGATATCAAACTTTGTAATTATCGTGCTTCAGGCCCACAGACCATTTATATCCCCCCGTATTGCATGGCCCTGCCAGAGGTGAAAGAGTTAAAGGACCAGTTGCAGGATTTGCTTAAGCAAGGTTTCATTAGACCCATTGTTTTGCCTTGGGGCGCGCCTGTGTTATTTGTCAAGAAGAAGGCGGATCGATGAGAATGTGCATACGTTACCGGCAATTGAATAAGGTAGAGATTAAGAATAAGTATCCACTATCGATTATTTATGATTTTTTCTACTAGCTTCAGGGTGCCAGGGTATTCTCCAAGATTGAGTTGCGATCTGGCTATCATCAGTTGAGGATTAGGGCATGTGATGTCCCTAAGACAGTTTTCGAGTATGGGCATTATGAGTTTTTTGTCATGTCATTTAGGTTGACCAACGCCCCAGCAGCATTTATGGATTTGATGAACCAAATGTTCGAGCCATATTTGGACATGTTCGTGACAAGTTGGACATTCTTCATTGATGATATTTTGGTGTACTCTCGCAATCGGGAGGAGCACGAGCAGCATCTTAGAATGGTTCTTTAGACTCTGAGGGATATTCAGTCATATGCCAAGTTCTCTAAGTGTGAGTTCTGGCTGAGTTCAGTTGCATTTTTGGGTCACGTTGTATCCATAAAAGGGTGCATAGTTCAGATATTTGGACGAGGGTGAGCCGAGCATTCAGAAGCTCATGACATCTTTGACTACATTGGCAGTGTTAGTTTTCCCTACAAGATCAGGGCCTTATACAGTTTATTGTGATGCTTCCCATATTGGGCTTGGTGCGATGTTGATGCAGGATGGCAAGGTTATTGCCTATGCTTCGAGTCGGTTGAGGATTCATGAGAAGAACTATCCAGTGCATGATTTAGAGTTGGAAGCTACTATTCACGCCTTGAAGATTTGGAGGCACTATTTGTATGGCATGGCATGTGAGGTGTTCACAGACCACAAGAGCCTTCAGTACATGTTCAAGCAAAAGGATTTAAATTTCATGCATCAGAGGTGGTTTGAGTTGTTGAATGATTATATGTCACCATTTTGTATCATCCGGGGAAGGCAAATGTAGTGGCTGATGCTTTGAGTACGAAGTGAGCTAGTACGGGCAGTCTTGCTTATATTTCGGTCAGTCAGAGGCCGCTTGGTTTGGATGTTCAAGCCTTAGCCAATCAGTTCGTGAGACTGTATATTTCTAAGCCAAGTCGTGTGTTGGCTTGCACGACCGCTCATTCTTCATTATTGGAGCGTATTTGTGATCGGTAGTTTGGTAACCAGATCTCAAGTCAATCTTTGAAAATACCTTGACACCCTAAAGTTGATAAAAAAAATCACCAAACCTCGGTAATGGTTTCTTATTCTTGATTGTAACCTTGTTCAACTGAGGTAATCTATACACATTCACATTGATCAATCCTTCTTATTAACAAACAACATCGGGCACGCCAAGCCGAAACACTCGGTCTAATGAAACCTTTTTCGAGCAAGTCTTGCAATTGCTTCTTCAACTCTTGCAACTCCAGTGGGGCCATACGATACAACGGGATAGAAATGGGCTGAGTACCCTGAGAAAATCAATTAAAAAGTGAATATCCCTGTCGGGTTTCATACCCAACAGGTCTTAAAGAAATACCTCAGGGAACTCACGAACAACAGGCACAGAATCAATAGAAGGAACCTCGGCACTAGAATCACAAACATATGCAAAATTGGCCAAACTATAACCCTACAGGTATAATGATCTGGAGTCCTACTCATTCTACACAAGGTAAACCCGGCAAAGCTAAGTTTATGGTCTTGGCATGACAATTCAAGAAAGCATGATAAAGGTGATAACTAGTTGATTCACGTCCAAGAAATGGTCGTAGTCAATATAACCTGGTCTAATAAGTCCAGAATCGATCCCACAGGGAATTAACCTACCAATTACAACTTTCACAACCCAAGAGAACTTCCGAATCAAGTTCCCAAAAATTTGAGTATATGTTTATTGTGAATTTCGACTAACTACTTTTGCAAGGATTAAAAAGGCTTAAAAGATAGAATTGAATGTTGGGTAAAATAATAGGAAGAAAGACTAAGGTATTGATTTCCCCTATTGATGGAATCCCTTTTCGTTATGCTCATACAAATTGTTAATATACTCTATCAATCATGAACGCTATTTGTATCGTAACCCTCTCCCGAGCAATTACAATAATTTACTAGTGCACTCTCCCGAGCTACCCTAGCTAGCTTTAATTTGAATAGTTCACTTAAGATTGCACCCAAGACTTCGTTATTCCTAACCCCGTCTTTACTCCTAAAGTTATAGATTCCTCCAATAACCTAGGTGTGGTGTTGTTCAACAATATACCTAAATATTCACTCTTTTCCAAGTTATGCACACTAAATAGGCACAGCTAATTGGGGATCCAACCAATTAACTACAACAAAAATGAAGTTGAACAAATAGAAATCTAGCTAACAATTTTAATCACATAAACGATAAGTTCATCACTCAATAGGTTCCATCAAAACCTTAGAAAAGGATTTAGCTACTCATGCTCAAAGAAACAAGAATAATAATTGAATTAATAAATAAATACTTGATATAAAATAAAGGAATGAGTTGAGAGAGTTCTCTCTTACTAATTTTGTTGCAAAAGTAGTGAAAAATACACAACATGCCTCTATTGGGCGAACTAGGGGTTTATATAGAGGTCTTAGGGCTTAAAAACTGAATTTGAACAAAACTAGGAAACATTCTGCGGCGCCTTCCGCTGTTCGTCCACGGTCGCGGGCGAACCGCGAACAGAGCAGTCCTCTGATTCTTCCGAATAGTTCAGAGAGCTTGTTTTTTCGCGGTTCATCCACGGTCGCGAGTGAACCGCAGATGAACAGTACTTTTGATTTTTCTGTGATTCTTCAAGCTCACTTCACTTCAACTTTTTACTTGGCCTTTTCATCGACATGTGACTCCAAAATAGCTCCTTTTAGCATCCAATGTATCATATGTACCTACAACACACCAATAAACACTAATCAAAGCATTTAGTCATCATAAACAACATTAATTAAACAACAAAGTGTGATTATTTAGGGCATAAGTATAGTCAAATTTACCTATTATCAATACCCCACACTTAAACCTTTGCTCGTCCTCGAGCAACCTTAATCGAACTTTAGGCCAATTTTTTTAATTATGTCTCCCCCAAAATATGTCACAAAACCCATATTTCCTGATTAACCTAAGATATGCACAATCTTTACCTAACCGTAAACTCTCATGCCAGCACATTATTGCTTACTCTACTTATTACCAAAACTTGAAAATTTACCTTTTCTGTCTTGAGTTACACGCCCTCTGTTGCGACCAAAACACTCACGCAAGTGTACGCGATCAACAAGTAATATAGTAGTAAGTAAAGTATCGTTCCCACAAGGAATTGTGATAACTTATTGACTGATTTAGACTAAATTAATTATCAATTCAAGCTAGACTATCACAAGATATATATAAAACTTATTAATAATAGAACAATTATTCAAGGCAAAATTACTACACCAATTACAATTTATGTTTATAACAATTTGGATAAATATATTCCAGGGTCATGGACTTGCTAGTAATCATGCTATTTCTACTTAGAATCGATTTATTTAATTATCTAGATTATTGATTATAAGGTTAATAATATTCATAAGAATCTTTCGAGTTCTTATAAATCTATCCAAGTTAAATCAATATCTATATTTCCATGATATTAATCTTAACAAGAATGCATTTCAAACTCTTATTATTTAACCAAACAAGGCAATTAAGTATATATCTATCTTAATTGCAAATCCTTCACTCGATGCCCGAGATTCAAATCTTGTTCAATTTGATTTTATATGCAACCAAGAATTTCCTTTGTCAAGTTTAATTCAAAGTTCGTAGATAATATTTCACTGTTAGCTACGCAGTAAAATAATTAAGATCACAATCAAATAAACAACCCATATCAATAACTTCAATAAAATCAATCTTAGCTTCAAATAACAAGATCAACTAATATCCATGACCCTAGAATACTCGAGAGTTTAGCTACTCATGTTCATACTAAAATCAATAATATTAATGTCTAAAATACTACAAAGAAGAATACAAGATGAAAGTTTAGATGAACTCTTTAATTTGTTGCACTTCAAAACTTGATCTTCAATCCCTTCCTTGGCTTCAAGAACACTCTTGGTAAGTTTTCTCTCAAAATCTTCTCTCTAAAATGAATAGTAATTTTCCACTCTCATCCAAGTAATGCTAAAAATCTGATCTTCTCCATAATATAAGGTTGCATTATTTAGCTTTGAGTGGAATTATGTGTCCCTTGATTTTCCACCTTAGAAAAATGATAATTAACCGGACTAGTGTGCGCGAAGTGGTGCGCGAAGTGGGCACTTCGCGCATATGTAGCCCAACTAAACCTTCTTACGCGCGAAGTTGTGCGCGAAGTAGCCACTTCGCGCACCTGGGAAAATTTCTCATTCAAGCTTGTTTCTTGATCGTAAAGACTCAAGTCCGAAGGATTGTTTTTGCTCCAAAATTGTACCATAACATTTCCAATTGTAGATATAAGCTCCTTTTTCTGCACATTGTATAAATCACAAATTAAAAGCTTTTATCTTATAAATATCATAAATTATGTTATTGGGTCATAATTAAATAGATGCATAAATAATGACTAAACTACTTAGTTTTCGCCTATTATCAACACCCCACACTTAATCCATTGCTAGTCCTCGAGCAATCACACTATAAAATCATTTTACCTTAATGCTTTACATTTAGAACAAGAATCATATCTCACACCTAGTAATATAAAATTCTAGTTTTTGGACTAACTTTCAAGTGCTACACAATATTCACACTTCTTTGAAGTACTCTATACAAAGATCAAGACTTGTTTATCTGTCACGAATCATATGCCCTCACAATTTTATCAACATTACATATATCAATATGTACAAGAGAGTTCCCTAATTATTTACAACATGAAAGTTTCACTCACTCTCACAAAAGAAGTCACATGCATGCAAGTGGTACCATAAGCTTGCCCTTAATGTAAATCTCTACTAATGCAGGCTTGTTCGATCAAAAATCAACTAGGACTTTTTCTTCTGGTTGTAATGTGGGTTAAGGGCTGGTAGGATTTATTTTGGGATTAGTGACTAGCACTCCTAAGCACTTTAACGCATTACTCAATCATTTTTAGCGCAAATTCTTCAATCTTAATAACAATTGCATCAATCAATCAATTCACTCCTAGCAGTATTCCCTCTTTCTTTTATGCACTGCTCTAATTCACACTCATAACAATATACACAAATTTATACAGGTTTTTTTTTCAATACTTTATATACAAATTTCAGTGCACCTTTCTAACTTTCATTGGTTCCATTCACAAACTACCCCACACTTAGTTCCTTTGTACTTCTTTTTAGCGCTCATTTTACAATTAAAGTGCTTTAAGAGGTTAAAGGATTCAAAATATCAATTAAGAACAAAAATGGTATAGGCTTGTAATGTAGGTACCAAATAAAAGTTTCAAGGCTAGAAATGGTTAACCAGGGATAGATTTTATTTGATTTGAGCAATTGAGTTTAAAAAGATCAAGGAAATCCTAACATCATATTTTAAAACCGAGTGTCACCTGAAATTTCGCTTCAATTTACATACTAGGCAAGTTCTAGACACAATTACACTACATGGACTCATCAAAAATCTCTCCACACATGGCATAAGATGTAACGACCCGACCGGTCGTTTTAGAAAATTACGCCACAATCCCCAATTTAACTATTTTCCTAAGTCCATATCTGCTATTGTGGTTTGCCGGGAGAGTCGGTTCTGAAATTTAGAGCATTTTGGGACACTTAGTCCCTACATGAGAGCTTTAAAGTTGGAAAATGGCCCGTAGCCGGAACTATGTTAAGACGACCTCGGAACGGAAATCCGATGGTTCCATTAGCTCCGTTAGGAGATTTTAGGGTTGGGAGCGCGTTCGGAATGTATTTTGGAGGTCCGTAGCTCAATTAGGCTTGGAATGCCGAAGTTTAAAATTTTGGCGAATCCGAACGATAGGTGAGATTTTGATCCGAGGGTCAGAATGGAATTCCGACAATTCCTGTAGCTTCGTTATGTGATTTTGGATATGTCCGCAATTTTTCAAGCCATTCGGACGTCGTTTGGTCGGGTTTTGGATCGAATGTGCAATTCGGAAAGTTTTAAGAAATTTAGGCTTGAATTCGATGTGAATTATGAGTTTTGATGTTGTTTGACGTGTTTTTATGATTGGAACAAGTTTGTATCGTGTTTTGGAATATGTTGGTAGTTTCGTTGGGGTCCCGGGGGCCTCGGGATGAATCTGGACCACCATCCGGGCAATTTTGAAGCATGAAAACTGCAGAAAAATGCAGCAGTAGTGCAGCAGACCTTTGGTCATCGCGTTCGCGTGGCAGGGCTCGCGTTCGCGAAGGGTTAGCTACTAGGGGCATCGCGTTCGCGAAGGTTAAGCCGCGTTTGCATAAGGTCAGTTGATATACCATCGCGTTCACGATGGCCAGGTCGCGTTCGCGTAGGTATATTTTTGAGAGGCATCGCGTTCGCGATGGACAGGCCGCGAATGCGTAGTTCAAATTTTGGAGGCTGGAACTTTTCTTCAACGCGAACGCGTGATTTGTGTCGCGTTCACAAAGGGTCTTGTTGGCAATGCATCGTGTTCGCGATGGTGAGGACGTGAACGCGAAGGGTAAAACTTCAGTCAGGAAATGTTAAAACCAGAACAGTCAACCCGCGACCCCCATACACAAAAATGCCATTTTTGAGCTCCAAGACAGGAAATTGTCGGGGAAACGTTGGGATATCATCGGGAAATCATCGGGGGTAAGTTTCTTGATGTTAATTCGTTAGTTTATCATGAAATCCATGATTATTTCACTGAATATGGGAGATTAAAGGTGGGTTTGAACCCTGGGCCTAAAATTTAGGAAATCTTTGATTTGAATGGGCAAACGGAGTCCGATTTCGATAAATTTTATATGCACGGACTCGTATTGAGATAAGGAACCCGAATATATAATTTCCGTGATTTTTCGATAAGCATACCGGAAGTCAGGTTTTGGCAACTTGTGGATTTTGGTGTATTTTGAGTTTTTTTGATTGGGTAATGCCCAATTGGCCTATTTTGATGTGATTCTATTGATTTTTATCAGATACTACACCTGTGGAGGACGACATTCGCGGCAAGAGGGTTATTTCTTAGCAGTTTTGTACCGGAGTCGAGGTAAGTGGCTTGTCTAACCTCGAGTGGGGGAATTTTCACCCCTAGGATATTATGTGATAGTTTAAATGCCTTGTACGCGAGGTGACGGGCGTGTACATGCGCTGGTTGTTGAACACATACTTTATTTAAAATGTCTAATGAGTGATATTCCTGTTTTTAGCTGTTAATTTGATATTTTACCCGGTAGTAGTTAGAAAAGCATGATTAGGTAGTACTTAACTATTTAGTGGCCTAATTGTCTTATTTGAACTTCTTGATAATTATTGGCACTATTTTTCGGTGAAGTTATAGTTAAGCATAATTTATTCTCTCTCTGTATTCCTTTATTTGCTGTGCTTGTGGACTGCGGGTTCAATTCCCGGAGACCCAGGGCTGTGGGTTCGATTCCCAGAGACCCGGAGTGATATTGGTAGGGACTGCGGGTTCGATTCCCGAGATCTTGAGTTATTGGTAGGGACTGCGGGTTTATTGATATATTATTGGTAGGGACTACGGGTTCGATTCCCGAGATCTCGAGTTATTGGTAGGGACTGCGGGTTCGATTCCCGAGATCCTGAGTTATTGGTAGGGACTGCGGGTTCGATTCCCGAGATCCTGAGTTATTGGTAGGGACTGCGGGTTCGATTCCCGAGATCCTAAGTTATTGGTAGGGACTGCGGGTTCGATTCCCGAGATCCCGAGTTACTTGTAGGGACTGCGGGTTCGATTCCCGGAGATCCTGAGGTATTGATTATTTATTGAGACATGGGCTGCGGGTTCGATTCCGGAGACCCAGAGGTACTGTCAATGGCACTGTGGGTTCGATTCCCACAGGTCCTGGACTTGTTAATTGAGTTTGTTACTTGTTGTTAGTTTTAATTGTAGACGGTTGCAGTAATTATTTATTGTTGCTATTTTGGAATAATTATCATTTAAACTGCTTAATATTGTTACTATCATATTTGTAATTGTTTTCTCTCAGTAGGGCCCTGACCTTCCTCGCCACTACTCCATCGAGGTTAGGCTTGGCACTTACTGAGTACCGTCGTGGTGTACTCATGCCACTCTTCTGCACACTTTTGTTGTGCAGATCCAGGTACATCAGGACAGGCTCATATTAGGTCATTCAGCAGCAGTTTGGGAAACCTCGAGGTATGATCTGCTACGTCCGCGGATCCGGAGGCCTTCCTTCTATTTTGATAGTATTAGTAGATGTTTTCTCTCATGTCTTTGTTAGATACTCTTCACACATAGAGCCATAGTTGTATACTCTCTTTTAGTCTGTGTTGCCCGTGTGATTTCGGGTCTTGGTCGTGTTTTATACAGTGTGTTGATGTGTGTATGTGCCAAGCGGCACGGATTACATTCCTATTTATATTGTTTTTCCACTATTTCTTGTTTAAAGTTCATAGACTTGTATATTCCGCAACGTGTTAGGCTTACCTAGTCATGGGGACTGGGTGCCGTCATGACATATTCACGATTGGTGAACTATGGTCGTGATAAGTTGGTATCAGAGCCAGGTTCGTAGGAGTCACGGGACACAGACCGGTTACTTAGATTCTCACTGATCGATACGGAGACGTCTGTATTTATCTACGAGGGGCTATGTAACTGTTTAGGAAACTATTCAATTCTTTGAATTCCTTATCGTGCGCCATTTATTCAGTTGGAGCCTATGTCATCTGGTTTTTTGCATCCACTCATGTATTGAAATTTCGCGTTCGGTATCAAATATGCGCCGACGGTTCGTGAAGCTGCAGAGAGATCTCAAGGGAGTCAAGAATTTACTCAACCATTGTTACCGCGTGTCATCCATTTCGATAATGCAAGAGAATTGAGAGATCTTCAATTGTGCACATGGGGGTGCACTAGGTTCTGACATTCGATTGATAAGTACGGTCTTGAGAAGGTTTACTTAACTGCCTAATCGTCACAGCAATGGTAGAATCACAAGGTGGATGTAGATCTAAAGATAGTTGGTGATAATAAAGACTATATGGTTCACATAAGATATCTATTTAGCGAAGGATTCAGACAACAGAGATACTGGGGGGAAATGAGTTTAACTATCTTAAGAAGGACATGTACCAAACGAATGTCTTTGGCTTGTCTTATGATGAAAACGTATGAATGTTAAAGGCTAGTATCATGGATTAGCAAGATGTATCTTAAGGCTTCGTGTCAAGTGAAAGGATTTCATTACGAACGATCTAATTATAGGTCATGTGTCATATCAGATTTGGCCTGCGATGTATTTAGGTGTTATTCAAAAGTTCTTGAAAACTTGCGGATGGGCAAGAGTTGAGGCTCGTATGGTATAATGTTGGGACTTTATATGTTCCTGTGTCCCTAATAAACTCTGCATTTTATTATCGGCAGGGAAATATTTGACAAAGGCTACATGGTGCTTCGTGGGCGTGTGAGAATCATAGTATGTTTTTAAGATGTTGTTGGTAGAGAATGCTCGGTGCATGGAGCAAGAAAATGTTTGGTTGTATTGGGATGAGGTCATACCGTATGATGTTAGGGTGCTAATAGAGCACATGTGGTTATATTCGTTGGATCAAGTCAGTTGCAGTTGAATAATAGTAAATGACTCGAGAGAATGGTTCTAATGTGTTCGAGAGTCGTGTAATAGTGGCTTTGGGCTAAGTGGGAGAGTCCCACCACTTAAGATTGGGTTGCATGGTTAATTACCTGTGTGAATTTTGGATATTAGCGTATTAATGGATTATTGCAGCTATGGAAAAAGACCATGAGTGGTAATTTAAGTATATGAATTGTTGAATGCATGTTTTGGTTAGCCTTACTGGCTCATGTTCAAACTTGAGGGAAAATTTATGATTTATGCCTCGTATAGGTGCAGGCTTCGCGAGAAGTGATTCCGCTGGGTGCTTTATCGAGAGGGTATTCATATGTTATAAATAAATTAAGTAGAGTTGGTTGCGTACTAGGGCAAGTTAGAACCGGATGGTTCTCAATAGCGGTCCTAGTGAATTCGAGAGGTAAAGTATGGTGCCTGATAATTCTGAGTCTATAAGTACAGTTAAGGCTCAAGCTTTTGAAGCAACTTATGAAGAAAGGTACAAAACGATCTATGATGTTTTGACTTGTGGTGTAGTATTTGAGAGACATGAAATGGTCGTCGTTCTTGTGATAGCATGGCCTCCTTATTTAAGGTCACTCGGGGTAAGTGCGGTTGGAATAAGTTAGGTATTGAAGGAAGATATTAACATTTCTAAGGCAATCGAGGATAACCTGGAAGGAAGTAGATTGATCAGCCATAGTTGAGTTGGCGTATTGGTGTCAATAATCGGTTCATGCAACGTGATCGAATTATGCATGTGATTTGTGGCGGTGCATTTGAGACTTGTCGGCTGCAGTGATTGATGTTATTCTGAATTATTCTTCTGTTAAGTGAGTAGGCAGATCTCAAAAAGGGTTATGGTGGCTTGGACCACTACTTAGAGATTGGCATATTCAACGGTTATGAGAACTCACAGTGTGTTGCTATAGTTCTCCTGAAATGAGTTAAATGGAAGCTCTTATGTGATGAAGTATTAGCCTATCGTCAGTTCTAGAGCTTTGATGGAAATTGTGTCTATCGTATATCGGCACGTGGGGTGCAGCGAGTAGTATGAAATTTGAAGTAAGGACCAAGGTCACAGTTTGGTCAATGAATGTGATATAAAGAGCTCAGATGAGCAGGGAAATAGTGTCAGTGTTTTGAGTAAGATGGGTATTAGCATCAGTATCATTTGAGATCGGTGTTCTATGAGAAAGGCTTTGCATCCCGGTTAGGGACTCTTGATCGCTTTTCAGTGTTAGTGCAGCCGGTGGGTTGAATGTGCAGGCCCGTTTAATTATTTGGAAGATGGTGGGAGCTTGACCCACAAGAAGATTGTATAGGTGTGACTTGTAGTCACTTGATTGGTTAGAAATTTAAACCAAGAATGAGGATTTTGGTGATATCATCCATTTGAGAACTTATGTCTGGAGGGCACTCTGCTTATTGGGTTATAGACCTGTGAAATATTATTGACTTAGCTTGGCACGACCAGGATAGACTTAAGGTCGGTGGGTAGATTTAGATGTGAAAGTGAGCCTTGCATCATGCCATTTGTGCTTCTTCCAGCAATGCGGCCTTTATGGAAGGATAGTCACGGTCTTATTTCGCGGTTAGTTAATTCAAGTAAAGATATATTGCGCCATATGAGTGTGCGACGGCTTAGTAAGTTCCTTATGTGTTGAGGTTCCGCTCACCGGTGATGTTATGTGAGCATGATGGCTCTTGAGACTCATATTTTATATCGCACCTCAGTTGTGCTTGAGTTCATAGCCTATAGCGCTATATGTTTTCATTGAGTCTGATATCATGCACCTTAGTGTGCTTATGATCGATATTCAGTATTTTGATGTGACGAGCTATTCAGCTCGACATATGACTCCTTGTGTGAGTCTATATTGTTGGGATCGGATGGCACGCCGCCATGGTTATATTGTTGGGATCGGATGGCACGCCGCCATGGTTATATTGTTGGGATCGGGTGGCATGCCGCCATGGTTATATTTTTGGGATCGGGTGGCTCGCCGCCATGGGTATACTCTTGGGATCGGGTTGCACGCCGCAACAGTGTGATGTTTATTTCAGTATCTATAATTGCTTGTATGTGTTCTGTTTCCTATTTTTCTGAGGAGGTCCATGATAGTGTGAGAGTTGAATAGTTCTCTCTAGTGTTCGCCTTCCTTTTGTACCATGTACGAATTAATAGCCTACTAGCACATTGTATCATCTTGTGGGACTTTTGATTATGTCTGATGTGGCTTATCGCCTGAGCAGTTCGTACTGGGTGAGATGAGATTATGTGATTTGGTGTCAGTGCAAACTGATTATATGAAGTATATTATAGAGGAAAAGATCATCCTCTAGTTTAGGACAAGGTAATGGATCCTGTCAGGTGTATAGACCCAATGAATTGTTGATTCAATAGTTGGTTATGGATATCGGCACATCTCTTCCGTCGTGTCAGTATTGTAAAAGTTGGAACGAGACCTATGTAGATCGTGAGGTGCAATGGGAGCATCGGATTCGTTGAATTTTTGGCTAATTTGATCATAAAATATTATCGTGGTCCTGTGGATTTAGTGTTGCAACGTAAGAATCCAGCAAGGTTATGTAGTCATGTTTGAGGACAGCGTTTGAGGAATATTGAGTGATATCTTGATGAAAACAAGCCTGACATAGAATTCCGGATGTTGGAATTAGGCTCTAAGACTTAATTGTTGAACAAGAGGGAATATCTTAAGATTATATATGGCTAATGTGCCCAGCTGAGTCCTAGATCTATTGGCCCTTTTAAGATTTTGATACGTGTTGGGGAGGTCGCTTATGAGTTGGCCTTACCTCCCAGCCTAACCGGAGTCCATCTCGTATTTCATGTCTCCATACTCCGGAGATACCATGGTGACCGGTCGCATGTGTTGGATTTCTTTTCTGTTCAGCTAGACAAGGATCTGTCTTATGTTGAGGAGCTAGTAGCTATTCTAGACAGGCAGGTCAGAAAGCTAAGGTCAAAGAACATCACTTCGGTTAAGGTTCAGCGGCGGGGTTAGCCGGCCGAGGGGGCAACTTGGGAGACCGATCAGGATATGCGCAGCCAGTACCCCCATCATTTCACCACTACAGGTGTGTTTTCTATGCTCGTTCGAGGACAAACGAATTTTTAAGTGTGGGAAGATGTAACGACCTGGCCGGTCGTTTTAGAAAATTACGCCCCAATCCCCTATTTAACTATTTTCCTAAGTTCATTTCTGCTATTGTGGTTTGCCGGGAGAGTCGGTTCTGAAATTTAGAGCATTTTGGGACACTTAGTCCCTAAATGAGAGCTTTAAAGTTGGAAAATGGTCCATAGCCGGAACAGTGTTAAGACGACCTCGGAACGGAAATCTGATGGTTCCATCAGCTCCGTTAAGAGATTTGGGGGTTGGGAGCGCGTTCGGAATGTATTTTGGAGGTCCGTAGCTCAATTAGGCTCGAAATGCCGAAGTTTAAAATTTTGGCGAATCCGAACGATAGGTGAGATTTTGATCCGACGGTCGGAATGGAATTCCGACAATTCTTGTAGCTTCGTTATGTGATTATGAATACGTCAGCAATTCTTCAGGCCATTCGGACGTCGTTTGGTCGGGTTTTGGATCGAATGTGCAAGTCGGAAAGTTTTAAGAAATTTAGGCTTGAATTCGATGTGAATTATGGGTTTTGATGTTGTTAGACGTGTTTTTATGATTGGAACAAGTTCGTATCGTGTTTTGGAATATGTTGGTGGTCTTTGTTGGGGTCCCGGGGGCCTCGGGATGAATCCGGACCACCATCCGGGCAATTTTGAAGCATGAAAACTGCAGAAAAATGCTGCAGCAGTGCAGCAGACCTTTGGTCATCACGTTCGCATGGCAGGGCTCGCGTTCGTGGAGGGTCAGCTGCTAGGGGCATCGCGTTCGCGAAGGTTAAGCCACGTTCGCGTAAGGTCAGTTGATAGACCATCGCGTTCGTGATGGCCAGGTCGCGTTCGCGTAGGTATATTTTCGAGAGGCATCGCGTTCGCGATGGACAGGCCGAGAACTCGTAGTTCAAATTTTGGAGGCTGGAACTTTTCTTCAACGCGAACGCGTGATTTGTGTCGCGTTCACGAAGGGTCTTGTTGACAATGCATCGCGTTCGCGATGGTGAGGACGCGAACGCGAAGGGTAAAACTTCAGTCAGGAAATGTTAAAACTAGAACAGTCAACCCGGGACCCCCATACACAAAAACGCCATTTTGAGCTCCAAGAGAGGAAATTGACGGGGAAACGCTGGGATATCATCGGGAAATCATCGGGGGTAAGTTTCTTGATCTTAATTCGTTAGTTTATCATGAAATCCGTGATTATTTCTGTAAGGCCCCGTAAAATTTTTGTGCATAAAACCTAGTAGATGTGGTGTCATGGTCCGAATGATGTGTTAGGAATGCGTAGAATTCTTCGCGGCGAGCTTGCTCGCCGCGGTTCGGACCCTTGGTAATGATTTAAGTTTCAAAAATGTAGAGAAATAATTTTTCCGAAAAAGTGTCAAATATGCGGTCAAGAATGCGACCGCAGAATCAACATGCGGACCGCATTCTTGCCGCAAAACGTTCCAGAGAGTTGCCCAAAATCGTGTCAGAAGTGCGGTCGATATGCGACCGCATGTCAAATCTGCGGTGCACTTTTGCGACCGCAGAATCAATATGCGTTCCGCATAGTGACCGCATTCCTTCACAGAACCTGCGTAATTTTTGAGCCATTCTGCGGTCACTATGCGGACCGCATGTTGATTCTGCGGTCGCATAGTGCACCGCATAATTAACCCCGGCCCAGATTTTGTAACATTTTGACCCGATCTCTTCTTTAATATAACGCCTTTCACCCTCATTTTCTCAAATCATTTTACCAAAATTAGAGAGAGAAGAGAGGGTTTTTAGAGAGAGAAGTTTTCATCTTCAAGGATTATTCCAAGCACTTAATTCCAAGGGATCCTAGGGCAAGGATTCAACTTCCCCAATCTTTTTAAGGTAAAAACCCTAACTATTTTCTTTGATTTTCAGTTTTAAATTGGGTAAAGAGAGGTTTGCATATAATAGCTTTTGAAAATAGAATTTTTACACTCATGCATGATTATTGAACTTGATTTCTAGTAAAAAGAAGTGAGTAGGAGTAAGAGTCTTCAAGAACAAGGTTGGCAAGAGTAGGATATCTTGGGTAAGCATAAAGTAGGAGGAAAAATCATCACCAGGTATGTATGGCTAATTTTGATTCTTGTGAAATCGCCTATATGTGTGAAGTTTGTTTGTTTCGTGTTAAATTGACAAATTGTGTGAAATTCTTGATGTAGTTGTTGGATATTCAAAGTTTGTTGTTGAGCTATGAGTGATGTAAAATGAGAGTTTAATTTGGCAAAAGAATTGTGAATAATGACTATGATGGCCCATATGGCACCTTGTGGAAAACAAACGAGACACTTGAGAATTGGTTTATTGTGGAAAGAGATGAAACACTTGAATTGTGGAAATATTGTAACATGGCTGTGATATTGAATTGAGAAGAAATTGAGAACATGAACCAATGTGTAAGTTGCTTATTTGAACTTGTTGAAATTGTGTGTAGTACCTTATCTGCTGTTTGAAATTGTTGTGTTTTCAACTGTAAGGCGGGGTCGTGTTGCGCGCCGCAACGTGGTGAAATAAGGTGTGGGTTGGGGTGATAAGGGTGGCCGAGGTAATAAGGGTGGTCGGGGGCAATAAGGATGGAAAGCGATCGAAATCGCTATTGAAAATTGATACATAAATCAATAATGTGAAATTGTGAAAGGAGACAGCAGAGCAGGAGAGTTTGCAACCTGTGGGGCACTGATTGCCCCTTTGTTTGACTACTTGTGCTTTACGTGATTGATTGGTTATTGTTAAATTGGTTGATTGTAGAAAGTGCTTTGTGTGAGAATTATTTGAAATGAGGAAAATGTGGAAACATGGTTGGTCGGCTTAATTAATTGTTGATGTAATTTAATGGCTTGAGTTTACTTGGGACAAAGTTTGTCCATACATACCAGTACAATTCAAGTGTACTGACGTCCCTTTTGCCGGGGGCGCTACATTCGTGTCATGATTGTAGGTGGATCAGTAGCAGGCACTTCAGCTCATCGGCAGTAGTATCCTTCTCCTTCCCCTGCCCGTTTTGGTGAGCCCCTTTCTTCCTCGGGGCCTTGTGTGGTTCATGCCACTCGGTTTAGATTTCATTTTGGCTTTGTAAGGTATAGCCGGAGCCTTGTTACCGGCAAGTATTGTATTTCTCTTTTTGTATCCTAGAGGCTCTGTAGACATGTAAACTGTGGGATTGTGGCCCTATGTATATGTATGGGGCGTTGTAAATATAAATTATGAACTTGTTAGTGAATCAATCACATGGTTATGTTTGTATACTGTAAAAAAATCAGTTATAATTGGTTAGATCTTTGGTTTATGATTAATAATCAACACAGGGGTAACGCGTGGGAATGAAAGGCACCCAGATCCGCTTGATTGGGGCAACCCGGTCGGGCGCCGGTCATGTCCCTCGATTTGGGGCGTGACAAACTTGGTATCAGAGCCTATGGTTTTTAAAGTGTCCTAGGATGTCTCGGAGCCGTGTCTAGTAGTGCCCTTCTTATAGGTGTGTTGTCGACCACATCATACAAGTAGGGGGCTACACGGGCATTTAGGAATTTACCTACTTCTTTGTTAATCTATATCGTGCGGTAAAGTGCAATGTGGAGATATCTATGTCTAATTCGTGCCTTGTTCCCAAATTTTCAGAATATGGCACCTAAGAAGAAGGCTAGACTCGGCCTTAGGGCCAATGCCGGCCAAGTGCAGCTGTTAATCATGTACCCGATGCCGTGGGAGAGAATGACCCACCAGTCCCGAATTTGCCTGACCCATCTGTTCAAAACCCAAGTGTCCCTATTCCAGCTGCGGCAGAGGATGCCACCATTCCTCCTGCCAGTGTTCCTGACTCAGATACAGTTCCCGCTTCGGGCTCCGGTATCTCTAATGAAGAACTTAGGGGAGCCATCCATATGTTAACACAATTAGTGGCTGCCCAGGCCCAGAGATCCCATGATGCCCCTGCATCCTCCAGCGGACAGGGAGATTCCTTTGGCTCCAGAGTCCATCAATTCTTGCGATTGGCCCCTCCAGAATTTTCAGGTACCGATCCAGAGGCTGACCCACAGGAATTCCTTGATGAGATATACAAGACCCTCGAGTGATGAAGGCTACAGATATAGAGGGGGTAGAGTTGGCCTCTTACAGGCTGAAGGGAGCGGCACGTTCATGGTTCGAAATGTGGGAGGATTCCCGTGAGGAAGGGAGCCCTCGGCCAGATGGGATGAGTTCGTGGATGCATTTATGGACCACTTCTTACCTGCTGAGGCAATGGCAGCCCGTGCCACTGAGTTCGAGGTTCTCAAACAGGGCAGTATGAGTGTTTGGGAGTATCACATGGAGTTCGTAAGGTTGTCCAAGTACGCTCCTCATTTAGTCGACTATGGATGCCCGGGTTCGACGCTTTGTTCAGGGCCTTAGCCCTTTGGTGGTGAATGAGGCCGCCACAGCAGCCTTGCACTCAGATATGAACTATGGGAGGATCGTGGGGTTTGCTCAGGCCACAAAGGCCAGGAAATTGAAGATTCGTACAGAAAGAGAAAGTAGCAACAGGGCCTGGTCAATGGGTCATTCAGGGAGATCACTTCCAGGGAGAGGGTCATCAGGGCCATCCCAGTCTTATGCTCAGTCCTCCGCGAGTGCACCGCCATCAGCAGGGCAGTCATTCGAGACCCGGTTCAGACAGCAGGAGGTCTCGTCAGTCTGGTCGTCCTGGGGTGAGGTCCCAGCAGCAGGGGAGACCTACATGCCCCAAGTGTGGGAGATTTCATACAAAGACTTGCTACCTTGACCTTCCAGTGTGCTTCAGGTGCGGGGTGAGAGGTCACATTCAGCGGGACTGCCGTGCACCCCGTCAGGGTATAGGTAGGGGATCTGCTCAGTCATTTGGTTCTTCAGCTGCTACATCATCAGCGCGTACTCCAGCAGCAGCAGGTCGTGGTGCAGCTAGGGGTGGAGCTCAGGGTAGGGGTGGACCTAGCCGATTCTATGCATTGAGTGACGGTCAGAATGCCGAGGCTTCTCCAGATGTTGTTACAGGTATCCTGTTTGTTCAAACTATTGATTGCTATGCCCTTATTGATCCCGGGTCCTCCTTATCTTATGTTACTCCATTCATTGCTTCAAGCTTTGGGATAGAACCCGAACAGCTTCATGAGCCGTTCTCTGTGTCGACTCCTATTGGTGATTCTATTACAGCCTCACGAGTCTATAGGAATTGTGTTGTTAATGTGGGTGGTCGTGATACCACAGCTGATCTTATTGAGCTTGGGATGGTAGATTTTGATGTAATTATGGGGATGGATTGGCTCTATTCGTGCTTTGCCAAGCTTGACTGTCGAACGAGAGTTATGAGGCTCGAGTTCCCTAACGAGCGAGTTATTGAATGGAGAGGAAATGGTGTAGTGCCAAGGGGTAGGTTTATTTCCTACCTTAAGGCTTCGAAGATGATTAAGAAAGGGTGTATCTATCACCTGGTTCGGGTAACGGACACCACCTCGGAGGTGCCTACCCTCGAGTCCGTGCCAATTGTGAATGAATTTCCTGAAGTGTTTCCAGATGAGCTTCCAGGCATCCCGCCGGATAGAGAGATTGATTTGGGAATTGATGTGTTGCCAGATACTCAGCCAATATCCATTCCACCTTACAGAATGGTGCCAGCAGAGTTAAGGGAGTTAAAGGAGCAGTTGAGGGATTTATTAGAAAAAGGGTTCATACGACCGAGTGTGTCGCCATGGGGTGCTCCGGTTCTCTTTGTCAGAAAGAAGGATGGGTCACTTCGAATGTGTATTGATTATCGGCAGCTTAACAAAGTCACCATTACGAATAAATATCCATTGCCTCGAGTGGATGATCTGTTTGACCAATTGCAGGGAGCGAGGTTCTTCTCAAAGATTGATTTACGGTCTGGGTACCACCGGTTGAAAATCAGGGAGCAGGATATTCCTAAGACCGCCTTCAGAACTCGTTATGGTCACTTTGAGTTTTTGGTTATGTCTTTTGGGCTAACCAACACCCCAGCAACTTTCATGGACCTTATGAATCGGGTTTTCAAGCCATTCCTAGATTCCTTTGTGATTGTATTCATTGACGATATTCTGATCTACTCTCGGAGCAGGGAAGATCATGCCGTTCACCTCAGAGCAGCATTGCAGACCCTTCTTTGGCATCAATTGTATGCCAAGTTCTCAAAATGTGAGTTTTGGTTGGATTCCATAGCTTTTCTAGGGCATGTTATTTCCAGTGAGGGAATTATGGTGGATCCTTAGAAGATTGCGGCAGTGAAAGATTGGCCTAGACCCACGACCCCGACGGAGATTCGCAGCTTTTTGGGTCTGGCAGGGTACTATCGGAGGTTTGTAGAGGGATTCTCAACCCTCGCCTCCCCATTGACTAAATTGACGCAGAAAGCAGTTAAGTTCCGGTGGTCCGAAGCATGTGAGAAAAGTTTCCAAGAACTGAAGTCAAGATTGACCTCGGCACCAGTATTGGCCTTGCCAGAAGGCACAGAGGGATTTGTAGTCTATTGTGATGCCTCCGGAGTCGGTTTGGGATGTGTATTGATGCAGCACGGAAAGGTTATAGCTTATGCTTCCAGGCAACTCAAGAATCATGAGAAGAATTATCCGACGCATGATTTGGAACTTGCAGCTGTTGTGTTTGCCTTGAAAATATGGCGACACTATCTTTATGGGGTTCATGTAGATGTGTTTTCAGACCACAAGAGCCTCCGGTATTTGTTCAAGCAGAAAGAGCTGAATCTGAGACAGCGGCGGTGGTTAGAACTACTCAAGGACTATGATATGGACATATTGTACCATCCAGGGAAGGCAAATGTGGTAGCTGACGCTCTTAGTCGGAAATCCATGGGTAGTTTGGCTCATTTGGGTGTGGATCAGAGACCCCTGGCTCGAGAGGTCTACCAATTAGCCAGCTTGGGGGTTCGTATTTCGGCGTCGGACGAGGGGGATATCTTGGTGCATAATGGAGCAGAATCATCATTGGTCGCGGAAATCAAGGAAAAACAGTTCATGGATCCAGCACTGGTTCGGGTGAAGGAAGCAGTCATGAATGACAAGACCTCAGCATTTGTACTCAGCGGCGAAGATGGTGTATTGCGGTGTCAAGATAGGCTATGTGTTCCGGATGTGGACGAGCTTCGGGAAAGAGTGATGGCAGAGGCTCATACTTCCAGGTATTCTGTGCACCCTGGTTCAACGAAAATGTATCACGATCTCAAGGAGAATTATTGGTGGAACGGTATGAAAAGGGATGTGGCAGGCTTTGTAGCTAAATGTCCGAACTGTCAACAAGTGAAGGCCGAGCATCAACGACCCGGTGGATTAACTCAGCTTATAGAAATACCAAGGTGGAAATGGGAGATGATCAATATGGATTTTGTGGTAGGGTTACCTCGCACTCGGCGTAAGTTTGACTCAATATGGGTGATAGTGGATCGACTCACCAAATCAGCTCACTTCCTGCCTGTCAAGTCCACTGATACTGCGGAGCAATATGCAAGATTGTACATCAAGGAGATAGTAAGGCTTCATGGCACTCCACTTTCTATCATCTCGGATCGCGGGGCTCAGTTCACAGCTAACTTTTGGAAGAAGTTTCAACAAGGTTTGGGAACTCAGGTGAATCTCAGCACAGCTTTCCATCCACAGACCGATGGTCAGGCCGAGCGGACCATTCCGACGCTTGAAGATATGTTGCGGGCTTGTGTCTTAGATTTTAAAGGTAATTGGGATGAACACTTGCCACTGATAGAATTTGCTTACAATAACGGCTATCATGCTAGCATTCAGATGGCCCCATTTGAGGCATTGTACGGGAGAAGATGTAGATCGCCAATCGGGTGGTTTGAGGTAGGTGAAGCGGAATTGCTAGGGCCGGATATGGTGTACGAAGCTATGGAAAAGGTCAAGGTTATTCAGGAGAGAATGAAAACAGCACAGAGTCGTCAAAAGTCCTATGCAGACGTTCGTCGAAGGGATTTGGAGTTTCAAGTCGATGATTGGGTGTTCTCGAGGGTATCTCCTATGAAGGGAGTCATGCGATTCGGAAAGAAAGGGAAATTGAGTCCTAGGTATGTCGGGCCATATCGGATCGTTCAAAGGATTGGACAAGTTGCTTATAGGCTAGAGTTGCCTCTTGATATGTCATCAGTGCATCCGGTATTCCATGTGTCCATGTTGAAGAAAGTGATTGGAGATCCATCCACCATCATGCCGGTCGAAGCTATAGAGGTTAATGAAGATTTGTCATATGAAGAAGTTCCAGTTGCCATTCTTGATAGGCAAGTTCATAAGTTGAGAAATAAGGAAGTTGCCTCTGTTAAAGTATTGTGGCGAAGTCAACAAGTTGAGGAGGCCAAATGGGAAGCGGAAAAAGAGATGAAGGAAAAGTATCCCTATTTGTTCGATCAAGCATAGAAGAAATTAGGTGACCCTCCTACTCCTAGTAACTGTCATCTTGCCTAAGTTGTTTCCCTCTTAGTGTTAGTAAAGTCTCCTTCATTTTGTAATGAATTTAATGTGTTGTCACGTTTGGGTCATTTGAGCCTTTCTTGATAAATGAGAGCCTTATAAAGATTTACGTGTTTAATAGACAACTAATAGTAAGTGTAGATTGGTAATGGTTTGTTAAGTGTATATGGTGTGTTAAAATGGTTAAATAAGGTAAGAATTCATTGAAGTGACTAGTTTATGTGCAATTGTAACAATGTGATAGAATATGTGCATTCGTTGAGGTAAGAAAGTATATACAAGTTGTGAAAAATGTTGTAGTTGTATATTGTTGTTTGGTAATATGTTTCGGGGGCCCTCTGACAGGTGGATATGTCCATAATACAAAGGAAACTCTGGCGAAATTTTTCTAAAATATAGGAGTTAGTCAAAATTTTGATGGTTGCATATCATGTCTTTCAAAACCAACTCATTTATTTCAAAGTCCTCATTCGAGGACGAATGATCTTAAGGGGGAGGATGTAAGGCCCCGTAAAATTTTTGTGCATAAAACCTAGTAGATGTGGTGTCATGGTCCGAATGATGTGTTAGGAATGCGTAGAATTCTTCGCGGCGAGCTTGCTCGCCGCGGTTCGGACCCTTGGTAATGATTTAAGTTTCAAAAATATAGAGAAATAATTTTTCCGAAAAAGTGTCAAATATGCCGTCAAGAATGCGACCGCAGAATCAACATGCGGACCGCATTCTTGCCGCAAAATTTGAAGTAAGGACCAAGGTCACAGTTTGGTCAATGAATGTGATATAAAGAGCTCGGATGAGCAGGGAAAGAGTGTCGGTGTTTTGAGTAAGATGGGTATTAGCATCGGTATCATTTGAGGTCGGTGTTCTATGAGAAAGGCTTTGCATCCCGGTTAGGGACTCCTGATCGCTTTTCAGTGTTAGTGCAGCCGGTGGGTTGAATGTGCAAGGCCCGTTTAATTATTTGGAAGATGGTGGGAGCTTGACCCACAAGAAGATTGTATAGGTGTGACTTGTAGTCACTTGATTGGTTAGAAATTTAAACCAAGAATGAGGATTTTGGTGATATCATCCATTTGAGAACTTATGTCTAGAGGGCACTCTGCTTATTGGGTTATAGACCTGTGAAATATTATTGACTTAGCTTGGCACGACCAGGATAGACTTAAGGTCGGTGGGTAGATTTAGATGTGAAAGTGAGCCTTGCATCATGCCATTTGTGCTTCTTCCAGCAATGCGGCCTTTATGGAAGGATAGTCACGGTCTTATTTCGCGGTTAGTTAATTCAAGTAAAGATATATTGCGCCATATGAGTGTGCGACGGCTTAGTAAGTTCCTTATGTGTTGAGGTTCCGCTCACCGGTGATGTTATGTGAGCATGATGGCTCTTGAGACTCATATTTTATATCGCACCTCAGTTGTGCTTGAGTTCATAGCCTATAGCGCTATATGTTTTCATTGAGTCCTGATATCATGCACCTTAGTGTGCTTATGATCGATATTCAGTATTTTGATGTGACGAGCTATTCAGCTCGACATATGACTCCTTGTGTGAGTCTATATTGTTGGGATCGGATGGCACGCCGCCATGGTTATATTGTTGGGATCGGATGGCACGCCGCCATGGTTATATTGTTGGGATCGGGTGGCATGCCGCCATGGTTATATTTTTGGGATCGGGTGGCTCGCCGCCATGGGTATACTCTTGGGATCGGGTTGCACGCCGCAACAGTGTGATGTTTATTTCAGTATCTATAATTGCTTGTATGTGTTCTGTTTCCTATTTTTCCGAGGAGGTCCATGATAGTGTGAGAGTTGAATAGTTCTCTCTAGTGTTCGCCTTCCTTTTGTACCACGTACGAATTAATAGCCTACTAGCACATTGTATCATCTTGTGGGACTTTTGATTATGTCCTGATGTGGCTTATCGCCTGAGCAGTTCGTACTGGGTGAGATGAGATTATGTGATTTGGTGTCAGTGCAAACTGATTATATGAAGTATATTATAGAGGAAAAGATCATCCTCTAGTTTAGGACAAGGTAATGGATCCTGTCAGGTGTATAGACCCAATGAATTGTTGATTCAATAGTTGGTTATGGATATCGGCACATCTCTTCCGTCGTGTCAGTATTGTAAAAGTTGGAACGAGACCTATGTAGATCGTGAGGTGCAATGGGAGCATCGGATTCGTTGAATTTTTGGCTAATTTGATCATAAAATATTATCGTGGTCCTGTGGATTTAGTGTTGCAACGTAAGAATCCAGCAAGGTTATGTAGTCATGTTTGAGGACAGCGTTTGAGGAATATTGAGTGATATCTTGATGAAAACAAGCCTGACATAGAATTCCGGATGTTGGAATTAGGCTCTAAGACTTAATTGTTGAACAAGAGGGAATATCTTCAGATTATATATGGCTAATGTGCCCAGCTGAGTCCTAGATCTATTGGCCCTTTTAAGATTTTGATACGTGTTGGGGAGGTCGCTTATGAGTTGGCCTTACCTCCCAGCCTAACCGGAGTCCATCTCGTATTTCATGTCTCCATACTCCGGAGATACCATGGTGACCGGTCGCATGTGTTGGATTTCTTTTCTGTTCAGCTAGACAAGGATCTGTCTTATGTTGAGGAGCCAGTAGCTATTCTAGACAGGCAGGTCAGAAAGCTAAGGTCAAAGAACATCACTTCGGTTAAGGTTCAGCGGCGGGGTCAGCCGGTCGAGGGGGCAACTTGGGAGACCGATCAGGATATGCGCAGCCAGTACCCCCATCATTTCACCACTACAGGTGTGTTTTCTATGCTCGTTCGAGGACAAACGAATTTTTAAGTGTGGGAAGATGTAACGACCTGGCCGGTCGTTTTAGAAAATTACGCCCCAATCCCCTATTTAACTATTTTCCTAAGTTCATTTCTGCTATTGTGGTTTGCCGGGAGAGTCGGTTCTGAAATTTAGAGCATTTTGGGACACTTAGTCCCTAAATGAGAGCTTTAAAGTTGCAAAATGGTCCATAGCCGGAACAGTGTTAAGACGACCTCGGAACGGAAATCTGATGGTTCCATCAGCTCCGTTAAGAGATTTGGGGGTTGGGAGCGCGTTCGGAATGTATTTTGGAGGTCCGTAGCTCAATTAGGCTTGAAATGCCGAAGTTTAAAATTTTGGCGAATCCGAACGATAGGTGAGATTTTGATCCGACGGTCGGAATGGAATTCCGACAATTCTTGTAGCTTCGTTATGTGATTATGAATACGTCAGCAATTCTTCAGGCCATTCGGACGTCGTTTGGTCGGGTTTTGGATCGAATGTGCAAGTCGGAAAGTTTTAAGAAATTTAGGCTTGAATTCGATGTGAATTATGGGTTTTGATGTTGTTAGACGTGTTTTTATGATTGGAACAAGTTCGTATCGTGTTTTGGAATATGTTGGTGGTCTTTGTTGGGGTCCCGGGGGCCTCGGGATGAATCCGGACCACCATCCGGGCAATTTTGAAGCATGAAAACTACAGAAAAATGCTGCAGCAGTGCAGCAGACCTTTGGTCATCACGTTCGCATGGCAGGGCTCGCGTTCGTGGAGGGTCAGCTGCTAGGGGCATCGCGTTCGCGAAGGTTAAGCCACGTTTGCGTAAGGTCAGTTGATAGACCATCGCGTTCGTGATGGCCAGGTCGCGTTCGCGTAGGTATATTTTCGAGAGGCATCGCGTTCGCGATGGACAGGCCGAGAACTCGTAGTTCAAATTTTGGAGGCTGGAACTTTTCTTCAACGCGAACGCGTGATTTGTGTCGCGTTCACGAAGGGCCTTGTTGGCAATGCATCGCGTTCGCGATGGTGAGGACGCGAACGCGAAGGGTAAAACTTCAGTCAGGAAATGTTAAAACTAGAACAGTCAACCCGGGACCCCCATACACAAAAACGCCATTTTGAGCTCCAAGAGAGGAAATTGACGGGGAAACGCTGGGATATCATCGGGAAATCATCGGGGGTAAGTTTCTTGATCTTAATTCGTTAGTTTATCATGAAATCCGTGATTATTTCTGTAAGGCCCCGTAAAATTTTTGTGCATAAAACCTAGTAGATGTGGTGTCATGGTCCGAATGATGTGTTAGGAATGCGTAGAATTCTTCGCGGCGAGCTTGCTCGCCGCGGTTCGGACTCTTGGTAATGATTTAAGCTTCAAAAATGTAGAGAAATAATTTTTCCGAAAAAGTGTCAAATGTGCAGTCAAGAATGCGACCGCAGAATCAACATGCGGACCGCATTCTTGCCGCAAAACGTTCCAGAGAGTTGCCCAAAATCGTGTCAGAAGTGCGGTCGATATGCGACCGCATGTCAAATCTGCGGTGCACTTTTGCGACCGCAGAATCAATATGCGTTCCGCATAGTGACCGCATTCCTTCACAGAACCTGCGTAATTTTTGAGCCATTCTGCGGTCACTATGCGGACCGCATGTTGATTCTGCGGTCGCATAGTGCACCGCATAATTAACCCCGGCCCAGATTTTGTAACATTTTGACCCGATCTCTTCTTTAATATAACGCCTTTCACCCTCATTTTCTCAAATCATTTTACCAAAATTAGAGAGAGAAGAGAGGGTTTTTAGAGAGAGAAGTTTTCATCTTCAAGGATTATTCCAAGCACTTAATTCCAAGGGATCCTAGGGCAAGGATTCAACTTCCCCAATCTTTTTAAGGTAAAAACCCTAACTATTTTCTTTGATTTTCAGTTTTAAATTGGGTAAAGAGAGGTTTGCATATAATAGCTTTTGAAAATAGAATTTTTACACTCATGCATGATTATTGAACTTGATTTCTAGTAAAAAGAAGTGAGTAGGAGTAAGAGTCTTCAAGAACAAGGTTGGCAAGAGTAGGATATCTTGGGTAAGCATAAAGTAGGAGGAAAAATCATCACCAGGTATGTATGGCTAATTTTGATTCTTGTGAAATCGCCTATATGTGTGAAGTTTGTTTGTTTCGTGTTAAATTGACAAATTGTGTGAAATTCTTGATGTAGTTGTTGGATATTCAAAGTTTGTTGTTGAGCTATGAGTGATGTAAAATGAGAGTTTAATTTGGCAAAAGAATTGTGAATAATGACTATGATGGCCCATATGGCACCTTGTGGAAAACAAACGAGACACTTGAGAATTGGTTTATTGTGGAAAGAGATGAAACACTTGAATTGTGGAAATATTGTAACATGGCTGTGATATTGAATTGAGAAGAAATTGAGAACATGAACCAATGTGTAAGTTGCTTATTTGAACTTGTTGAAATTGTGTGTAGTACCTTATCTGCTGTTTGAAATTGTTGTGTTTTCAACTGTAAGGCGGGGTCGTGTTGCGCGCCGCAACGTGGTGAAATAAGGTGTGGGTTGGGGTGATAAGGGTGGCCGAGGTAATAAGGGTGGTCGGGGGCAATAAGGATGGAAAGCGATCGAAATCGCTATTGAAAATTGATACATAAATCAATAATGTGAAATTGTGAAAGGAGACGGCAGGAGAGTTTGCAACCTGTGGGGCACTGATTGCCCCTTTGTTTGACTACTTGTGCTTTACGTGATTGATTGGTTATTATTAAATTGGTTGATTGTAGAAAGTGCTTTGTGTGAGAATTATTTGAAATGAGGAAAATGTGGAAACATGGTTGGGTCTGGCTTAATTAATTGTTGATGTAATTTAATGGCTTGAGTTTACTTGGGACAAAGTTTGTCCATACATACCAGTACAATTCAAGTGTACTGACGTCCCTTTTGCCGGGGGCGCTACATTCGTGTCATGATTGTAGGTGGATCGGTAGCAGGCACTTCAGCTCATCGGCAGTAGTATCCTTCTCCTTCCATTGCCCGTTTTGGTGAGCCCCTTTCTTCCTCGGGGCCTTGTGTGGTTCATGCCACTCGGTTTAGATTTCATTTTGGTTTTGTAAGGTATAGCCGGAGCCTTGTTACCGGCAAGTATTGTATTTCTCTTTTTGTATCCTAGAGGCTCTGTAGACATGTAAACGTGGGATTGTGGCCTATGTATATGTATGGGGCGTTGTAAATATAAATTATGAACTTGTTAGTGAATCAATCACATGGTTATGTTTATGCATTATGAAATCAGTCATTATGATTAGTAATATATTTGGTTAATGAGAAACAGTCAACACAGGGGTAACGCGTGGGAATGAAAGGCACCCAGGTCCGCTTGATTGGGGCAACCCGGTCAGGCGCCGGTCATGTCCCTCGATTTGGGGCGTGACAATTTCACTGAAAATGGGAGATTAAAGGTGGGTTTGAACCCTAGGCCTAAAATTTAGGAAATCTTTGATTTGAATGGGCAAATGGAGTCCGATTTCGATAAATTTTATATGCACGGACTCGTATTGAGATAAGGAACCCGAATATATAATTTTTGTAATTTTTCGATAAGCGTACCGGAAGTCGGGTTTTGGCAACTTGTGGATTTTGGTGTATTTTGAGTTGTTTTGATTGGGTAATGCCCAATTGGCCTATTTTGATGTGATTCTATTGATTTTTATGAGATACTACACCTGTGGAGGCCGACATTCGCGGCAAGAGGGTTATTTCTTGGCGGTTTTGTACCGGAGTCGAGGTAAGTGGCTTGTCTAACCTCGAGTGGGGGAATTTTCACCCCTAGGATATTATATGATAGTTTAAATGCCTTGTACGCGAGGTGACGGGCGTGTACATGCACTGGTTGTTGAACACATACTTTATTTAAAATGTCCGATGAGTGATATTCCTGTTTTTAGTTGTTAATTTGATATTTTACCCGGTAGTAGTTAGAAAAGCATGATTAGGTAGTACTTAACTGTTTAGTGGCCTAATTGTCTTATTCGAACTTCTTGATAATTATTGGCACTATTTTTCGGTGAAGTTATAGTTAAGCATAATTTATTCTCTCTCTGTATTCCTTTATTTGCTGTGCTTGTGGATTGCGGGTTCGATTATCCTGAGTTATTGGTAGGGACTACGGGTTCGATTCCCGGAGATCCTGAGTTATTGGTAGGGATTGCGGGTTCAATTCTCGGAGATCCTGAGTTATTGGTAGGGACTCCAGGTTCGATTCCCGAGATCCCTATTATTGGTAGGGACTGCAGGTTCGATTCCCGGAGATCCTGAGTTATTGGTAGGGACTGCGGGTTCGATTCCCGGAGATCCTGAGTTATTGGTAGGGACTGCGGGTTCGATTCCCGGAGATCCTGAGTTATTGGTAGGGACTGCGGGTTCGATTCCCGAAGATCCTGAGTTATTGGTAGGGACTGCGGGTTCGATTCTCGGAGATCTCGAGTTATTGAGACATGGGCTGCGGGTTCGATTCCCGGAGACCCAGAGGTACTGTCAATGGGATTGTGGGTTCGATTCCCATAGGTCCTGGACTTGTTAATTGAGTTTGTCACTTGTTGTTAGTTTTAATTGTAGACGGTTGCAGTAATCATTTATTGTTGTTATTTCGGAATAATTATCATTTAAACTGCTTATTATTGTTACTATCATATATGTAATTGTTTTCTCTCAGTAGGGCCCTGACCTTCCTCGCCACTACTCCATCGAGGTTAGGCTTGGCACTTACTGAGTACCGCCGTGGTGTACTCATGCTACTCTTCTGCACACTTTTGTTGTGCAGATCCAGGTACATCGGGACAGGCTCATATTAGGTGATTCAGCAGCATTTTGGGAGACCTCGAGGTATGATCTGCTACGTCCGCGGATCCGGAGGCCTTCCTTCTATTCTGATAGTATTAGTAGATGTTTTCTCTCATGTCTTTGTTAGATACTCTTCACACATAGAGCCACAGTTGTATACTCTCTTTTAGTCTGTGTTGCCCGTGGGATTCCGGGTCTTGGTGGTGTTTTATACAGTGTGTTGACGAGTGTATGTGCCAAGCGACACGAATTACATTCCTATTTATATTGTTTTTCCGCTATTTCTTGTTTAAAGTTCATAGACTTGTATATTACGCAACGTGTTAGGCTTACCTAGTCATGGGGACTGGGTGCCGTCATGACATATTCACGATTGGTGAACTAGGGTCGTGACATAAGATTCATTAAGATCAACTCATCAAGACGCTCTGTTGTGAATATTCATTTTAGTAGTAAATATGCAATAAAACACTTTCAGTTAAAAATCCAGTAAAACTAGGCATTATACTCTAGGATTTGGTACGTTCAAGTGTATTAACATTATGGCTCTAAAAGCAAAAACATAAAAAAATCTATCTAAAAAAAATCTATCTATACCCGGTTCAAATTGAAACCCTTGGAAAAGAACCGTGGCCTAAACAAAAACCAAGGGGAATTATTCACATTAATCACAAAATTAAGAAAAGAGGATATAACTCCTCGAAATATATATATATAAATTTTTTTTTTATGTTAACTTCAAAATAAAACTTTTAATAACAAAGACAACCACAAGAAAGACAACCACATTTAATTAAGCTACTATTCATAAAATTCAAAACAAGCCAAACTCCAAAACAAACAAAAAATTAACTAATATCTGACACTATCAAAATATGCTAAACACACCCCACACTTAAGAATAGGCATGTCCTTATTACTACAACCTATAAACACAGAGATAAAAATACTTCCCCGACGATCTATTCTTGATCTGACACTGTGTCGGGGTTGACATTACAAGCTCGCCCCAATGCTCGCAGCCATCCCATAAATTTCTTTTCCGACTTGACTTGTCGGTCTGCTATTTGCTCCACACAGGTGCTTAACGTGTTTACTGTTTGTCTCAATTCACCTATCTCATGCTCCCATGTGTTTTGTCTCGGCATGCTAGCAGTTCTTGAAGATGATACTACTTTTGGTAGCACAACTGCTGGTGCATTGAGCGGTTGGGCTTGTTCTCCTCTATCAGTGTCCATTGGTTGATCACCTCCAACATTCTCTTCATCTTCAGAGCTATCTTCTTCATCTCCACCTTTCTTGGGTTTGATGTTAAATTTCTTCCTTACAGTTATATCTACATCAGGATCCTCTGGTACCTAGGCTTGCCTGCAAAGTAAAGTGACTAGTGATGGAAAGAAGAATCCATACTTACGAATTGGGCTTCTAATAAACATTTCATCATGAATGATCTTTGCCACATCAAAAGCCAAATTCTCTACAAGACACCATATCAGTGCAGCTCTGGGACCATTTACTTCAGTTGTATTCTTGGAAGGAATGAGCATGTTATTTATCACATAAAGCCAGGTTTTTGCTTCTATAGTTAGAGCAGCTGAATGAATTTTGTCACCACTCTCTAACCATTCTATCTCAGCTTCCGGGGTGCAAATCTTTGAGATGAATCTTTCCCATTTTGCATTATCTGGACATTTTCCATACTCATAGAAATCTTCATTCTTTGGCACAGCATCAGGTAAATTGTAACATGCTTTAATTGCCTCAATTGAAGCATTGACTTGTCTTCTTCGTATAGTCACAATATTATTTTGATGTTCAGGTACATTAGCGTAAAATTCTTGAACTACTATTTCATTTGCAGTCACCGGTTTATTCATGAAGACTTGAAGCCCCCGTTCAATTAACTTTTGATACATGTTAGGGCACTTTTCTTGAAGATTTTTAACATCAATGCCACTTTCTGGAATCGACTTCTTTTCCTTTTGTTGGGAAACCGGGTTTGAGCTTCGGGCGAAGTAAACCTTCTTGAATCATAGTTTGTTGCGGCATTGGCTCGTGATCGGCTGGAAGATGCTCCTGAAGTTAATCTTCTTTTTGGTGCCATAATTCCTACAAGACAATGACACATTAATCTAAGATGAATAGATAATGTGTTTCAATGCGGTTACTAAGAATTCACACGCAAAATTGAATCAATTACTCTATCAAACTTCTTTGAGGACTTTCCTCAAACACATTGTGGGCAAGCCTAATTCATCCTTATTGTTAATGCTTTGGTTAGGGCTTTCCCAACGAAATTTCAGCTATAACCAATTCATGTCCTACCCATCCCATTTATACACAAATTTAAACCCAAAAGTATATAAAACTATGATAAATTCTATCAACATTGCTCAAACATTCTAATTTTGCACAAGAACTTCTAATTTATCATAAACAACATAGATACCACAAAAACATTATACAACCTATAATTTCTAACATATATCAACTATATTAACAAATTAAAGTCATGAGTAATAAAATAAAAAAAACGAAATTAAAAAAAAAATTCAAGAAATTAAAAGTTTAGGGTTATTACTTGATGGGATTAAGATGAATCTTTACTAAGGATGAAGAGCTTTTGCAAATTGTTGAAGAATATTAGAGTAATTGATAGAGGAATTATGGTGTTTGAGGTTAGGGTTTGGAGAAGAAGGTAAAATTTAGGGTATGTTGAGAGAAAAAGTGGTAGAATTATGAAGAGTGTCGGTTAAATTAAAAATAAGGTAAGTATATACACACTCCGTCTCTTCTGCGCGAAGTGGTGCGCGAAGTGGTCACTTCGCGCATGACTTCGCGCAAAAAACCTGAGTATTCTATTTAAGGTTCGCGAAATGGTGCGCGAAGTGATGACTTCGCGCATGACTTCGTGCACAAAACCTGAGTATTCTGTTTAAGGTTCGCGAAATGGTGCGCGAAGTGATCACTTCGCGCAGCTGGGTGGACTAAAATTTTTTTTTTTTATCAAACAACAATGAAGTAATACCTTAGCATCCCTCCTTGTTGTCCTACAATCATCAACACTCAAATTACACCCAAACAAAATAAAAACGAAGAATATAACACACTTCAAAAAAAAATTATTAACACACAATTATCGCTATTATTGGGTTGCCTCCCAATGAGCGCCTGATTTACTGTCAAGGCACGACTCCACAATTCATCAAACATCATTGAGTTCAACCGAGGTCTTGTGACAATTAACATCACCACCCCAATAATGTTTCACTCTTTGTCCATTCACCAGAAAAGTGTCATTTGAGTTTTGGTCCCTCAATTCTATTGCTCCATAGGGACTTACACTTACCACCACAAAAGGTCCTGACCAACGGGATTTTAGCTTTCCCGGAAAGAGTTTCAACCTAGAATTGAATAACAACACTTGTTGCCCCGGCTCAAACTCACGATGTTGGATATGCTTATCGTGCCATCTTTTGGTCCTTTCTATATACAACTTGGCATTTTCATAAGCATTCAATCTAAACTCATCAAGTTCATTGAGTTGTAGCAGACTTTTTTCACCAGCTAAATCCATATCCACATTTAACTTTTTGATTGCCCAATAAGCTTTAGTGTTCAAGTTCAACAGGCAAATGACATGCCTTTCCATAAACTAACCTGTATGGAGAAGTACCTATTGGAGATTTGTATGCAGTTCGGTAAGCCCACAAAGCATCTTCTAATTTAGCAGACCAATCCTTCCAATTTGCATTAACTGTTTTCTCCAATATCTGTTTTATCTCTCGATTAGATACTTCAACTTGACCACTTGTTTGAGGGTGGTATGCAGTAGCAACTTTGTGTTTTATCCCATATTTTGATAAAACATTTTTAAACAGTTTGTTGCAAAAATGTGTTCCTCCGTCACTTATCAACACCCTTGGAGTTCCAAAGCGTGTGAAAATGTGTTTCTTAACAAAACTTACCACAACTTTTGGATCATTCGTAGGAAGAGCAATGGCTTCAACCCACTTAGACACATAGTCTACTGCAACCAGAATGTATCTATGACCATTAGAACCTGGAAATGGTCCCATGAAGTCAATTCCCCACACATCAAACAATTCCACCACAAATATATTATGCAAAGGCATCTCATTTCTCTTTGTGATTGTACCTGTTCTTTGACACTTGTCACAAGTTTTAACAAATGCATGAGCATCTTTAAATAAGGATGGCCAGTAAAAACCTGATTGGAGAACCTTTTGTGATGTTCTATCTCCACCATGATGACCTCCATATGAAGAAGAATGACAGTCATGCAAGATGGCATTAATTTCTTATTCAGGTACACACCTTCTTACCAATTGGTCAGCACATTGTTTGTAGAGAAAGGGCTCGTCCCACATATATGATTTCACATCATGGAAGAATTTTCTCCTTTGATCCACTGTAATTTCTGATGGCATCACTCCACTTGCAATATAATTTACAAAGTCAGCATACCATGGAGTCTCATTAGATGTGATGGCCAACAAATGTTCATCTGGGAACGTTTCTTTTATTGAGTCTCCTTCAATCACATGACTTCTGTTTTCCAATCTGGACAAATGATCTACCACTTGATTCTCAGTACCTTTTCTATCACGTATCTCCAGGTCAAATTCCTGCAAAAGAAGAACCCATCGGATTAATCTTGGCTTTGCATCTTTCTTTGCAAATAGATACTTGATAGCCGAGTGCTCAGTATAGACTATGACTTTAGTTCCTACTAGGTAGGATCTAAACTTGTCAAATGCCCATACTACTGCAAGTAATTCTTTCTCTATGACAGTGTAATTCATTTTAGCGGGATTTAGAGTTCTGCTCGCATAATGAATGGAGTAAAAAAATGTGTCCTTCCTCTGTCCCAACACAACACCAATGGCTATGTCATTTGCATCACACATTAATTCGAAAGGCAATTCCCAATCAGGAGCAACAATGATTGGCGCAGAGACAAATTTTCTTTTAAGCTCTTTAAATGCCTTCAGACAAGCACCATCAAACTTGAATGGTGTATCTTTCTCGAGGAGCCTGCAAAGAGGAGATGAAATTTTTGAAAAATCTTTAATGAATCTTCGATAAAATCCTGCATGGCCTAGAAAACTGCGTATGCCCTTAACATATATGGGTGGGGGCAATTTTTAATTGCTTCCACTTTTGCCTTGTCTACATGCAATCCGTTCTTGGACACTTTGTGCCCTAGGACAATACCTTCTCTTACCATGAAATGGCATTTTTCTCAGTTCAGGACCAAGTTGGTCTCTTCACATCTGGTTAGCACTTTATCGAGATTAATTAAACATTTATCAAAAGAGCATCCGAAAACAGAGAAATCATCCATAAATACTTCTACAAATCCCTCGACCATATCAGTGAAAATGGCCATCATACACCTTTGAAATGTTGCAGGTGCATTGCAAAGACCAAAGGGCATTCTTTTGAACGCATACGTGCCATAAGGACACGTGAAAGTGGTCTTCTCTTGGTCCTCTGGGGCTATAGTTATTTGATTATACCCAAAGTAACAATCTAGGAAGCAGTAATACTCCTGGCCGGCCAATCGATCAGCATTTGATCCATGAAAGGGAGAGGAAAGTGGTCCTTTCTGGTGGCATTATTCAGTTTTCTATAATCAATACAAATTCTCCACCCTGTGACAGTTCTTGTTGGTATTAAATCGTTATTATCATTAACTATCACAGTTATACCCCCCTTCTTAGGAACACACTGAACTGGACTCACCCACTTACTGTCAGAGATAGGAAATACAATACCCGCATCAAGCCATTTGATCACCTCTTTCCTTACCACTTCTTTCATGTTAGGATTGAGGCGACGTTGGTGTTCTATACTTGGTTTGTATCCTTCCTCCATTAGGATTTTATGCATGCAAAATACAGGACTAATACCTTTAATGTCTGACATTGTCCACCCAATGGCTCTCTTGTGCTCTTTCAATACTCTTAGCAATTTTTCCTCCTGCAATTCAGATAAATCAGAAGAAATGATAAAAGGCAATGTATCAGAACTACCCAAATAAACCTTAGGCTCTGATACCAAGTTTGTCACGCCCCAAATCGAGGGACATGACCGGCGCCTGACCGGGTTGCCCCGGTCAAGCGGACCTGGGTGCCTTTCATTCCCACGCGTTACCCCTGTGTTGACTGTTTCTCATTAACCAAATATATTACTAATCATAATGACTGATTTCATAATGCATAAACATAACCATGTGATAGATTCACTAACAAGTTCATAATTTATATTTACAACGCCCACTACATATACATAGGCCACAATCCCACAGTTTACATGTCTATGGAGCCTCTAGGATACAAAAAGGGAAATACAATACTTGCCGGTAACAAGGCTCCGGCTATACCTTTCAAAACCAAAATGAAATCCAAACCGAAGTGGCAAGAACCACACAAGGCCCCGAGGAAGAAAGGGGCTCACCAAAACGGGCGGTGGAAGGAGAAGGATACTACTGCCGATGAGCTGAAGTGCCTGCTACTGATCCACCTACAATCATGACACGAATGTAGCGCCCCCGGCAAAAGGGACGTCGGTACACTTAAATTGTACTGGTATGTATGGACAAACTTTGTCCCAAGTAAACTCAAGCCATTAAATTACATCAACAATTAATTAAGCCGACCAACCATGTTTCCACATTTTCCTCATTTCAAATAATTCTCAACACAAAGCACTTTCTACAATCAACCAATTTAACAATAACCAATCAATCACGTAAAGCACAAGTAGTCAAACAAAGGGGCAATCAGTGCCCCACAAGTTGCAAACTCTCCTGCTGTCTCCTTTCACAATTTCACATTATTGATTTATGTATCAATTTTCAATAGCGATTTCGATCGCTTTCCATCCTTATTGCCCCTGACCACCCTTATTACCTCGGCCACCCTTATCACCCCAACCCACACCTTATTTCACCACGTTGCGGCGCGCAACACGACCCCGCCTTACGGTTGAAAACACAACAATTTCAAACAGCAGATAAGGTACTACACACAATTTCAACAAGTTCAAATAAGCAACTTACACATTGGTTCATGTTCTCAATTTCTTCTCAATTCAATATCACAACCATGTTACCATATTTCCACAATTCAAGTGTTTCATCTCTTTCCACAATAAACCAATTCTCAAGTGTTTCATTTGTTTTCCACAAGGTACCATATAGGCCATCATAGTCATTATTCACCAATTCTTTTGCCAAATTAAACTCTCATTTTACATCACTCATAGCTCGACAACAAACTTTGAATATCCAACAACAACATCAAGAATTTCACACAATTTGTCAATTTAACACGAAACAAACAAACTTCACACATATAGGCGATTTCACAAGAATCAAAATTAGCCATACATACCTGGTGATGAGTTTTCTTCCGTTAACTTCCTACTTTATGCTTACCCAAGCTATCTTACTCTTGCCAACCTTGTTCTTGAAGACTCTTACTTCTACTCACTTCTTTTACTAAAAATCAAGTTCAATAATCATGCATGAGTGTAAAAATTCTATTTTCAAAAGCTATTATATGAAAACCTCTCTTTACCCAATTTAAAACTGAAAATCAAAGAAAATAGTTAGGGTTTTTACCTTGAAAAGATTGGGGAAGTTGAATCCTTGCCCTAAGATCCCTTGGAATTAAATAGTTGGAACAATCTTTGAAGATGAAGAACTTCTCTCTCTAAAAACCCTCTCTTCTCTCTCTAATTTTGGTGAGATGATATGATAAAATGAAGAAGAAAGGTGTTATATTAAAGAAGAGATCGGGTCAAAATGTTACAAAAATCGGGGCCGGGGTCAATTATGCGGTGCACTATGCGACCGCAGAATCAACATGCGGTCCGCATAGTGACCGCAGAATTGCCCCAAATTTTATGCAGGTTCTGTTAAGGAATGCGGTCACTATGCGGACCGCATGTTGATTCTGCGGTCGCAAAAGTGCACCGCAGATTTGACATGCGATCGCATATCGACCGCACTTTTGACACGATTTTGGGCAACTCTCCGGAACGATTTGCGGTCAGAATGCGGTCCGCATGTCAGGTTTGCGGTCGCATTCTTGACCGCATATTTGACACTTTTTCGGAAAAATTATTTCTCTACATTTTTGAAACTTAAATCACTACCAAGGGTCCGAACCGCGGCTCGCAAGCTCGCCGCGAAGAATTCTACGCACTCCTAACACATCATTCGGACCATGACACCACATCTACTAGGTTTTATGGACAAAAATTTTACGGGGCCTTACAGGTTTAAGCTCCAATTTTGGGGCTTCCTCAATTGATGGCTTTGGAGGAGGTCCATGTGGCCTGTTCAACGGTTCAAAAGGATATGTTCCTTGCAAATATGCACAAGATGTATCAAGGATGTACATCATCCCTTCAACCTCTTCATCCGTTGCCAAATTACCAAATATTGTAAGTGCTTTATCTAATGAATCATTGAGATACACACTTGAATCACAATTTTGTTCGTCATTCTCAATCACGGATATCATAGAAAGTTCCTCATATTGACAAGGAAGTTGAATTGCTTTGTATACGTTAAACACCGCTTCTACATCATCAACCCTTAGAATCATCTTCCCTTCTTTCACTTTAATGATCGCATCACCAGTAGCTAGCAAAGGTCGCCCTAGAATGATTGTCACCAATTCAACTGCTTCATAATCAAGAATAATGAAATCCGTAGGAAAGATGAATTTCCCAATCTGCAACAATACATCTTCTATCACCCCTTCAGGGTGTGCTATGGACATGTCTGCTAACTGCAACATCACAGTGGTTGGTCTAGGAGCTCCAAGACCTAATTGTTTGAACAATTACAAGGGCATTAAATTTATGCTCGGCGCCAAGTCACAAAGAGCCCGGCCTACATCAATATCCCCAATACGCACAGGAATTGTAAAAATACCGGGATCTTTAATCTTTTGTGGAAGCTTGTTTTGTACCCTGGCAGTGCACTCTTCAGTAAGTGCGACTGTTTTATATTCAGTCAATCTCCTTTTATGAGCCACTATATCTTTAATGTACTTAGCATATTTAGGTATTTCTCGAAGTACATCAACAAGTGGAATGTTTAATTGAACTTGGCTCAACATGGACAGAAATTTACTGAACATTCTATCATCGTTCTTATTTTGCAATCTTTGGGGAAAAGGTGGGGGCGGTTTTGGGACTTCCGCGGGTTCAAGACTTTTAGTAGTCTTCTTTGGATCATTTATCAATTTAGGGATCAATTCTCCCTCAGGCACAAATTTCTCTTTCTTTTTCTTTGAGATTTCCTCAAGTTCTCTCCCGCTTCTAAGTGTTATAGCACTTACCTGTGGGTTCTTTTCCGTGTCACTGGGAAGAGCTCCTGTAGGTCTAGTGTTCTGGTTCATTGTTATCTGCCCCATCTGCCTTTCTAGATTCCTAACATCAATTTTGAGTTGCTGATTGTCGATCAACAATTTTTTCAGCAAATCATTTGTACTTTCTTCCACCTGCTGAGGTGGTCTCTGAGGTTGATTAAAACCCCCTTGCGGTCTGTACTGATTTGGATTTTGCTGATTTCCTCCCCATGAGAAGTTAGGATCATTCCTCCAATTTGCATCGTAGGAATTTCTATACTGTGCATGCTGATTTGCTGGGCCTCTGTTTTGTTGTCCCACATAATAAGTAGATTATGGATTCATTGGACACATATCACTTCTATGGCTATCACCACACATTTCACAGCAAAAAGCCATTTGTTGCACTTGTTGCATGGGTTGAGGTTGTTGCATTGTCATCCTTGTCATCTGGTTGGATAGCCTTGCAATTTCAGCTCTCATTGCCGATACATCATCCAGCACAAGCACCCCTGCTGATTTTTGTTTCATTGCCTTTCTGGAATCTCCATCACCTTGCCAATTATTATCATTAGAAGTGAATGTATTTAACAAGAGTTGGATTTCCGTGTAAGATTTTGTCATACAACTTCCTCCACAAGCGGAATCAAGATTCATTTTTGAAGCTTCATCTAACCCATCAACAAATGTATGACCTAACACCTCATCTGTTTGACAATGATGAGGGCAGTCCCTAAGTAGCTTCTTGTATTTTTCCCGAGCTTGACGAAGTGTTTCGCCAGAGCGTTGTTCAAACCCAAGAATCTGACTCCTCAGCATCTTTGTCTTTTTAGTAGGAAAGAACTTGATTAAGAACTTCCTTGCTAGATCATCCCAAGTGCGGATTGAATTTGATGGTTCTTTGCTTAACCACTCTTTAGCTTCCCCAATCAGAGAAAAGGGAAAAAGTGTCAGCCGTACATAATCCTTGGAAACATTTGGATAATTGTAAGTATCCGTAATTTCCAAAAAATTCTGAATATGTCTTTGTGGATCTTCATGAGGTAGACCCACAAATTGCCCTGTAAACTGAATCAGCTATATCATATATTGTTTTAACTCAAAATGCCCAGTAATATCAGGCTTCATAATAGCCTGAGTCATATTAGCCAGACTGGGTCTTGCGGCTTCAATCACCGCTCGTTCCTCATTTCCTGCCATCATTGTTGGCTGTGGTTGAATTTGAATGTTCAACTCTCCTTCTGTTTTATATTGAGCTTCCCACTCTCTCCTTGTTCTATGAATTGTTCTTTCAATTTCAGGATCAAATGGGAAGAGATTGTTTGTGCTTCTGCTCCTCCGCATTCAAGAGAAGAACCCGTATAACACAAACAAATAGATGAAAATTTCTTTTTGTATTTTCTATTAAAAACTACAAAATAATAAAACAGTCAAGGAGCTAATTTCAAATTCCCCGACAACGGCGCCAAAAACTTGTTGCGACCAAAACACTCACGCAAGTGTACGCGATCGACAAGTAATATAGTAGTAAGTAAAGTATCGTTCCCATGAGGAATTGTGATTAACTTATTGACTGATTTAGACTAAATTAATTATCAATTCAAGCTAGACTATCACAAGATATATATAAAACTTATTAATAATAGAACAATAATTCAAGGCAAAATTACTACACCAATTACAATTTATGTTTATAACAATTTGGATAAATATATTCCAGGGTCATGGACTTGCTAGTAATCATGATATTTTTCTACTTAGAATAGATTTATTTAATTATCTACATTATTGATTATAAGGTTAATAATATTCATAAGAATCTTTCGAGTTCTTATGAATCTATCCAAGTTAAATCAATATCTATATTTCAATGATATTAATCTTAACAAGAATGCATTTCAAACTCTTATTATTTAACCAAACAAGGCAATTAAGTATATATCTATCTTAATTGCAAATCCTTCACTTGATGCCCGAGATTCAAATCTTGTTCTATTTGATTTTATATGCAACCAAGAATTTCCTTTGTCAAGTTTAATTCAAAGTTCGTAGATAAAATTTCACTGTTAGCTACGCAGTAAAATAATTAATATCACAATCAAATAAACAACCCATATCAATAACTTTAATAAAATCAATCTAAGCTTCAAATAACAAGATCAACTAACATCCATGACCCTAGAATACTAGAGAGTTTAGCTACTCATGTTCATACTAAAATCAATAATATTAATGTCTAAAATACTACAAAGAAGAATACAAGATGAAAGTTTAGATGAACTCTTTAATTTGTTGCACTTCAAAACTTGATCTTCAATCCCTTCCTTGGCTTCAAGAACACTCTTGGTAAGTTTTCTCTCAAAATCTTCTCTCTAAAATGAATAGTAATTTTCCACTCTCATCCAATAATGCTAAAAATCTGATCTTCTCCATAATATAAGGTTGCATTATTTAGCTTTGAGTGGAATTATGTGTCCCTTGATTTTCCACCTTAGAAAAATGATAATTAACCGGACTAGTGTGCGCGAAGTCCCTGCGCGAAGTGGTGCGCGAAGTGGGCACTTCGCGCACATGTAGCCCAACTAAACCTTCTTACGCGCGAAGTTGTGCGCGAAGTAGCCACTTCGCGCACCTTGGAAAATTTCTCATTCAAGCTTGTTTCTTGATCGTAAAGACTCAAGTCCGATGGATTGTTTTTGCTCCAAAATTGTACCATAACATTTCCAATTGTAGATATAAGCTCCTTTTTCTGCACATTGTATAAATCTCAAATTAAAAGCTTATATCTTATAAAATTCATAAATTATGTTATTGGATCATAATTAAATGGACGCATAAATAATGGCTAAACTACTTAGTTTTCGCCTATTATCACCCTCACATAATTTATTGAGAGAAGTTCCCACACATAAGCAATTTAGAACATGGAACTTATAAATATCTGAAAAATTAACTCACTCTCAACAAAGAACATTTATATGCCCACAGACACACCATAGGCTTGCCCCTAGTGTAATACTCCACTAATCGAATTATTGATGGAGTATAAAGAAATGCCTATATCCTTTCTACAACCAAACAACTTCTATTTCGCTTTGCAAACACACAGGGCAAGTTCTAGGCATCATGTAAAGCATACAACGTAAGTAAAACCTCGCGCACACATAGCATGCAACTCATTTGGAATCCGGTTCATCTACAAAGTCCTATCGATGTTTAAGCAAGAATTATTGTGCAAATTTAAGGCATATTGAGATTCTACAATCAAGCTTAGAAAATACATTCTCAAGTTCAATTAAGCTTTGCTAATGTGCATACTCGGGGTTACATGCTACCCTTTTTCCTATAATCCTAAGAAAAGAAAAATCTACCTAACCCGGTTCAACTAAAAACCCTTGGAAAAGAACCGTGGTAAAAAGAAAAACCAAGGTGAGATGATACAGTACCTAGAAAAAGAAAATAAAAGAAAGAAAAATTCCTACGTGGACTGCTTGCCTCAAGAGTACTTGTCCTAAATAGTCCGTCATCAGGAAGAGTCCTCTACTCATATTTTTGGATTTTTTTTTAAAAATTGTTTTTTGATTTTTTTTATATTAACCATTACAACTAATATATACAACATATAAAAGATAAGTCGCCCACCCCACACTTAAAAATATGTCATGTCCCCATGACATCAAGAAAAATAAAGCTCAAGAGGGGCGAGAAAACTTACCTGAGACTCACTCGGAGTCAGAGACGGTGGATGGGTCGACGTGACATGCTCGTCCAAGTGCTCAGAGCCATGCCACGAACCAGCTGTCTAACCGAGCGTGCCTCTGAGACATCGCGTCTAAACGCGTGTGCAAGCCATCAATGGAGGTGCGCAGATCAGCAACATCCTCCACCATGGACCTAAGCATAGGTCCTGAGGATTCAGACCTAGACATACTCGCTCCACGGTGAGCATGCTTGGAAGGTCCGGCTGAATCAGTGGAGTGCCTGGCCCGGATAACCGGTACAGGGTTGTCCTCCTCATCCAAGTCAATTGGGTTAGTGTCTTGGCCAACTCGGATTTGAGAAGCTCTAAATGGAGATTTTGGTAGTAGGTCACCATCTGTGGCCATGACTGGGGTCTGATGGCTGAGACACAGTGTAGTGACAAGAGATGGGTAGTAAAAACCCTTGGCCGTGAGGGATCCCCTCAGCACCATCTCGTCACTAATTAAGCGGGCGATGTCTACGTCCCGCTGTGTTATAAAACATCATGTTGGAAGTGCCCTATTAAAATTGACATCCGTGGTGTTGCTAGAGGGCAAGAGCCGGTTACATATGATAGAAAACCAGCATTTAGCGGAGTGTGTACAGCAGTTAGAATGGAGTGTTTTATTTCTAATCCACACAGGGATGTCGTCTACACATAATGCCTCAATTACCATGTCCCATGTGACACCCGGCCTATCGTGGTAGTAGTCCACGTCACTAGTATGATTTGGCAGTCTCAGTGCCTGCCTAATAGTATGAGCATGGGCGGAGACATCCTTACCTCTGACGAATATCCTCGTAGCCATCCCGTAGGGAGCATTGGCATAGAACTCCCTGACAAGCATCTTGTTCACTAGGGGCGGTGCATCAAATAGGAACTCCATTTCTAGTCGGCGAATTTCGTCATATATTTCTGGCTTTTCAGAATGGAGGGCTATCCGATAAACTTCAACTTCCTGGAGCCATTTCTTAGCTGCCTTAGTGTGGAAATCACCCTCCGCCTCTTTGCAGGCAAACCTTGACTTACCATAAATAGGTTGCCTCGAAGAGCTAGAACCCTATCGTGATCTTTCAGGGGAAATGATCCTGCACAAATAAGACAACCAAAAATTTGCATAATGTTAGACACTGGTTGGCTACTCAGACTTCGCCATCTGTGGAATATCACAATTGACCCTTTAGTGCTATCATCCCATAACTCCTATACTTAGTTACTTATCTAACAATTTCACACATGCATGTTCAAGCACCCTACACTTATTTATTATGGCATTCTAACATTACCCAACCAACCTAAGCCATCTCCAATAATATACAACAACAAACAATTCACTACATGGGCATTGTGTCTCCTAAAAATGCATTAATCAATTACCACCAAAAATAATTGTCCAACTTGGCCAACCAACCAACACATATAATCACAACACTTTTGGGTCTCCAAAACACAAAATTAGCATTATAAACTCAATTGGAGATCCAACAACCTAATTTTTTCCAAACTTCCAATCATATCACAAGGTTCATTGAAACAAAATCATATAACATTTAATGTGCAAAAGAAACCAAGTAATATTCATGAATTCTCCTAAACTAACACTATATACTACATATAATACATATTAAACTACACTTACTAATTAAGTCAACAAAATTAAAAAAATTCATGAACTAAGAGAAAAAAATAAAAAGAATAAGAATAGAGAACTTACTAGTGAGAGTAGTAGATGAGTAGGATGGAAGAAGGGGAGTGATATGGAGAAGAAAAGGGGGGAGGGGGGGTTGTAGAGAGAAGGAAGAGAGATTTGACAGAGAGAGAGAGGATTTGGGGGTAGTAGGCGGTTGTGGAGGGGAAATATGGGAGGGGGATTATGTTTTAGGGTTTAAAGAAGAGAGGGGGGGGGAAGAAAAAATAAAAAAAAAATCTTTTTGTTTTTGCCGACCGCGGAGCTGACCGCGTTCGTTCGCGGCCGTGGATGAACCGCGAACAGTCAAACTTCAGAGGGGTCACTTTTTCGCGGTTCGTTCGCGGTCACGGACGGACCGCGAACAGTCAAACTTCAGAGGGGTCACTTTTTCGCGGTTCATTCGCGGTCGCGGATGAACCGCGAACAGTGATCCTTTCTGAATTTTTGTTTCCGCTGGTCAGAATTTTTTTAATATAGACTAACTATAATGAGAATACTTACAAGATATTCATGGGTTGCCTCTCACATAGCGCCTAATTTAACGTCGCGGCACGACTCATCTTAGCGCATTTTAAGGCTCGCTAGACATTTGAGGTTCATTTAACCGTAATTCTACCTTGTCCTCCATGTCATCCAAGCCTACATAAGGTTTCAACCGCTGTCCATTTACCTTGAATGTGCGTGAACCATCAATGGTTTGAATTTCCACAGCGCCTGACTCAAATGCCTCAATTACCCGGAAGGGTCCTGACCACCTTGATTTCAATTTACCTGGGAACAACCGTAATCTTGAAATGTATAACAGTACTTTGTCCCCGCTTTTGAAGTTCTGCTCAACGATATTATGATCGTGAATCCGCTTCATCCTCTCTTTATATAGTCTAGTGCTTTCAAATGCCAGATACCGAAATTCTTCTAATTTATGCTACCCGGTCAGCCTCGATTTCCCCGCTTCATCCAAGTTGAGATTTAATTGCTTTAGTGCCCACCATGCTTTGTGCTCTAGTTCAACAGGTAGGTGACAAGCTTTCCCAAATACCAATTTGTATGGTGACATGCCGATTGGTGTCTTGAATGCTGTCCTATAAGCACATAGTGCGCCATCAAGCTTCATGGACCTGTCGGTCCTTATGGCGTTCACTGTTTTAGTTAATACACTCTTTATCTCCCAGTTGGAGACCTCAACTTTCCTGCTGGTCTGCGGGCGATACAGAGTGTCCACTCGGTGTTTCACATCATACTTTGCCAATAATTTTTCAAACGGCCGGTTGCAAAAGTGTGTGCCCCCGTCACTGATGATAGCCCTTGGAGTCTCGAAACGGGTGAAAATGTTCTTCTTCAAAATCCCACCACCACCTTAGCATCATTGGTGGGTAATGCTATAGCTTCCATCCATTTGGATACGTAGTCAACTGCAACAAGTATGTACTTATTGTCGTATGAGATGATAAAGGGCCCCATGAAGTCTATTCCCCAGACATCGAACACTTCAACTTGCTAGATTAGGTTCATTGGCATTTTATGACGCTGGGAGATGTTCCCAATGCGTTGACATTCGTTGCAACCTTTCACCCACAAGTGTGCATCTTTAAACACCGCTGGCCAATAGAAACCGGCCTCAAGTATTTTGGCGGCTGTACGTACTCCTCCAGAGTGACCACCATATGCTGAAGCGTGACATGCCTGCAAAACAGAAGATTGTTCTATCTCGGGGACACATCTCCGGATCATGTTATCGAGACATATCCTAAACAAATAGGGTTCATCCTAATAATAAAGCTGACTTTCACGAAAAAATCTTTTCCTCTGGACCGACGAGAGGTCGTGAGGAACAATACCACTGGCCAGGTAACTTGCATAATCAGCATACCATGGTGCTTGAAAGAGAGTGGTGGTGAGCAGCTGCTCGTCTAGAAAGGTTTCCAAAATTTCCCCACTCTCTTTGACAATTTTTGCTCCTTTAAGTCGTGACAAATGATCAGCGACTTGATTTTTAATGCCTTTCCTATACCGAATTTCGAGGTCCAACTCTTGGAGAAGTAGCACCCAACGAATTAGGCGCGGCCTAGAGTCCTTTTTATCAATTAGATATCTTAAATCTGCATGGTCTATGTATATAATTACCTTGGATCCTATGAGATAGGACCGAAATTTGTCAAATGCGAACACGACCGTAAGCATCTCCTTTTCCGTCACTGTGTAGTTTAGCTATGCTCCACTCAAGGTCCTACTTGGATAGTATATTAGGTGCATCAGCTTGTGTTTCCTTTGGCCCAGCACTGCCCCCACTGCATAGTCATTTGCATCACACATTAGCTCATAAGTTTGCTCCCAGTCGGGGGCAATGATGATGGGTGTTGTGACCAACCTCTTCTCCAGTCCCTCAAAAGCAATCCTGCATTTATCAGAAAAAACAAAAGGGTGATCTTTCTCAAGTAACTTACAGAGAGTGTTTGATATTTTGGAGAAGTCTTTGATGAACCTCCGGTAAAAACCGGCGTGTCCAAGAAAGATTCGTATGGCCTTGACGGATGTTGGTGGAGGCAGCTTTGCAATGACATCAACTTTGGCACGGTCTACCTCAATGCCTTTGCTTGAAACCCGGTGCCCCAATACTATACCTTCTTGTACCATAAAATGGCACTTCTCCTAGTTTAGTACTAAGTTTGTTTCCATGCACCATTTTAGCACTCTTGTCAGATTGACAAGGCATTCATCGAATGAATGCCTTACCATTGAGAAATCATCCATGAACACCTCCATAATGTCTTCCATCATGTCGGTGAAAATGGCCATCATGCACCTTTGGAATGTGGCAGGTGCATTGCATAGTACGAATGGCATCCTCCTGAAGGCAAAAATGCCATAAGGGCATGTGAATAAGGTTTTCTCTTTATCCTCGGGGGCTATGGAGATTTGATTGTACTCCGAGTATCCATCCAGAATGCAAAAGTGGTACCTCCCTGCCAACCTGTCAAGCATCTGATCAAGGAAGGGAAGTGGGAAGTAATCTCTGCGGGTGGCTAGATTCAACTTCCTGTAGTCCATGCATATTCTCCATCCGGTGACGGTTCTTGTTGAAATCAACTCATTATTCTCATCTTTCACCACCGTCATGCCACCTTTCTTTGGCACACATTAGACCGGGCTAACTTAGCTGCTATCTGAGATTGGGAAGATGATTCCCGCGTCTAGCCACTTTATTACCTCTTTCTTCACCACTTCCTTCATGTTAGGGTTTAGCCTTCTTTGATGTTCCCTGGAAGGTTTGTGTCCCTCTTCCAGGAGAATTTTATGCATGCAATATGCGGGGCTGATCCCCTTTATGTCTGCCATGGTCCACCCGATTGCAGTCTTGCATTCTTTGAGTACTTGTATAAGCTTTTGGGCCTGCACATCTAACAAACTAGAAGAGATAATAACAGGTAAAGTGGAGTTAGGACCTAGAAATTCATATCTGAGATATGATAGTAGTTTTTAAAGCTCAAGCTTTGGTGGCTCTTCTATGGATGGCTTTGTAGGCGGGGTCTCTCTTTTCTCTAACTGGAGATGCTCGAATTCAGGCTCTCTCTCCCAAAATCCCTTGCCTTCCAGAGATAGTACCCATTCAGCTAAACTTTCACCATTTACCTCTTCCATGTTCATCAGGCATGCTTGAAGTGGATCTTAAATGGTCAACTCTGCATCATCTATCTCCACTATCACATCAACCGCATCAATAAGAGAGCAATTCGCGAACTCACTAGGGCGCCTCATGGACTTTTACACATTAAAGATGATCTCCTCATCATTCAACCTCATCTTGAGTTCCCCAGTTTCACAATCAATTAGAGCTCTCCCGGTGGCTAGGAATGGTCTTCCTAAGATTATAGGAATTTCCTCGTCCACCTTGCAATCAAGAATAACAAAATCGGCGGGAAACACGAACTTCCTTACTTGGATTAGCACATCATCTAAAATACCAAATGGACGCTTAATCGTCCTGTCAGCAAGCTGTAATAACATAGAGGTAGGACTGGCTCTTCCAATGCCTAGCCTCTTATAAATAACTAAGGGCATGAGGTTAATGCTTGTCCCCAAATCACACAATGCCTTTGCAAAGGCATAATTCCCTATAGTGCATGGGATGGTGAAACAACCTGGATCAGATAGCTTCTCAGCTATGGGTCTAGAGACCACTGCACTACAAGTCTGGGTAAGGGTTACGGTGGCCATGTCTTGGAAATCAAATTTTCGCGACATCAAATCTTTCATCATCTTAGCATACCCAGGCATCTCTTTCAAAGCTTCAATTAAGGGAATGTTTACCTGGATTTGCTTGAGCATCTCAAAGAACGTTTTGTATTGCTCTTCTTTCTGGTGTTTGGCCAACCTTTGGGGGAATGGTGGTGGAGGCCTCTTCTTCCCAATGACTTGGGATGTTTCCTTCTCTAGCACTTTCTCTTCAACCTGCTACTTTACCTGTTCAGCTACTTTCTCCGTTCCCTGCTGCTCCTCTTTATTTTCAGCAACTGGCTGGACTGTAACTTCTGTCAACCCTGTGGACTCATCCAGTTCAATGGGTACTGGAGTGAGTGTCTAAGCATTTGTGTTGCTTTTCACTTCTTCTTTCTCAGCATCAAGATCTCTATCGCTTCTCAAAGTCACTGCCATCACTTGCTTTGGGACTTGGACTTTTGGGTTTGTTTGTGTGTCTTCAGGCAATGTCCCTTGAGGACGATTGTTGACAGACATAGCAATCTGGCCTACCTGTACTTCAATATTCTTGATGGCTGCATCATGGGCATCTATCCTCTCATTGGTTTTGGCATTTGACCCGATTACCTGTTACATCATAGCTTTCAATTCTGCGAACCCATTGTCATGTCTACACCCATGCTGTGGTAGAAGTGCATGATATCCCTGTTGCTGATTGCCGAAAGTCTAAGGTCTAGGATATGGAGCCATGTTGTGTGGTGGCCTCAAACCTGCTGCATTATACTGTAGTTGTGGAGGCCTGTATTACTGTGGAGCCTGCTGACCCCAACTCGGATTACCTTGTCTCTGCCCTCCATAATTTGCTACATAAGTCATATCCTCATGTTGATGATGATGTTCTTGGTCTGCAGCCCATGGATTACCTATGGGTTGGCTAATGCAAGATGTGCATAAACCACCATTGGTAGTATCTACAATGTGAACCTGCTACTTAACCCCTGATTCTTCCACCTTCTTTGTAAGGATGCTCATTTGTGTCAATAAGGTTGCCATGTTCTCCTCCGTAGTGCTGGATGGATTCAGAGGTACAAAGTGTACCACTGGTGTGATTGGAGCACTCCTTGTTGTCCACCCGGAATTTTGAGCCATCTTGTCTAGCAAATTTTGGCCCTCTCTCCAAGTCTTGATCAGAAAAGCCCCGCCTGCTGAAGCATCTACAATATTCTTCATACTATCTGAGAGCCCCATGTAGAACCTTTGACCCAACATCTACTCGGGAATCCCATGGTGAGGACACATAACAAGCATACCCTTGAATCTGCCCCAAGTTTCATGTAATGTCTCCATTGGTTTCTGCTTGAAGCTCACAATCTCATCAATTTGTTGAGCTGTCTTGTTAGGTGGATGAAACTTGTTGTGGAATTGTTTTACTAACTCATCCCAAGTTGCAATAGAGTTTATGGGGAGTGAGTTTAGCCATATCTGTGCAGCCCCTGTAACTGAGAACGGAAAGAGCAATAGTCTGATGGCTTCCGGAGTCACATTCGGTTGCCTCTGTGTCTTGCATATTGAGAGAAAGTTCTTCAAGTGCTGCTGTGGATCTTCAACCTGAGACCTTGAGAATAATCTCTTGTTTTGCAACAAGTGTAGCATGTTGTTAGTAATCTGGAAAGACTCAGCTTGAATTGCTGGCACAACGATGGCAGTTGCCAAATTATCCGTTGTGGGTTGTGCTCAGTCAAATAGTGCACCTTCCTGTGCCTCCTGCGCCTCTTGCATATTTAACCCAGCTTGCTGGTTTTGTTCACTTACGTCACCCATGTCGAAGTCTAGTTTAATTGGTTGCTGAGATTGCTGAATTTGTTTGATAGCCCTGTTACGTGCCCGGAAAGTTTGCTCGGGGTCTGAGAGTCCTTCAATTAGTTCTCCAGTCCTTGCAGATTTTCTAGGCATGCACCTGAGTACCCAAATCAACAACCGCCAAAATATTCAATGTAAAGTGTAGAAAGAAACTAACTACACAAGAATCTTGAAGTTCTGTCAATGGCAATTGATAATTCCTTTAACTCCCCGGCAACGACGCCAAAATTGATTCACGTCCAAGCAACGGTCGTAGTCAATATAACCTGGTCTAATAAGTCCAGAATCGATCCCACAGTGAATTAACCTACCAATTACAACTTTCACAACCCAAGAGTACTTTCAAATCAAGTTCCCAAAAATTCGAGTATATGTTTATTTTGAATTTCGACAAACTACTTTTGCAAGAATTAAAAAGGCTTGAAGAAAGAATTGTATGTTGGGTAAAATAATATGAAGAAAGACTAAGGTATTGATTTCCCCTATTGATGGAATCCCTTATCGTTATGCTCATACAAATTGTTAATATATTCTATCAATCATGAACGCTATTTCTATCGTAACCCTCTCCCGTGCAATTACAATAATTTACTAGTGCACTCTCTTGAGCTACCCTAGCTAGCTTTAATTTGAATAGTTGACTTAAGATTGCACCCAAGACTTAGTTATTCCTAACCCCGTCTTTACGCCTAAAGTTATAGATTCCTCCAATAACCTAGGTGTGGTGTTGTTCAACAATATACCTAAATATGCACTAATTTACAAGTTATGCACACTAAATAGGCACAACTAATTGGGGATCCTACCAATTAACTGCAACAAGAACGAAGTTGAACAAATAGAAATCTAGCTAACAATTTGTAATCACATAAACGATAAGTTCATCACACAACAAGTTCCATCAAAACCTTAGAAAAGGATTTAGCTACTCATGCTCAAAGAAACAAGAATAATAATTGAATTCATAAATAAATACTTGATATAAAATAAAGGAATGAGTTGAGAGAGTTCTCTCTTACTAATTGTCTTGCAAAAGTAGTGAAAAATACACAACATGTCTCTATTGGGCGAACTAGGGGTTTATATAGAGGTTTTAGGGCTTAAAAACTGAATTTGTACAAAACTAGGAAACAGTCTGATGCGCCTTCCGCGGTTCGTTCGCGGTCGCGGGCGAACCGCGAAAAGAGCAGTCCTCTGATTCTTCCGAAAAATTCAAAGAGCTTGTTTATTCGCAGTTCGTCCGCGGTCGTGAGTGAACCGCCGATGAACAGTACTTCTGATTTTTCTCTGATTCTTCAAGCTCACTTCACTTCAACTCTTCACTTGGCCTTTTCATCAACATGTGACTCCAAAATAGCTCCTTTTAGCATCCAATGTATCATATGTACCTATAACACACCAATAAACACTAATTAAAGCATTTTGTCATCATAAAATACATTAATTCAACAACAAAGTGTGATTATTTAGGGTATAATTATAGTCAAATTCACCTATTATCACTAGTCCATCCCCAATGTGACATAAAAATTAACCATGCCCAGAAGTAATAAATCTACACGAGTCTCAGAACCCCCAATCACAACTATACACGAATGATAGAGTCGATCTACCAGAATGGAATCACCCAGTGGTGTAGACACATATACAGGAGCACTTAAAGAATTACTAGGCCTGACCAGATAAGATGGCAGATAAGATGACCTATAGGAGTATGTAGACCCTAGATCAAATAAAACTGAAGCATCTCTACCACAAATTAGAATGGTACCTATGATAACAGCATCGGAAGCCTCGGCCTCAGGCCTAGCTGGAAGAGCATAACATCGGGGCTGGGCCCCACCATCATGAACTACATCTCTGGGACGGCCTGTTGTTGGCTTGCCTCCACCTCTAGTTGTCTAACCTCCTCCTCTAATACCTCTACCTCTACCTCTAGCACATCTAACCATATCCCTAACTGGCGGAGCAGGCGGTGGAACACCTAGTGCATGAACCATAGCACGGGAACCCTGCTGCTACGACTGAGTACCCACCAATATTGCACATGCCCTCTAGATATGACCATACTCACCACACTTAAAGCATCCACCTGAGTACCACGACTAAGGAAACTAAGACTGACCCTAGGGACCTGAATGACCACCCCAAAAACTCTGGAGCGGTGGTGCACTAATAGGAGCTAGTGGTGAACTGTACGGCTGCTGTTCAAAATACTGCATATGAGAACCATGGCCACCAGAAGTGACATGAGAAACCTGAAGCGCTGATTGAAAAGACCTAGGAGGATGGCCTCTACCATACAAATCCCACCCTCTAATAGAGCCACCACTAAATCTGCCTGAATGAAGAGGCCTCTTGTAAGACCCCTGACCACCTCCCTGCGACATAACCATCTCAACTTTCTAGGCCTCAGTGGTTGCCTCCTGAAAAGAAATCTCACTTTTTGCCTCCTTAGCCATCTGAAGTTGAATTGGCTGAATAAGTCCCTCAATGAACCTCTATATCCTCTCTCTCTCAGTGGTAAGTATCATAAGATAATGATGAGCTATGTTGATAAATTTGGTCTCATATTGAGTAACCGTTATAGAACCTTTGAGGAGATACTCAAACTGCCTCCGATAAGCCTCTTTCTAAGTGATGGGGAGTAAATTCTCTAGAAATAGCTGAGTAAACAGCTCCCAAGTCACATCTGGTGATCCAGCTAGTCTAGCCAAACAATAATCTCTCCACCAAGTATCGGCGGATCCAGACAAGTGGAAAGTAGCAACGTCGGCCCCATTGGTGTCCACTATCCCCATGTTCCTGAGAACCTCATGACATGTGTTTAGATAATTGAAGGGATCCCTAGAAGATGTACCACTGAAAGTTGTAGGTAAAGAACTTGGTGAACTTGTCCAATATCCACAAAGCATAGGCAAACATAGATGCTCCATCACCGGTCTGAACTTCCACACCCGGCTAAACTGATCCAACTGGCTACGCTGCTAGAGTCTGAAACTGGGTAGCCACCTGCTTCAAAGTGCAAGTAGCGGGAGTATGGGTTCCTCCTCCATCATGAGAGACGACTGGTGCTACAAGAATTAAGCTTTCCTGGTGGCATACTCCATAAGGACCACTAGAAGGACCAAAGCATCGTGGAGTACTAGGGTGGAAATAAACCTCTAGGACCAGAGCTGGGCCCACCAGAACCTCTTGGGCTAGAACCTCGTCATCAAAGTCAACCTGAGGCTCCGCACTGGTGCTACTGCTATGGGCTGAGCTCTTTCCCTACCTCAATCTCCCCCTCTACCCTTTGTGGGAGCTACTACTGGGGCTCAAGCTACTGGTTGGTGGATGAGGAAGCACGTGTTCTCGCCATCTGCAAAAGAACAGAGTAAAAATTCAATTACAATTGAGAAACCAAACCACACGATAGGAAAGAATAAATGTGTAATTTTTTCCTAACTCTGTAGCCTGGGGGATAAAAACAAATGTCTCTATATCGATACCTCAGACTCTACTAAGCTTGTACATGAATTATGAGAGCTATGTAACCTAGAGCTCAGATACCAACTTGTTACGTCCTGGATTTCCCACCCTCGGAAGTCGTCAAGGTGCCTACTCATGAAAGCTAGGAAAGCAGAGCATTATAGATTAACTAACACTTTTATTGAGACCTTTTTAACAGTCTAAATCAACATGCGATCAACAGTGAAATATTAACAATAACTAAAGACATGTAGAAGATGAAATTTGATAACTTAGCCATAAATAAGTACGACAATATTAAGTACATCTCTACCCGGAACTAGTGTCACAATATCATGAACCATATACGAACACTATATCCAATTGTCTGGAAAGATAGATACAATATATCTCTAAAGTAAATGAAAATTTAAAAGATAAAATAGAATGTCGGGGCCTGCAAACGTTTGCAGAACTGTAAAGACCCGACCGGTCATTTTGAGCTTTTGCACTTTGATCGCCAGTTCTCGAGCATGAATTGCCCCGTGTGGTGTATTATGACTTATGTTAATTGTTGGTGTTGAGTTCCAGGTTAATCAGAACGAATTTGCAAGAATAGTTCTCAGTTGAAGCTTGAAATTTGAATGGTTTGACCAAGATTTGACTTGTTTGTATTTGTTCTCGTATTGGAATTTTTATCATTTGGTTATCTCCGTTGCGTGATTTGGGACTTAGGAGTGCAATCGGAGTTGGTTTTTGGAGGTTAGGTGTAGAATTTGGATTGAATTAGCGAAGTTAGTATTTTGTCAATTTCTGGTTGATAGGTGAGATTTTGATCCGAGATCAGAATGGAATTTTTAGAGTTGTAGTAGCTTTTTTACGTCAGTTTTGATGTGTATTCAAAATTTCAGGTCATTCGGAGGAGTTTTGGTCGGGTTTTTGACCAAATGCGTATTTCAGAAGTTTTTGAAGAACTTAGGCTTGAATCTGATGTTATTTGATGGTTTTGCATTGTTTGATATGTTTTGATGAATGGAACAAGTTTGAATGATGTTTTAGGATGTGTTGGTGCTTTTGGTTAAGGCCCCGAGGTCATCGGGGTGAGTTCGGATCGTTAAACGGAGACTTTTGGGATTTTTACAAGGAAAAAATTCTGGTATCTAGTGTTTTTGCTTCTGTGGGAAATGGACCACAGGAGCGGTTCCGCAAAAGTGAAGGACATGTTACAGAAGTGGTCCTGGACTTTTTGGTATTTTCCGCAAAAGCGGAGGAAAATTTGCATGAGCGGAGTTGCATAAGCGACTTGTGGACCGTAGAAGCAGTCGTGGCCTTTATTTAAATTTCTGCAGAAGTGGTCCCGCTTAAGCGGAAATGGGACCGCAGAAGCAAAAGAGAGTTGGGCAGATTTATATTTTTTTCTCCATGACCTAGGTCTTATTTTCACATTGTTGAGTAGCCTTGGAAGGTTTTTGACGAGGATTAAAGAGAGTTTTCAAAAGAATTTATTGGATGTGAGTCTTGTGACCTAGAATCATCATTTTATTGAAGATCAACACTTAAATTCAAGAAAATTTGATTAAAATGGAAGAACTATGGCTTGACTTTTTAAATAGAAAATTGGAGTTTGAGGGAGCATTTCAGCTCGGATTTTGGTAAATTTGATATCTATAGACTCGTGGCGAGATGAGGAATCCGGTGATGTGAATTTTGTAATTGTTTGAGAAGTGGGCCCGGGGCTCAGGTTATGTCAATTTCGTGATTTTTGATATTTTTCAAGTCTTTTCAATTGGGTTATGTTCCCTTAGCCTATTATAACATATTCCTTGTGATTATGATCAGATTCGATGCACGAGGATGTAGATTCGAGAGGAAAAGGCATAGCAAGCTAGACTTTTGGCCGGCTTGAGGTAAGTAATAGATGTAAATGATGTCCTGAGGGTTTGAAACCCTAGAATTTCACATTGTAACAATATATTGAGGTGAGACACGCGCTCTATGATGAGTGTAGGGTCATTTGTGGTTGGGGACTGTGACTTGGTCTATCCCGAGTGATGTTTATACAGTGTTTTTGACAAAGACTTGTTTGATAATCATCCTACTTGGACTATATTATTATATCTGGGCTTTGTGCCTATTAGTTGAATCCTTCAGGGATTGCTATCATTGTTTTCACATTATTTGACATGTTAATTGATTTTAGTTTTAAGTTTAAATACTATTTTGAAATGCTTAGACATATTTCTAAGATTTGGAAACTTAAACACTATTTTATTGAAATTCTGAGCTGAGAACCTATTATTTTAATATTGCCCGAGAGGCTAATGTGACTTTCTGGACTGATCATGGATTGGGCTACGCGCCGCAGCGATATTTTATTGTTATTGAGGCCGAGAGCCTGGTTGGTGCCACGAGATGGCTTGATTATTTACGATTGGGCATTAGGAACCCCTTCGGAGTTTGTACACCATCTAGTGAGCACCGTCAATGTTAAATGGACCGGGATGCACACCGCAACGCATATTGTAGTGTACCATTCTATGTGTTGCATTGCATTCATGCATTTGATACTTATCTGGTTCACTTGTCATAGTATTTCTGTACCTTATTTCATTGGTTTGTTCCTTCATGATTAAGTGTCCTGGACTACTAGTTTTAGTTTACTTTATATTATTCCATCATTTCTTACTCTCAGCATTTATTTATGTTTATTACTCACTGGGTCGGAGTACTCACATTACTCCCTGCACCTTGCATGCAGATCCAGGTACCCTACAGGCTGAGTGAGCATTTGATTAGTAGTGCAGTAGCATCTGGGAGTATCGAGGTAGCTGCATGGCGTTTGCAACCTTGATCTCTCCCTTCTATCTCTATCTTTTTACTCTGTATTTTTCCTAGATAGACTTGTATTAGGTGGATACTCTGTATTAGAGGCTCATGTTCGCAACACCGGATTCTATTGGGCAATGTTGTGATATTCTAATTGAACTTCCGCAGGTTTTATTTTAAATTATAAACTCGAATGTAATGACTTAGTAAATTCCCTGTGTTAATTATCTATAATCTGAGTAAGAATTTGGGTTAATGATGTCGAATGGTAGGGATTGCCTAGCAGTGTGTTGGGCGCCATCATGACCGGGATTGGGGTCGTGACAAGGTCTACCTTAGGATTTCTGACTGGACTTAAGGCAGCCACCCAAAGCTATGGTCCACATGATGCCGCTCTTGGATCTGCATATAGTGTAGAGTATAGTAATAGCACAACCGACCCCATGTGTTTGTAAGTGCCTAGCCTAACCCTGGCGAAGTAGTGATGAGGCTAGGACCATACTACCAAATAAACCTATGCAATTATATAATATACAACGAAAAATAAAACAAAAATCAACAAGTAAATATGGGACGGGGACATGCTGCGGGGAAATATCATTTATAAATAGTAATTCAAGAGAAAAGTATAAGGACAATTTAGAATTCACAGCAAAAGAATAAGGAACTCGTAACCAATCAATAAACACTTTTTATTATCTATTGTTTCAGCACGCAACCCGATCCAAATCAAAATAACAATGTCGCGGTGTGCAACCTGATCCATATCATTTATCATTATTGCGGCATGAAACCCGATCAAATCACTATTGTTGAAGCGTGCAACCCGATCCAATTATATTATTCTTGCGACGTGCAACCCAACCCAAATATAATATTGTTGCAGCGTACAACCCGATCCAAACATAATATTGTTGCAGTGTGCAACCCAATCCACATATATAGTTCAACACTAAATCACAAAGAGAGTCCCAGGAAGGGATCAATAAAGAAACAATACTATCTCGGCATGAGAATCGACAATATAAGTAAATACGTCCCGGCAAGGGAAAACCAACTATAACAAAACTTGCTCAAACATCTAACTTCCTCAACTAGCACCAATACTCAATCATAAGTAATTTCCATGTGAATAATCATAATCCTTGCTAAACATTGAGAATCAACAACTTAGACATTCGTAGTATTTATTAAGAACACAACAATTTCACTTTAAGACTCATGGTCATGCTTGACACCAATGTATAGATACTAGTTACCATGCCTATAAGTCATAATCAACAAGAAACACGTAGCAAATAGGACACAACTCCTAATCTCTCAAGCTTAGGTTAGATCAAACACTTACCTCGAACTTTCACGGCCAACTCAAGCCTCAAACACCGATTTTTCTTTAGAATTTGGCTCCAACTCAATTATATCTAGACATATTCTACCTAATAACATCAATAGACGCTATTCAATTCAATTCCAATGCTTAATATTAGATTTCTTGTAATTCTTCCTAAAATGTCAAAAATAGACCTCATGCCCGCTTGGTGAAACCCAAGGTTCAGACCAAAACCCGATCACACATTCACCCACGAGCCCGAATATGTAATTAGTTTCAAAATACAACCCCAAAACGAGGTCTAAATTTGGATTATACAAAAAGTCCTAACTCTACCCAAATCACTAATTTTCTACCCTTAAGAACATGATTTAGTCCTAGAAATCTAATTAGTGTTAATGGAAATTGAAGAAAATGAGTCTAAGATTACATACCTATGAATTCGTGGTGAAGTTCGCTTTTAAAAATCGCCCAATTTTGAGTGTGGAAGAAGAAGTTATGAGTTTTGGGTTAAATATCGTATGTGTTCTGTTACTATTTAAACGACTGGGCAAAACTAGTCTCTTGCGATCTCGAGAAGGGTGTACGATCGCATAATGTAAGAGGGATTGGGAAGTGTGATCACTGACTAGGGAGTGCGATCGCATAGAGGAAAAATGGTTCCCTTCACAGGCTTGGTTTAACCCTTTGCGATAACGGGAGATGCAATGCAATCGCATAGAACAACTGGTGAATCCCCAAAATTTACAATACACGATCGCGGAAGCAGCCATGTGATCATTAGCACAAAATAGGGCCCCCTGAAATTACACTAGGCGATCATGAACCTTCATATGCGATCGCATAGTACAAAAGAACTGGACACCAGCAAACAGTAGAAAACCAGATTTTCTAAGTCCAAAAACACTCTGACACCTCTCTGAAACTCACCCGATCCCTCGGGGCTTCAAACCAAACATGTACAGTACCTCAAAAACACACTACGAACTTAATCGTATGATAAAATCGCCAAAATATATTCAATAACAATGAATTTAGCATCAAAATCATGAAATCACTTAAGAACTTCAAATTTTTCAATTTTCTCAAATACAGTCCGATTCGCATCATTTCAAGTCCATTTCTTACCAAATTTTTCAGACTCAACTTAAATCACATATAAGACTTGTACCAGACTCCGAAACCAAAATATGGGCCCATTATCATCATGTTTTAAACACATTTCATTTTTAAAAACTCATAATTATTTCAGAAGATAATTTTCTTTAAAAGTTCATTTCTCCGGCTTGGGACCTTGGAATTCAATTCGACACATACGCCCAAGTGCCATATTTTTCTACAGACCCTCGGGACCATCAAATCATGGGTCTAGGTCCGTTTACACAAAATATTGACCGAAGTCAACTTACATATTTTATAAATTTAAAATTCATATTTTTACAGATTTTCATATAATGACTTTTCGGGCATGCACACGAACTGCACACAAATCGAGGTAATGCTAAAAGTGTCACGACCCAATCTCGGTCGTGATGGCGCCCAACACTAAAGCTATGCAAGCCAGACCAACAGTCATTTCATATTTAACAATAATTCCCGAAAACTACAATTTATGAAGAATATAAGAGTTTATCATAATAATCCACCAATAATAGTAGAATGGTAATATTGAGAAGTGCGAAAATTGATATTAACACTCCCAAAGATCTGGGGTCACGAGTCTAGAGCCTCTAAGCAAAAATTGGATAATAAGAATATCTGAAAGAAATACTCAAGTCTGAGAATATATATGTAAACAAAACTGGAATAAGAAGAGTAGCGAAGTCCTGCGAACGCGAGAAGCTACCTCAATAACTCAGATAACTCTGAATAAACAGAACTGCTCAGCTAAACCTCCGTCGTACTTGAATCTACACACAAAGTTGCAGGGAGTAGCGGTGAGTACTAAGTACTCAATGAGTAAAAAGCATATAAAATAGTTGAAGATAAGAAATCCATGAAATGCCACAAAGTAAAGCTACATCTAATAGACCGATTCCTTACTACGAACTAGCTATAACAGCAAATCACAGATAGCTCAAGTAAATAACAATGCATGAATGCAATGCAATTCACATGAAGGCTACAACGCGTAGCCCGATCTATTTAACGTCGACGGTGCTTACTGGGGATGTGTACAGCCTCCGGAGGGTCTCCTTCAGCCCAAGTGCAATATATTCATATCATTCGCTGCGGCGTGCAGCCCAATCCATACTCAGTCCACAATATGCATATGAGTCACGTAACTGCTTCAATTTATTAATTTACAGTTTCCAATTCATTAATAAGCAAAATACTTTAGTTACTTATTTTTTCAGGAAAAAGTGACCTAGCATTTCATAATAGTGATTAAACCCAGGACTGAGATCAATGATTTTACAAATCATGCTATCACAATGATATCTATCCACTAAGGATACTACAGGTCCGCACAAGCCCCAAACATGCATAACGCCCATATATATTCAACACAGAGTGCGTTTCAATCGCCAATATAGTATTATTCTTGTTCGGGATGTACCAAGTCATAATTCCCAGTCATAACCAATCCTGCACCTGCCATGGGATGCGAGTCATGCCCTAAATAATATCACAGTGTGATAAGCCGGGGTTTCAAACCCTCAGGCCATAATATATAGCAACTACTCACCTCTAACAGGTTGTGGACTCATCCGCAATGCCTTTCCCTTTTGTACTGACGTCCTCATGTGTCGAATCTAGTGAAAACCACAACGAATACATAAATATGTGTCAAAGAAACATAACCCAATAAAAAATACTTGAAAAGTACAATAATTCACGAAGTTGGTAAAACTCGAGCCCCGGGCCCGCTTCTCGAAAAATTCTGAAAATCAAACCAACGGATTCCTTGTGTGTCCACGAGTCCGTACATATAAAGTTCATCAAAATCGAAGTTCGTTTGACCTTTTAAATTCCAACTTTACACCTTTTAGGTTCCAAGCCCTAACCTCCATTTTTACCCCTTAAATCCTTGGTTTTTCAGTGTTTAATCTATGTTTTTACATAATAACAACATAATCCAAGTCTAGAAACTCTTACAGGATGAAATCCCATGAGTTCTCTCTTAAAAATAGCCTCAAAAGCTTCTTCCCGTTCTAAAATTGGAAGAAAACTCGACCTGCTCATTATAGGTATACTGTTCACACGTTTTACTGCTCCCAATAGATTCCTTGTGAAATTCTAATGAATTTAGGCTTTTGAATAACTCAATTTGACCTTATAATGAAAGAGATACGTAGGTTTTAAGATTTGCAAATAGTGCAAGTTTTAATACGCCGTCAGCGGCAATTACGTCTTTAACCTGAAAATCTGGGCAACCTTAGTAAAATGGCCATAAAATCCTCATACGATGTCCAAATTGGATAATTCATTTTGCTATGGGTCATTAATTATAATACAGATTTAATGCTTTATTCAAAATAGTAATCAGAGCTCATTTGTTCAATAAGATATCATTTATTCTTGAAGAAATAATGTCGAAGCATAAGAAAAACGAGCATAATGCAACCTAACCTATCCGAAACATGAGCTCCTCGGGACCGCATACGAACATACTAACATTTCACATATGATCATGCAAACTTAGTTTCACTCTCAAAACACCAAAACTAACATCAAAACATTAAATTTTCATCAGATTCAAGCCTAAGTTCTTCTAAAAACTTTCGAAGCATACATTCGATCAAAAACCCAACTAAACGACGTCTGAATGACCTGAAATTTTGCACACACATCATAAATCATATATCGAAGCTACATAAACTCTCATAATTCCGTTCTGACTCTTCGATCAAAATTTCACCTACAATCCAGAATTCGCCAAAATCCAACCTTAGCCAATTCAAGTCTAATTCTATACCGAACCTCCAAATTCAATTCCGGTTGCTCTCCTAAGTCATAAATCATCTCCTGAAACTAGTCGAATCATTAGAAATCCATTCTGACTCTTCAAACTCATTAGTCAATATCCGGTTGACTTTTCCAAACTAACCTTCTCATAAAGAGACCAATTGCCTCATTTCTAACCCAACTCTATCCGAATTACTTCAAATTCTCCAAACATATATAATGAAACATATAGAAGTATAAAACGGGGAAACCGGGGTGGTAACTCCCGTGACGATGGGTCGGGTCATTACATCCTCCCCAACTTAAACAAATGCTTGTCCTCGAGCATACCGAGAGTTGTTCTAGAAGCCACCGAGTAGTTGGATGATCTTACCAATCATATACCCGGGGTGATCCCTCGTCACCCTATCTCGCATAGACCCGATATCACAATACAACCGAACTTTCACAGTCCATTTAATCCATAACCAAACCATAGATCCACGTCGTACTTTCCGAAAATTATTCACAAGATCATAAATTCACATCTGAACTCAAAGTAAGCCCTAACCAGCTATAATAACCCATACTTGCCCCCTCAAGTGAAAACATATGACATACCGCCTAAACCAAACACTTGGAATCATAACTTCTATTCATAACAGTTGTCCCTAGTAACCAATTACCGGTAAAGAACTTGTTATTAGGTAATGACTTATTCCCACACTTTCCTATACTGCCAACGATGAACGAAACACGCTACAAATTGTAATCGGCTCTCAGATCAACAATTCATGACATCACTTCCCTTGACTGATATCACCACAGATTTTCGGGTCAAACCTCGATATTATCTTCCTAACAAGTTGAGATCCAATATGTCTGTATTCATTAATGAACCTAACGATCACCTCGAATCCAACACCACTCTGATGATATAATACCTCAATACAAGTCTGAACCACATCTTGCATAATACACGCACCAGAAAGAAACGATTTGAACACACTCAAATTATAACAAATGACTCAAACTAAAGAGATGTACCTCAAGCTCATAAATGCCATTACAATACAAAGGCGGGACCCCATCTCATATCATAGAATCAGAATGCCCGAATCTACCCCGAAAGGTCATAACTCACGTAGCCTTGCTACAATGCGCGATCATATCCCAACACCGTTACACCTGAAGCACCTCAAGCCGCTATGCTCAAAATCAACAACCACACACATTTGACAGACTTCGTAAGGGATCCCTCGGCCCAAGCGCTATGATACTACGGCGTGTAGTCCGATCCACACATATATCACTGCGGCGTGCAGTCCGATCCAATATATATATATATATATATATATATATATATATATATATATATATATATATATATATATATATATATATATATATATATATATAATACGATCCAATAATATATAGCAGTGCCCACTGGGAATGTGTGCAAACTCCGTAGGGGCTCCTACATCCCAAGCGCAATAGTACTGCGGCGTGCAGTCAAGTCCAGATGTATATTACTACGGCGTGCAGTCCGATCCACATGTATATTACTACGGCGTGCAGCCCGATCCATTATAGATATATATAATATCTCATAGTGGGTCCTCAACCCTATCTCAGTCAATATAGATGTGGCCTCTCAGGCCCACTCAGCTAGAACAGGGAATCCCACCCTAGGTAGTCTCTCTCAAAGTACACATCTAGTACTGGCTCATGATATGCTATACAGCTATAATTATGGCTGAGTGTACGTATCTCGCATGATATAAGGGTCACCTAGCTCTACAGGCTTCCCTAATACTCTACAGATCGGCACAAGGCCCCAAACATGGCTACAAGCCCAATCACACAGTTATAAGCTCAATCTTAGTCATAATACACAGTAGGACTATCAATCGGGAAAGACCAAGTCCAAATCCTCAGCCACAATGCCACTACGCTCGTCACATGATGCGTGTTACATCTCTGCATAGCACTGTATAGTGCAAGTACGGGGTTTCAAATCCTCGGTACATCATTTACTACCACCACTCACCTTGAACCTATAAAAGTCCTAGCTCGCCTTGCACTTGAATCGCAAATCGGCCTCCTCGGATGCCAAATCTGGTCAAAACCAATAAGAGTACATCAAAATAGGCTAAAGGAACATAACCCAATCGAAATAACTCGAGTTACACCAAAAATCATGAAGTTGCCAAAACCCGAGCCCCGAGTCCGCTTCTCGAAAAATTATGAAACTGATATTTTCGGAATCCTCGCCTCGCCATGAGTCTATGCATACCAAATTCATAAAAATCGGAGTTCATTTGACCCCTTAAATCACCATTTCTATCCAAGAGGGTTTTCTACCCTTTTCAACAAAATTTATCAAATTAAACATCAAAACTTGCAATAGATTCGAGTTATACAACAATAATTGAGTTAAGAGTGCTTACCCCGTTGTTCTCTCAAAATATCTCCCGAAAAATCGCCTTACCTGAGCTCCAAATCGTCAAAAATGACAAATGGGACGAAGTTTGGAGTTTATTCTGCTGCCCAGAGACTTGTTCTTCGCGTTCGCGGTCCGTGAAGAACAAACTTCCAAAAATTGATTTTCCAACTCTGCTCGAACAGTCTCTATTGAAATGATCATAACTTTTTACACGCAAATCCAAATGACTATTATAATATGCTTCGGAAAATTAGATTCAAAGATCTACAACTTTCGTTTTTGAATCACCTCTAACTGCCTTGTACATAAAATGATATGAGCTTCCGAAGTAGGACCTGCACGACAGAAATTCCTTCTTCGTGAACACGAAGCACTGTCGCGAACGCGAAGAACTCAAGTCCCACATGACAAATCCTTCTTCGCGAACGTAAAGCACTGTCACGATCGCAAAGGAAAAAAGTCTCAGAAGCCAATTTCTTCTTCGCAAATGCGATGGGACCTTGCGGACGCGAAGGACAACACCAGATATCAGTAACAACAGTTCAAAAACTTCCAAAAATGACCCGTTAGGCATCCGAAACACACCCGAGGCCCCCGGGACCTCAACCAAAAGCACCAACATGACTTAAAACATTATACAAACTTGTTCCAATCAGCCAACAAGTCCTTAAACACGGAAATCATCGAATCCAAGCGAATTCAGGCCTAAGTTTCATCTAAAACTTCCGAAACCAACATCCAATCAAAAACCCGACCAGACGATATCCGAATGACCTGAAAATTTGCAGGCATATCCAAAATCACCTAATGGAGCTACTGCAACTGTCGGAATTCCATTCCGACTCCCGGATCAAAATCTCACCTACCGTTCAGATTTCGCCAAAATTCAACCTTAGCCAAGTCAAGCCTAAAACTACACCGGACCTCCAAATTCACTTCCGATCACTCTCCTAAGCCACAAATGACCTCCTGGAGCTGACCGAATCATCAGAATTCGATTCGGAGCTCTCTAGCTCACAAGTCAACATCCGGTTGACGTTTCCCAACTATTCCTTTTTCTAAGAGACTATTTGTCTCATTTCCATCCAAACTCAATCCGAATTGACTCAAACTCACCAAACATACATATTAAAATATGAAAAAGCATATAACGGGGAAAACAGGGTGATAACTCACATGATGACATGCCGGGTCATTACATTCTCCCCAACTTAAGCAAATGCTCATCCTCGAGCGGACCCAGAGTTGTACTAGATGCAACAATAGCTGGATGATCTTACCAAGCATATACTCGGGGTGCTACTACTTCACCCTATCTATCATAAGTCTGATAACACAATATAGCTGAATTTCCACAATCCATCTCAACCATAGACCACATTGCACTTTCCTGAAATCATATACCAAATCCGAATCCCTCGTCCATACTCAGAATACACCCGAACCAACTGTAATAACCCATACTCGTCACTCCCGGTGAGACCATATGATGTGCCACACCACCCACACACTCGAGGTGATGGCATCAACCCATCGCAATTTCCCGCAATAACCAAATACTAACAAAAGAACCTTTTTCATTAGCTAATGTCTTATTCCAACACATTAATAAACTACCCACGGCAACCAAAACACGCGATATATCGAATCCATCTCTCAAGTCAAACATTCATGAATCCATTCCACTTTTAACTGATACCACAACAGATTTCGAAGCAAAACCTCGATATTACCTTCCTAACCAGCTGAAATCACAAATGCTCGCACTCATTAATGACTCCAACGATCATTTCGATTATAACACATTGTACTGGTGTATGACACCTCAACACCGGCCTAAGCCGCAACGAGCATAACCCAGGCTCCAATAAGAGACGTCTGATCCTATTCAAATCATAACAACTGACTTCAACAAAAAATCCGTAGTTCAATTCATCCGTACCATCAAAACATAGAACTGAGATCCCGTCTCACATCATAGAGTACCTGAATCCTCCTCGAAATCTCATAACATCGCGTGGCCTTGCCACGACTCATGATTCTAGACAAACACTATTACTCATGGTGCACCTCAAGTCACCATGCTCAAAACGGTCAGCCACGCACATATTTAGGTCTGTACTCAAGCAATCAATTACACATGCGGTGATACAATTGATATACGCTATCAAATCTTGAAAGGACACAACTGATGTGCTATTCCCCGAGCGATACCCAATACGGACTATTCCTCAGAAGCTAGGAAGTATTGTATACAAGGTAACATATAGGAAGCTATATTTTCCACATCACACTGTTGCGGCGCGCAACCCATTCCAATAACCTACCCGTGGCGGCATGCCACCCGATCCAGATACCATACCTGTGGCGGCGTGCCACCCGATCCTGATACCATACATGTGGTGACGTGCCACCCGATCCAGATACTGTATATGTGGTGGCGTGCCACCCGATCCACGCATAAATATTGCAAAAGGGAATGCACATCGAGTCAAGTTACTCATTGCAACAAATATATATATAGCCTCAAGCTCGGCCAGATGAAATGCATCCGACAAAGTTCCTCAATACTGGAGTTGAATCAATGGTAGATACCTCTACACTGACATCCGCCACGAAGGCCCAACCGACAAAGCAATACCTACCAGCCGTCCTCTGGCCCTAGGGTATTTCTATCCTGCTAGAGCATGATCCAATGCACTCTGCAACGCAGTTTGTGACATTTTTCTGACATAGTCCATATCACATTAGTCTAGACAATCTGGCTTATGACAATCGGTCTGCAATTATATATCATTATTCAAATTCATCGTATCAAGTAACGAGAGAGCCACTAGGGCTTCCAATTTCCAATAACCGCTAAACGGTGCCGATACACACGATATACCACCGCTATATAGGCGGATTACGAGAACTTCTAGTCTCCAACACATATATAACACATGAATCACTATGCATGATTCCACACGCCACCGTATGAATACTTAACACACATCAAACATCCATTCATACCACGAAAGCCATTCAGAAATTTCCCTATGCAATCAACAACTCAATCATCACCGTCAGTCCAACAAGAGGATACCACAATACCACTAGATATTATCAGTTTACATTACCTTGCCCTTTTGACCATATACTCTACCATATCACTAGAATAGCAGTACCATTTTCCTTAATCACCAGAAAGATTGATTCTCAGATTATCTACAGCTGCCCACGCTGCTTGGGAATTTTAATGACTTCCTATATAATATGAACTGATCTCAAAACCTTAAACATGCCGTTATCAACTTTCCATAACGCATCGCATATACCATACTACAACAAGATACATGGAAAATTTCTATCTCTCTCCTACACCGCAAACATCGACGTACTCAACTAGTCAAGGACCTTCATGATCCCATATAGAAGAAAAATCATTACACATTCCATACTTCGCATACCGATAGGAAATATACTCATTTTCCAACCACGGTAAAACACATCACAACTCTTTCTTCCCATTCATTGCATAAGTTTAACTACCAGGAATGAGTCCTTTTACCCACATCGAGCTACGCAACCGCCAGCACTCAAGAGCTTTGTTGCACCATAACTGCAAGACTCATTACTTCAAACACACACCAGGAGGTACTCGTGCCCTTTTCATATTGTTCCAATTTATTATCATCTTAAATTTAATATTCTCCTTTACTGAAGGATCACAATACCTCAACTCAGGTTACCACGCGAGACTTATACACAAGACCACACGATCTAAGGCTCACAGGCCGCTGAATACTCTCTCAAATGCTTCCCAGAGTACCACCTTCTACAATACTTTATTTTTGATGAAGTTCCCGTAATTTTTTTGAATTCGTTATCATTATTCTCCAATACGAATACATAGAATCCCATCATTCACATAATATAACACAGGTCTTGATCTTTTCTAACGAAACCACCATGTTTAGCCGCATGCACAACCTTAAAACACCCGACTGTTACAACAAAAATCTTGAACACCGCAAGACTATTCTCATGTGTCATTCACCCTTTTTCAGTTATAATTCAACTGTCTTATTGAACAGAACCACTCGTGCCTTGTTAGAACTCTAACATCGCAGAACATGATTACATATATATACAATTAGCTATCTTCCCTTCTATACACCGAACATTCTTTAACAACACCAGTTCAAAACATCCTAGTATTTGTTCACATCTACGAAGCACCATAACCTTTATCATAATTACCAACGTACTTAGAGATGGAATCAACATAGCACACAACCGTGCAATCCGATAATCAATAGCAACCTCCCCAACTTGGCTCGAAGCCATATATCAAAGCATTTTTAACCACTCATAGCATTCTTATTCAAATGACACTGCAGTGTTATTGGGAGATTAAACTGAAATCATTGACTAGCTTTGGCAGAGACTCGAATCATCATAAATCCTAACTCTTCTGTGATTCTTGCATTTTACCACACACAACAATTAAGCCTACTATTTAGGTAACAAAACCTTTTCTAAGTCCCAAATTTTTCCAAAAATTTCGATAGAGTTCCCTTTGTAATTTGGCCTATCCAACTGCCAGAGAATCACTAAAACCATCCTAACAATACATCCGCACTAGACAAAGACATCACAATGCATCTCAACAACATAAATCTCAATACTACACGAATTATATTATCAAAATTAGTACATGAACATGCGTTGCACCTGCTCACATCATATCATATATCAAATACCTTTCAGCCCAATACACATAGCACAGCCAATTCGGTCTTTCCGCGTCTATACTCATACTATCACACGTAATGCACTTTACCTTTCCATTAATGAACATGAACATATTCACCACGCCCATGGCTAGGGCTACATAACAAATCACAATAAGAATCGAATACCTTACATCTCACCCATTATCGAACTACCATCTTTCACAATTAGGGACAATACTAATCGTATGAATTTCATATTACCGGCTCGCGAAATTAGCACCCCGGTGCACAAGCCAAAGACAAAGATCCAGCCTCAAGTCCTCTAGACTGGCACAACATGAACTCACAGAGATTATATCTCGTCTCTCAATTGAGAAATCATAAGCCATCAAGGAAAATTTATTACTAAGCACTCGAGTGCGCACATCAATGTGCAGAAGGAATTTCAAGAATCATACCTCAAGCTGAATCAAGTACGCACGATAAGAATTTCAAGAATTTGAAGCTTTCCTAAATGGTTTGCAGCCTCCCGAGGATAAGTACAGGCATCCCCGTACCGATCCACGAGACTCTACTAAACGGGCTCATGACTCGCGAGACATGTTAACCTAGGCTCTGATACCAACTTGTCACGACCCAAACCCCAGTCGTGATAGTGCCCAACACATTGCTAGGAAAGCTCGACCATGTTATCCAATTATACCAATCAATTATTAATTAATACTGGTCAATTAACATTTAACAGCTTATTTTTATACCAAAACAATAAGTGTGGAAACAAAATACACGAAATACAGCCCAACAATTGCGGTGTCACAAGTATGAGCCTTTACATATGGAAAATATCCTATACAATCCAAATCTAGGCAGAATCGTAAAAGACAAAATGATAGAGAGGGAGAGATCGAGTCCTGCGGACGGCGGCAGCTACCTCGAAGTCTCCTCGGAATAATAGAAATGTTGCAGTTGCGGGTAGCTCAACTACCCTCCTAAACACCTATATATGCACGTAAAGTGCAGAGGAGTGGGGTGAGTATATTTCAACTTAGTGAGTAATAATAATAAATAACAACTGAAAGTAAGAACACTTGTACTATCACTAAACAATTCTAAGGGTAACCTCACAGGTAAGTCATCTCTACAGTGAATATCCCAATTTCCAGTCCACATCAATTTCACCACGGTCCCACACTGACCTAATCCTTACTCACACTGCTGCGGCGTGCAAGCCGATCCAAACATATATATGTATATATATGTATAATGTTGCAGCGTGCAGCCCGCTCCAATATATATAGGTATATATTCGTATAATGCTGCGGCGTGCAGCCCGCTCCAATATATATAACGATGCGGCGTGCAGCCCACTCCATTTAACATCAACGACACTCAATGGGGGTGTATACAGACTTCGGAGGGGCTCCCTCGGCCCAAGCGCTATGATACTACGGCGTGCAATCCGATCCACACATATATTACTGCGGCGTGCAGTCCGAAACCCGTATATATATATATATATATATATATATATATATATATATATATATATATATATATATATATATATATATATATATATATCACGCGCGGCGTGCAGCCTGATCCAACAATATATAGCAGCGCCCACTAGGAATGTGTGCAAACTCCGAAGGGACTCCTACAGCCCAAGCGCAATAGTACTGCGGCATGCAGTCAAGTCCACATGTATATTACTGCGGCATGTAGTCCGATCCATATGTATATTACTGCGGTGTGCAGTTCGATCCAATACATACAGTGCTGCGGCGTGTACCCCGATCCATTATAGATATATATAATATCTCATAGTGGGTCCTCGACCCTATCTTAGTCAATATAGACTTGGCCTCTCAGGCCCACTCAGCTAGAACAGGGAATTCCACCCTAGGTAGTCTTTCTCAAAGTACACATCTAGTACTGGCTCATGATATGCTATACAGCTATAATTACGGCTGAGTATATGTATCTCGCATGATATAAGGGTCACCTAGCTCTACAGGCTTCCCTAATACTCTACAGATCGGCACAAGGTCCCAAACATGGCTACAAGCCCAATCACATAGTTATAAGCTCAATCTCAATCATAATACACAGTAAGACTATCAATCGGGAAGGACCAATTCCAAATCCCCATCCACAATGCCACTACGCTGGTCACATGACGCGTGTTACATCTCTGCATAGCACTGTATAGTGCAAGTACGGGGTTTCAAATCCTCAGTACATCATTTACTACCACCACTCACCTCGAACCGATAAAAGTCCTATCTCGCCTTGCACTTGCATCTCAAATCGACCTCCTCGGATGCCAAATCTGGTCAAAACCAATAAGAGTACATCAAAATAGGCTAAAGGAACATAACCCAATCGAAATAACTCGAGTTACACCAAAAATCACGAAGTTGCCAAAACCCGAGCCCCAACTCCGCTTCTCGAAAAATTACGAAACTCATATTTTCGGAATCCTCGTCTCGCCATGAGTCTATGCATACCAAATTCATAAAAATAAGAGTTCATTTGACCCTTAAATCAACATTTCTATCCAAGAGGGTTTTCTACCCTTTTCAACAAAATTTATCAAATTAAACATCAAAACTTGCAATAGATTCGAGTTATACTACCAAAATTGAGTTAAGAGTGCTTACTTGTTCTCTCAACATATCTCCCAAAAAATCCCCATACCCGAGCTCCAAATCGTAAAAATTGACAAATGGGACGAAGTTTGGACTTTATTCTACTGCCTAGAGACTTGTTCTTTGCGTTTGCAGTCTCTCTCTCGCGTTCGCGAAGAACAAACTTCCAAAAATTGATTTCCCAACTCTGCTCGGACAGTATCTTTTGAAATGGTCATAACCTTTTACACACAACTCCAAATGAATTTTATAATATATTTCTGGAAACTAGATTCAAAGATCTACAACTTTAGTTTTTATATCACCTCTAAATTCTTTGTAGATAAAACGATATAAGCTTCCGAAGTAGGACCCGCGCGACGGAAATTCCTTCTTCGCGAACGTGTAGGCCAAAAGTCTCAGAAGCCAATTTCTTCTTCGCGAACGCGATGGGATCTCGTGTACGCGAAGGACAACACCAGATATCAGCAACAATACTTCAAAAACTTCCTAAAATGACCCGTTAGGCATCCGAAACACACCTGAGCCCCCCCCCGACCTCAACAATAAGCACCAACATGACTTAAAACATTATACAAACTTGTTCCAATCATCCAAGAGAATTAAAGCTTAAGTTTCATCTAAAACTTTCGAAACCAACATCCAATCAAAAACCCGACTAGACGATATCCGGATGACCTAAAGATTTGCAGGAATAACCAAAATCACCTAACGGAGCTACTACAACTGCCAAAATTCCATTCCGACTCCCGGATCAAAATCTCACCTACCGTTCAGATTTTCGCCAAAATTCAACCTTAACCAATTCAAGTCTAAAACTACACCGGACCTCCAAATTCACTTCTGATCACTCTCCTAAGCCACAAATGACCTCCCGAAGCTGACCGAATCATCAGAATTTGATTTCAAGCTCTCTAACTCACAAGTCAACATCCAGTTGACTTTTCCCAACTATTCCTTCTTCTAAGAGACTATTTGTCTCATTTCCAACCAAACTCAATCCGAATTGACTCAAACTCACCAAACGTACATACTAAAACATGAACAAGCATATAACAGGGAAAACGGGGTGATAACTCACATGATGACGGGCCGAGTCATCACACAATAACACGCGTTTCCTCATCCACTGACCAGCTGCCCAAGGCCCCAGCAGCAGCAGCTCCCGTTAGGGGCAGAGGTTGAGTTCAAGGCCATCCCAGAGGCCGAGGTAGGGGAAGAGCTCTTCCCCAAGCAGCAGCACAAGAGGCAGAACCTCAGGTTCATATCGAGGAGGAGGTTCCCGCCCCAGCAGTTCCAGTGGGCCTAGCTTAGGTCCCGAGAGGGATTATGTTCACCCCGGATCTTCAGGATGCTCTAGTCCGGATAGCAGGTTTACTGCCAGTAGCACCAGCCACTTCTCAGGCTGGAAGAGGTAATCAGAATTCTGCTACGCGCACTCCGGAGCTAGTAGTTCCCAGGCTCAGGTTCATGTAATTCAGCCAGCTAAGGCAGTTCAGCGTGGCATAGTGACTCAGGCTTGTGATGGTGCAGCAATGACTGATGCGTTATGGAGATTGGACAGGTTTACCAAGCTGTTCACTACCACATTCAGTGGCACTCCGTTAGAGGATCCCCAGGACTTCCTATATAGTTGCCATAAGGTTCCCCGTACTATGGGTATTGTGGAGACTAATGGTGTTAATTTTGCCACTTTTTGATTATCTGGATCTGCCAAGACTTGGTGGAGAGATTATTGTCTATCTAGGCCAACAGGATCATCATCTTTGACTTAGGGCCATTTTGCAGAGTTGTTCTTGGAAAAGTTCCTTCCAAAACCCTAGAGGGAGGCTTTGCGCAGGCAATTTGAGCGTCTTCATCAGGGTTCTATGTCTGTCACACAGTGTGAGACTAGGTTCATTGACTTAGCTCGTCATTCCATTTTCATACTTCCCATAGATAGAGAATAGGTGAGAAGGTTTATTGATGGCTTGAATCATCCAATTCGACTGCAGATGGCTATGGGAGTAGGGACTAAAATCACTTTTCAGGAGGCGGCTAATGCAGCCCGCCGGATCAAGATGGCTCTATCACAGGGAGCAGGTCATGGATCGGATAAGAGGTCCCGTAATACAGGCAGGTTCAGTGGTACCTCATCTGGAGGTAAAGATTCAAATGGTAGAGGCCATCCTCCTAGGCCTTTTCTGTCAGCCCTTCAGACTTCTCACGACCCGTCAGGCAGTCATGATTCTCAGCCACATTACTCTGATCCATAGTTATACAGTGCACCATCAGCACCTATCAGTGCAAAGCCACTTTAGAGTTTCTAAGGTGATCATTCGGGTCGGCGAGGTCAGTCTCAGTTTTGTCAGTTTCCGTGTTCAGACGGGTGTTATAAGTATGGAGAATTGGGTCACATCAAGAGGCACTACCAGAGATTAAGAGGTACTCAGTCATAGCAGCAGGGTTCTCGTGCTATTGTTCAGGCCCCGATTCCCCCACAGCCTACCCAGCCAGCTAGAGGCAGGGGCAGAGGACATAGAGGTAGAGCCAGAGGTCATAGAGGTGGAGCCTAGACCGATAGAGATAAAGACCAGCCAGCAGCTGATCATCCCAGAGATACTGCTCAAGTTGGTGGGGCCCAGTCCCAATGTTATGCACTTCCTGCCAGACCAGAGGATGAGTCCTCAAATGCTGTTATTACATGTATTATTTTGGTTTGTCATAGAGAGGCATCAGATTATTTGGGTCTACATATTCGTACGTGTCTTCCTATTTTTCACTGTACTTGGTTCAACCTAGTGATCCACTGGTGTTCTTGTTCTGTGTCTACACTAGTAGGCGATTCTATTATGGTTGATTGAGTTCATCGGTCATGTATTGTAGTGATTGAGGGCCTTGAGACCCGTGCTGATTTATTGCTCCTAAATATGGTGGACTTCGATATTATATTAGGCATGAACTGACTATCTCCATACCATGCTATTTTAGATTGCCATGCCAAGACTGTGACCTTAGCTCTACCGAATTTTCCTTGCATAAAGTGGAAAGGAATTTCTGGTCACACAAGCCACAATGTTATTTCTTATGTTAAGGCTCGGCGTATGGTTGAAAAAGGGTTTTTGGCTTATTTAGCCTATGTATGTGATTCCACTGCTGAGGTTCCTTCTATTGACTCTGTGCCCGTGGTCCGCGAATTTCTTGAAGTGTTTCCTTTAGACTTGCTGGGTATGCCACCCGACAGGGATATTGATTTTTGCATTGACTTGGCTCCAGGCACTCAGCCTATTTCTATTCCCCCATATCGTATGGCTCTTCCAGAGTTAAAGGAATTGAAGGAACAGTTGTAGGATTTACTTGAAAAGGGTTTCAGTAGACCTAGTGTTTCGTCGTGGGGTGCACCGGTATTATTTGTAAAGAAGAAAGATGGTTCAATGAGAATGTGCATCGATTATCGACATTTGAAAAAGGTGACTATCAAAAATAAATATCCACTCCCGCGAATTGATGATTTATTTGATCAGCTTCAGGGTACCAAGGTCTTTTCGAAGATAGACTTGAGATCTAGCTATTATCAGCTAAAGAATAGGGCATCTGATACCCCTAAGACAGCATTCCGCACTCGGTACAAACATTATGAATTCCTGGTCATGTCTTTTAGGTTGATAAATGCCCCATTAGCTTTTATGGAATTGATGAATCAAGTATTCCAGCCTTATTTAGACTTGTTTGTAATGGTCTTCATTGATGACATATTAATATATTTTCGCAGTTAGGAGGAGCATGTGCAGCATCTCAGAGTGGCTCTGCAGACTCTGAAAAATAGCCAACTATATGTAAATTATTCAAAGTGTGAATTTGGGCTAAGTTTAGTTGTATTCCTGGGTCATATTGTGATGGCAACAGGTATTCAGGTTGATCCAAAGAAGATTGAGGCAGTCAAGAACTGGCCTAGACCGACATCAGCCACAAATATTCGAAGTTTCTTGGGATTAGCAGGTTATTATCGGTGATTCATGGAGGGGTTTTCATCTATTGCAGCCCCAATGACCAAATTGACGCACAAAGTTGTTCAGTTCGAATGGTCAGATTAATGTGAGGCGAGCTTTCAAAAGCTCAAGACAACCTTGACCACAACACCAGTATTGGTTTTACCCACAGGTACGAGACCTTGTACTGTTTATTGTGATGCTTCCCGTATTGGGCTTGGTGCAGTGTTGATGCAGGATGACAAGGGTATTTCCTATGCTTCAAGGCAATTGAAGATTCATAAAAAAAACTATCCAGTTCATGATTTGGAATTGGCAGCGATTTGTCACGCATTGAAGATCTGGAGACATTATTTGTATGGAGTGCCATGTGAAGTATACACCAATCATAAGAGTCTTCAATATTTGTTTAAATAGAAGGAGTTGAATTTGAGGTAGAGAAGGTGGGTAGAATTGCTGAAAGATTATGATGTCACCATTTTATATCATCTGGGAAAGGCAAACATGGTGGCCAACTCTTTGAGTAGGAAGTGAGCTAGTATGGGCAGTCTTGCTTATATTCCAGTCAATCAAAGGCCGCTAGCTTTGGATGTTCAGTCCTTAGCCAACCGATTTGTGAGGTTGGATATTTCTGAGCCTAGTCGAGTGCTAGCTTGCACGGTCGCTCGCTCTTCATTATTGGAGCATATCCGCGATCGACAATTTGATGATCCTCATTTATGTGTCCTTAAAGACACGGTTCGGCGAGGAGGTGCCAAGCAGGTCACCTAAGATGCTGATGGAGTTTTGATATTGCAAGGGCAAACTTGTGTGCCGAATGTTGATGGACTTCAAGAAATGAATCTATAAGAAGCTCACAGTTTGCGGTATTCTATTCATCCAGGCGCATCAAAGATGTATCAGGATCTGCGGAAACATTATTAGTGGCATAGAATGAAAAAGGATGTTGTGGCATATATGTCACGGTATTTGAACTGTCAACAGATTAAATATGAGCATCAGAGACCTGGTGGTTTATTTCAGAGAATTGAGCTTCCTGAATGGAAGTGGGAGCGGATCACTATGGACTTAGTTTCTGGTCTTCCGATGACTCGGAAGAAGTTTTATGCTGTTTGGGTTATTGTTGATAGGCTAACCAAGTCAGTTCATTTTATGTCGGTTGCCATAACTTATTCGTCCGAGAGATTAGCTGGGATTTACATCAGGGAAATTGTTCGCTATCATGGTGTGCCTATCTTTATTATCGCAATAGTAGCCCTGCGATCGCATAGCTTTCTTTGTCCCTTCTATGCAATCGCACAACATACTTCACAATCGCATAGAGTAAATACTGAGGCCCAAAAATCCTTCTATGCGATCGCATCCCAAGCTCTGCGACCGCATAGAGCAAAGTTCAGCCCCCTCATTTTTCTTCTATGCGATCGCATCACTGGCCCTGCGATCGCATAGAGCAATTTTTTTGCCCCCTTATTTACTCTATGCGATCGCATCCCTTGCTCTGGGATTGCATAGAGAAAATTCGCCCAATGATTTTTAAGTTCTGCAAAATCGAACAACAACAACAACACAACTACCCAATATAGTCCCATAGGGTGGGGTCTGGGGAGGGTAATATGTACGCAGGCCTTACCCCTACCCGATAGGGCAGAGAGGCTGTTTCCAATCGACCCTCGGCGAAAGATCGAGAAAAGGAAAGAAACAAAAACAAAACAAAAAGAAAAAGCAGTAGTGACTCCAGAATAAACCACAAAAAGCTGACATATAAAAGGGCAAAGTAAACAAAGCAACAACATGAACAAAAGGCATTAGTAATTCTAGGAGTACTCACAGAGATAATAACCTATCCGGAACCCTCCCCCCCGACTCATCCCTATCTAGCGAAATAATAGAATCCCCTAACCTACAACCTTAATACTAGACCTCGGACTTTCCTATCAAGAGCCATGTCCTCGGAAATCCGCATAATAGTCATGTCACGCATAATCACCTCCTCCCAATACCTCTTGGGCCTCACTCTGCCACAACTCGCGTCAACTACCGACAACAGCTCACAACTCCTCACCGGTGAATCGAGGCTTCTCCTCTGCACATGCCCGAACAACCTGAGTCTCGCTTCTTGTAGCTTCTCATCCATTGGGGCTACCCCTACCAATTGCCAAATAACTTAATTCCTGACCCTATCCAACCTAGTGTGCCCACACATCCACTTCAGCATCCTCATCTAAGCTACCTTCATTCTCTGGATATGGGAGTTCTTCACTGGCCAGCACTCCGCCCCGTACATCATTGCTGGTCTAACTGTAGCTCAATAAAACTTCCCCTTGAGATACTTTGGCACTTTCTTGTCACACAATAATCCCAGCACAAGCCTCCAGTTCGACCACCCATCCCCTATTCGGTAAGTGACATCCCCCTCGATCTCTCCGTCACCCTAGATCACCAACCCAAGATATCTGGAATAGTCCTTCTTGGCGATGACCTGAGAACCTAGCTTCATGTCCCTACCACCTCCTTCTTCGTTTGGCTCGGAGCTAAACTTGCACTCCAAGTATTCAGTCTTAGACCTGCTTAGTCTGAAACCCTTTGACTCGAGGGTCTTTCTCCAAACTTCCAACCTCTCGTTAACACCGATCCTCGACTCGTCTATTAAGAAAATATCGTCAGCAAATAGCATACACCATGGCACGTCTCCTTGGATATGCTGAGTTAGAGCATCCATCACCAAAGCAAATAGGAGCGGGCTGAGCGCCGATCCTTGGTGAAGTCGCATTTCCACCGGGAAATGGTCTGTGTCGCCACCCACCATCCTAACCCTCGTCTTAGCACCATCGTACATATCTTTGATCATCCTAATGTAGGCCTCCAGCACGCTCTTTGCCTCCAGGCACCTCCATAACACCTCTCGTGGAACCTTATGGTACGCCTTATCCAAGTCGATAAACACCATGTGCAAGTCCTTCTTCTTGTCCCTAAACTTTTACACCAATGTCCTGAATAGGTGGATAGCTTCTGTGGTGGAGCGGCCCGGCATGAAACCAAACTGGTTCACCGAGATTGACATCATCGTCGTCACCCTCGCCTCAACCACCCGCTCCAATACTTTCATGGTGTGGCTTAGTAATTTGATGCGTTTATAGTTATTGCAACAATGGATGTGACCTTTATTCTTATACACAGGCACAACTGTGCTCCACATCCACTCCTCTGGCATCTTCTTGGACCTGAAGATCGCATTGAACAACCTGGAAAACCACTCCACTCCTGCCCTACCCATGTATTTCCAAAACTCCACCAGAATTTCGTCTGGTCCGGTCGCTCGACCTCTACTCATCCGACACTAAGCCTCCACAACCTCCTCTACCCTAATGCACCTGCAAAACCCCAGATCCCTATGGCGCTCTGGGTCCCTCAGCTCCCTTAACTCTATGTCTTTGTCTCGTTCCTTGTTGAGCAGGTCTCGGAAGTATGCTTGCCACCTCTGCCTGACCTGAGCCTCCCCCATCAGAACTCTACCATCCTCGTCTTTGATGCACCTAACTCGGTCCAGGGCCCACGCATTCTTCTCCCTCACTCTAGCCAACCTAAACAACTTCATGTCCCATCCTTTCTCCTCTAATTCCTCGTACATGCACCCAAACGCTGCATTTTTCGCTTTTGTGACCGCCAACTTTGCCTTCCTCCTCCAAACTCTCTCTTCTCCAACAGCAATAACTGGCGATTCTTGGGCGATTTTCATCAAACTTTTTGTGTAAGTGATTCTTGACTCGTTTTCTTCATTTTCCATCAATGTTATTCGAATTCCTAGGCCTAAACATGTGTAAATAGGTAGAAAAATTAGAGAAATGAGTATAGTTAGTGTTTTCAAAGAATTTGCGATCTAGACCTCATTTTGGGGTCGAACTTAAGAACAAATTACATATTTGAACTCGTGAAAGGATGGACGAATTTATTTTGGTTCGAACCTCGAGTTTCGATCATGTGGGCCAGGGATCGATTTTTACTATTCCGAGCAGAATGTTGTAAATATTGTATTTGGCCATATGAACTAGTTTGTTAAGTAGTATTGATGATATTAAATCAATTGTGTATAAATACGATTGGATTGGAGCCAAATTCGAAAGGAAAAGGCAATTCTACGGATTGAATTGTTTATAAACGTTCGAGATAAATGTTTGATCTATCCTAGCTTGAGGGAATAAGAGTTGAGTTTATGTGCTAATTGTTATGTGTGTAGTCCAACGTATAGGCATGGTGATGAGTATCTATATGTTGGGGGTCGAGCATGACCATGGGTCTTAAATGGATTAAATTCCTATTAAATCTTGTGTGATTATATGAAAGGAATTATTATTTGTTTCATACCGATAATATGTAAATAAATTGTTGATTAAAGATTATTGGTGTCATGCCAGTAATATACATATATTATCGATTAATTATTATTATTATTATTGGTTTTATGCCGGTAATATAAATGTTGTCGAATTACAGAATTATTGGTTTTACGCTGGTAATATAAATGTTATTGAAATTGGAGATTATTGGTTTAATGCCGGTAATATATTGTATTGATTATTGATATTGGCCATAGTGCCGGTGACTTATCGGAAGGGTCCAGGTGCACGCCGCAACACTAACAGATGATTATTGTTGGCATTGGCCATAGTTGTCGGTAGCCTATTGTGTACTGTTATTGGCCAAAGATGCCGGTGACATATCAGAAGGGTCGGGGTGAACGCCGCATCACTAACAGCTAATAGCTGTTGGTATTGGCCATAATTGTTGGTAGTATATTTATAACTATATATATATAAATTGTTTTGGTAAATAAATGAGAGATTGATGTTAAGATGGAAGTGAGTGGTTGTGCTCCTGTGATAATATAAGTTGAGCTGGAAAGTGAATTAAATACCCTTGTTTTATTTCTGAAATGATATATCCCGTGGCTACTCCATAGCATATTTTCTCTACTTAAATATTGATGTTGTATATATATATTTTAACTGCACAGGTTTATGTGGGTGTCTGGTCCTAGCCTTGTCACTACTTCGCCGGGATAGGCCAAACACTTACCAGTACATTGGGTCGCTTGTGCTGATACCACACTCTGCGCTCTTTTTGCGCAAATACAGGTTACGGCCGCAGCAGTAGCACGATTGTTGATATTTCGACCACCGAGACTTCGAGGTAGCCTTGCAGGCATTTGCAGGACCCGTTGTCTCTTCTATCTTTACTTTTCAGTCTGTTATGTCATGTATTCGAGATAAACAATTTATATTTCTTCTAGACGGTTATGTGTATTATTCTTTGGATTTTGTGAGTATTGTGACACCAGTTCTTGGGTAGTGGTATCATGTTTGGGGTTTCTATATCGTATCTAGTAAAATTTGCTAAATCTTCTGCTAAATTGATTTATTCCGCTATAATTGTATAATTTTATTTAAAGTTTTAAAATGAGAGTTGTAACTAATGGAAATGTAAGTAAGAATTGGTTGTCCTAGCTTCTATTAGTAGGTGCCATCATGACTCCCGATGATGGGGAAATCAGGGTCGTGACAAGTGGGTGGAGAAATCCGGGTCGTGACACATCAAGTCCAGGCCCTCGGCCTTATACATGCCCTCAATCAATAGTAAAACATGCTGCTAAGCAAAATAGTATAGAAAAGATCATTCCAAGAGTTAAAGCAAAATAAACTTGGTTGAGTTTTGAAAATAGTAGAAAATACATGACTAAGTTCATGTATAGAATCGAAGCAGTGAAAAAATATCAACAACAATCCCCAAAGGGTTCAAATAGATGGCACGTAGCCGAAAATATGGCAATCAACCCAAATTGTGATGATAACAAGTAATTATAGACAAATACGCAGCAAATTCATCAATCGTGACGGACCAAGTTGCAATCACCAACAGTGCTCTACTCCACGGTTGCTATCCAGTGTGCAAGTCACCTCAATAATAGCACTATAATGTGCAAATATGCGGTTTCAAACCCTCAGGTATCATTTACAATCATTACTCACCTTGAACCGACGAAATATCTAGCTCGCGATGCCTTTACCCCTCAAACCGGCCTCCACGTGTGTTGAATCTATCCAAAGACAAAGCGAATACATCACAAATATGCTAAGGGAAAACAATAACGGGCACAAATCCAAAAATTACCAAAACGCGAGCCTCGGGCCCACTTCTTGAAACTTAAAAATTTCACATCAACAGATTCCTTATCTCGCCACAAGTTCATACATATCAAAATTACAATAATCAGAGTTCAATTGACCCCTCAAATACCTAGTCTTAGCTCTCTTAAATTCAAGCCCTAACCTCCATTTCTCGCCTATGATTCTTAGATTTTCGGCCTTAATTCATGTAATAATACCATAGGATTGTGTTTTAAGTCCAAGAATCCTTACCTCGACCCTTGAAATCCCACTTCAAAATCACCCACAATTCTCCAAGTCCGAAGTAAGAAATGAGAAACCCCTTAAAAATTCGCGAAAAAGAAAAATTAAATATTCTGCCTAGTCATTACGGCATCTGCGGTCGTATTCTGCGACGTCCGCTTTTATGGCCAATATCTTCTTCTGCGGTAATTCACTTATGTCCATGATCTGTTTCTGCTGTACCATTTACGCTTATGCGGCTCAGCTTCTGCGGACAAATGTCCGCTCTTGCAGAAATCACCAAGGCCCTATATACCATTTCTGAGGCCCAAAAATTGCATCTGCGACTCCGCATCTGCGGTCCCCATTCCGCATTTGCGGTCCTGCCAAGCCCATATGATAACCGCTCCTGCGATCTATCTTCCGCACCTACGAGACCGCTTATGCAATTCCTTTTCCATAGAAGAAGAAATACCAGAAGCAGCAGGCCTGCAATTTGCACAAGTCCAAAACTCATCCCGATAGCCATCCGAAATCACCTCGAGACCCCCCGGACCTCAACCAAAAGTGCCAACCTATCCTAAAGCATCACCCAAACTCGTTCCAATCATGAAAACACATCAAACAACACCTAAACCATCAAATTACATCGTATTCAAGCCTATGTTTCCGAACACTTCCGAAATATACCTTCAATTGAAAACCCGAACAAACGATGTTTGAATGGCCAGAAATTTTGTACACACGTCCCAACTGACAAAATGGAAGCTACAGCAACTCTCGGAATTCCATTCCGACCCTCGGATCAAAATCTCACCTATCAACCGGAATTCGCCAAAATACTAACTTTGCCAATTCGACTCAAATCCTTGCACGGACTTCCAAATGCATTCCGATTGCGCTCCTAAGTCATAAATCACCCAACGAAGCTAACCAAATCACAAAAATTCCAATCCGAGCTTACATACAAATAAGTCAACTCATGGTCAAACCTTTCAAATTCAAATTGTTCTTTCAAATTCATACAGATTTTTGAGAAAACCAAAACCAACGATTAACATCTGTCATAATACATCACATAGGGCAAGTCATGCTTGAGAACTGGCAGTCAGAGTGCAAAAGCTCAAAAATGACCGGTCGGGTCGTTACATCCATATAGGCCCCATAATAAAATATACTAAAGATCATTACTTCATTAGCCCGTAAACCACATAATTCCATTTCCAACATTCAAAATTTCCTACAAGACTTGAATCTCGTATCTACACTCTATATAAGTCTGAACAAGATGTATCATGCCAAGCCATTAACTATGACCCAAGATGTACTCACATGACATACCACATGACTTGCATACTCGTAGCAAAATTTCCATTCACAGTACCTGCTCAAAACAATGTCATACCGATTACAAACCTCATATATTCTAAAACCTTTGTATACTACATATGATTAAAAGAAACATGTAGAAACTCATAACCAATCATCAGATCAACAAGTCACAGAGCTCCCTCTCCTTCGACAAGAACTATAGCCAATTTCTAAGCCGGTCAATGACTTTCAAATATATCGCAGTCAAATCCGATAGCACCCATTCTAGGTCCTATGACCTCACCTATCAAATACAACCTACTCTTTTGACATGCCACACCCATACTACCCTGAGCCACAAACCGTGTTGTGCACCAATACGCAACAATTCAAACAAACTCAAACATAGGAAATGACTCCAATAAGAGAGCCGTCCCACAAGCTCAACAAGTAGCACCACAATCGAAATGCTAAAAACCTATCACATACCGTAGAACACAACACACGAACCTAACACAAATTACCATATCTCAACACAACTCCGCTGCAATGCATGACCCCATCCAAATACCAATCCATATGAAATACTTCAAGCCACCCCACATAAAATCAATTACCCCGTGCACTTCGACATTATTTAGCCAAGGTGCATTACCATAACCACAGAGAAGAAAATGACGTAATGCCATACAAGCCTAAAATAACATAGACAATGCATAGTCATTCATGCAACACCCAAATACCTAACTCGCTCAAATTCCTCTATAAGGCCCCAATAGAACCGCACCATGTGTGCAAATAACTAACAAATCACAACCCCTCAGAGCATACAAGAGTGACACATAGATCATATTAGATCACGAATAAGCTCAACCCTAACCGAATGACACATTCCTCAATAGTAGCATCGCAGAACCAACCAATTTGATCTGGTGTAGGTTACACATCCTCATTGGGCCTACTAATGGGCCCTAAATCAACGATCATCCACAAATAGAAAAATAACCCTCCAAAGATCCACGATGACCTAACCATAACACATATCATCCTCTGACTAGCTCCGACCAATTATTCAAAATCCACAACCACGAAACAATCTGCTCATGAGAACTCCCAGTTTCCGAATCTATAAAACACAAGAAACACCATATTTGATCCTAGCTCCACCGCCTGAATGTCTAACACGTCTCGCATACACGATCGTCGTACAAGGAATACTTCTATAATTCACTTGTGCCACATGGCAAAATGTGAATATCAGTAATAGATCAACCCGACGAGTATCACAATACCAATGAAGCATTAGCAAGCCATAGTATAATGCGCCTTCTAAAATGTACACTCTTCTAAAGCAATACCAAATAACAATATCATTCCCGAAGTCATCTAAAACTGTCAATGCTGCATAATAATTCATGACCTTCCTTTCAAAACTGAACCGTGACATTGGACACATATATCTTAATCTCACACAACACACTACATCAATCTGGTGTCATATAAAAAGTAAAAGAATATCATAATCCACTCCGAGGCACAAACAAACTATATACTCAATTAGCTAGGAACCTTTCACTTGATCTCATCCAAGAAAAAAGCACAATACGCAACATGTTCCTCATGCTAGTAGGAATGTCCACCTCGAACCGTGATAGAAATCATCGAGAACTCTTTAGTATCAATTTGCACATAACCAAACTATCACAACTGAATCTCATTAACTCCACCAAGCCACGCGGGCTGCCAAAACCCAAGAGCATTGCCACGAAGCACCTGTAGAGACTCACCCCATTGTAAGAATCAAAGGAGCCAATCATATACATCACCATTCCGATACAACCTATTACCAAGCCGCCCTATTTCTCCGAGTTCCTCCGAATTTCCTTCATATTGATACTTTTCCTTTCTATAACACCATGTTCCTTAACCAAAACTCACCCCACGAGATCCTAGAATAAATTAACAAAGCCTTAAGGCCCATAAGCTGTTGAATTCCCTCTTAAGAACACCCATTCTAAAAAGACCTTATGTGAACCTAAAATTATTTCCTTCACCTCCTTGATACCGAAGTGTATAATCCACAATGATATATAAATGCCACAAGTTTTGACACCCCCCCCAAATTAAATCTCAAATTCTAGTCGTATGCAAATTCAAAAATATTGAATCCATTAGAACCTCCCCGAGAGTTATCCACTCTACTCAATCTCAATTGCACTATCCAAACAGGCCGAGCAACCTATGCCCCATTAGCACGATAACACCCAAAAAAGTAATCCACACCTCTATGAAACTGACTAAATTCCTACTCCATGTACACTACATCCGTCACGAATAATAAACTCAAATCATCCCATAATTTCCATATATCCATAAAGTGTAATCTAACCCGTATCCAGAAATTCCATTACTCGAGTCATCCTTAATCTCAACCTCTAGAAGTCATAACTGATTCAAAGTATACCTCAAACCTAAACCATTACAATACATAATCATGCAATCAACTCTTCAATAGCCGGCTCCCCCACTTGGCTCAAAGCCATAGAATAAAACACTTGAGAACTTACAATAACCATACCCTATTACTGCCAAAATAACGTAGACAATTTCAACTAAATCCTTCATAAACTCATGTAACACAAACTATCTAATGCCTCAAATCATCTGCAAATCTCACATTCATCATCTTGATGGTTTGATCAACTATTACAACCGATCCAAACTCAAATTTGCACAAATATAAGCCACTGGTAGATACGAAAGCCTCCACGTAACATCATAAATATCACACATCCATAAATTACCCCACAGGTTATAACCCACATTCTTAGCCTCAAACATATATCTCTGTATATCCTCTCACAACAACAATTACTACGCAATCACTTAATCTTTCTGAGTCTGAACCCATCAATAAGCCCATGAGAATATATTTCATTCCATAATCAAGAAAAATTAAGATCCTTCAATACACTCATGACTCGACACAATCATCACATCAAGACAGAAATCAAGCAATGGTCCTTTTACATCACAAGAGAACTCTTCTCAACACCTTCGAACTATCCGAACAGATCATATAGTCTAATCATACTCGTTATATAGACATCCAACCACTCATTGAGCCACAAATTTTTACTGATATGAACAGTACCTGACTTATAAGTCCAAAAGCATATGCTCACACAACCAAAATATCCATTCTCAAGCTACAGCAAAAACCCGGCCTCAAGTCCTCCAGACTGGCCCATTATTGGCACACAAAAATAACATCTCACACCTCGTCTATAGAATCACAAGCTATTGATATAGAGCTGATACCGAGCACTCACATACGCATACGAATGCATGGAAGGAATTCAAAGAGTTACACTTCAAGCGGAATCAGTGCCGCACGATAAGGAAAGAAAGATAGGAAGTTTATCCTAAATTCATTGTAGCCTCTCAAAGATAGGCATGGACATCATCATACCGATCCACTAGACTCTACTAGACACTTGCTCATAACTTGTATAACCTATGAACCTAGAGCTTTGATACTAACATCACGATCTAAAATCCAACTAATCGTGATGGCACCAACACAACCCTCCATGTAAGCCAATTAACAAATATCCCATTTTAATGTTAATTAATAAGACAATTAAGTAAAATAAAATATCTGACCATTATACATTTCCCAAGGACTAGTAGTACAAATCATGAGCTTCTAAGAATAGAATTTACAAAGCTGGTATGAAGTAAATATGTAATCCATTCAAAATGTACATAAATAGAGTTTAATGAATGTAGGTGTGACGACTCGACTTGTTGTCTCAAGAGTTAATACCCTATTTGTCCCATTTTATGCTTATTCATTTTTCATTATCAGTAATTGGTCAGTTAGAGTCGATTTGGATTGGTTTTGGTAGAAAATGAGACACTTAGTCTCTCTAAAGAAGGTTTGGTTTGAAAAAATCAACCATAGGTTGACTTATGAGTTATAAGACTCAGATGCAATTTTTGGAAATTTAGTTAGCTTCAGAGGTTGGTTTGTGACTTAGGAGTGTGATCATAATTGATTTTGGAGGTCCGGTGTAGAATTAGGCTTGAATTGGCGAAGTTAGTATTTTGGTAACTTTTTGTTGATAGGTGAGGATTTGATCCAAGAGTTAAAATGGGATTCTGAGAGTTACTGTAGCTTCCTTAGGTGATTTTGGATATGTGTGCAAATTGCAGGTCATTCAGAGGTTTTTTGGTTGGGTTTTTGATCAAATGTGAGTTTCGGAAGAATTTGAAGAACTTAGGCTTGGATTTGATGTAATTTGAAGGTTTTATTGTTAATCATTGTGTTTTGACGATTAGAGAATGCTTGAGTAAGGTATTAGATCATGTTTGTGTTTTTGGTTGAGGTCTTGGGGCCTCGGGGTAAGATCGAATGGTTAACTGGAGAGTTTTGGAATTTTTGCATGTTAAAAGTTAGCTGGTATCTGGTATTTTCGCACTTATGGTTATGGACTATAGGTGTAGTCACGCAAAAGCGAATGAAGGATCACAGAAGTGGGAGTTTGTCGAGGCACTATTTCCGCAAAAGCGGTTGGGAAGCCGTATCTGCGAAGCCGCAGTTGCAGGATTAATGTTACAAAAGAGGGTCTTTGGATTTTGGGATTTTTTGCAGAAGCGAAACGATACCATAGAAGCGGAAGCCACATAAGAGACATTTGGACCACAGAAACGGTTTTTGTTGGATATAAATATTTAATTCATCTTCGCAAAATTTTGAAAGAGATAGACATTTCACTTCGTACTTGGAGAGTTTTTGTGCGATTTTGAAGTGGGTTTCAAGGACTTTGATCAGGTATGAATTCTTGGACATAAAACATGACTTTTTGGAGTAAATATATGGGTTAGAGCTGAAAAATCAACGAATTAAGGTACATAAATGGTTGTTTAGGGCTTGAACTCAAAAGAGTTAAGAATGGGGCTTTGAAGGGTCAATTGGAGCCCGATTCTGGTAATTTTGATATGTATAGCATCGTGGCGAGATAAGGAACCCATTGATGTTAAAATTTCTGAGATTTGAGACGTGGGACTGGGGCTCAACTTTTGGTAATTTTGGGATTTGTGCCCGTTATTGATTGTTTTCGATTGGGCTTTGTTGCTTTAGAATATTGTGATGTATTTGTTCTGATTTTGCTTAGATTCGACGCTCGTGGAGGCCGACTTGAGGAGTTAAGGTGTCGCGAGCTAGAGATTTCGCCGGTTTGAGGTGAGTAATGATTATAAATGATATTTTGAGGGTTTGAAATTGTGTACATGCACATTATAGTGCTATATTGAGGTGACTTGCATGCCAGATAGCGAGCGTGTGATAGAGCATTGTTCAGGATTGTGACTTAGTCCATCCCGATTGATGAATTTACTGCGTACTTGACTGAAATTACTTGTTATTATCATAATTTGGGTTGATTGCTATATTTGGGATTTGTGCCAATTATTTGAACCCTTTGGGGATTGTTATTGATAATTCCTCACTGACTTAATTATATATTTGAACTCAGTCATATATTTTCCACTGTTTTAAAAATATATTCACCCAAGTTATTATGCCTTAAATACTCAAAATAATATTTCCATAAAATATTTTGGGATGAGAATCATACTTTATTATTGCCCGAGTGGCTTACGTGATCTTGTTGACTGAGTAAGGCCAAGGGCCTGTATTGTGAGGATACTTATGGATCGGGTTGCACACCGCATCGGTACTATATTAATATTGAGGCTGAGAGCATGATTGATGCCACAAGATGGTTTGATATTGAGCTTGGACTGTAGGAGCCCCTCCCGGAGTCTGTACATACCCTACTGAGTACCGTCGATATTAAATGGCTCGGGCTGCACGCTGCAGCAGTATATAGATCGGACTACATGCCATAGCAGTACCGGTACTGTTTGATGTGTTTACCTTATTTCATTTATCTGTTATTATATGTTGTTGTACTTTTTATTGCAATATTCACCTATTGTTCTGGAATTATTTGATAACCTGAGAGGCGGACTTCTGTGCTTATCTGCACTATTTGTTTCTGCATGCATTTGCATAACTGTTAGGGAAATGTCACTTTCTTGAATTCTTATAGTGAGTCCTTGATTCAGTTTGAAAAGAAACTTTTGAAATTCCTTCCACGCGTTCGTATGCGTGTATGAGTGCCTAGTATCAGATGTGCCTTGATGGCTTTTGATTCCTCGATCAAGGGGCAAGATGTGATCTTTCTGAGTTTGACGTTGGGATAGTTTGGAGGATTTGAGGTCAGATCTATTCCTATGGCTTGAGCATGGAGGTGCTTATTGTGTGAGTAAGTATTTTGAACTTATATATTTGGTATTGTCCCTATTAGTGGAAGTGACGACTGGATAGCCATGTAATGAGTATGTTAGCATTGCAAGATATATATATGTAACTTGGTAGTGATGAAGAAGTCTGCTGGATAATAGATAAACTATTAAGTGTTTGATTCCTATTGTTATTTGATGTGTAGCCCGAGTTATGGGTGCGTGAAGAATATTTTATGTCTCCTAGTTAGAGAGTGAAGTGCATTACATGTGGTGGTATGAGTTCAGACCTAGGAAGACTAAATGACTGTGTAATGTGTATGACGATGGAAGGTATGCAGAAATACTAAATTGAGGCAAGCAGCTGGGTTATCTCCTGTGCACTGTTCTTAAGTGGTATGATCCTTATGTGTATGTTAGAAGATCTCAAGTGTAATTGAAGGGTACATGTGGAAATGTGACAATTTGGGTTGCTTAAGAGAATCGACTCAACTGATGTGGGGATGAATGCGAGATTTGTAGAGGATTATAGTACTAGATGATCCGTGTTTTCACAAACTTGTAAATGATTCTTGTTTATTATCACTATGGTATTATGGCATCATTAGAGTAAAAATGTTATGAGTTGTTGAGTGTGTCTTGATGTATTGCTTCGAGCCAAGTGGGGGAGTCTGCAGTGAGAAGTTGATTGCATGGTTAGGCACTATGTTAGTCCAGTTTGGGGCATGTGAGTGCATTAGCTATGGCTAAAGTAAAAGAATATTTTGGTAAAGGTTATTTTACGTTCCATAGGGTATGAGAATCACAGAATGTCTAGAGTTATTATTGGTAAAGAATGCTCGATGCATAGAGAAGGAAGTTGCTTGGTTGTATTGGGATGAGGATCTCATTTTGTGGTATCAGAGTTCCAATAAGGCACGAGTGTTTCTGTTCATTAGGTCAGGTGATTTGTAGTTTGAATAAGAGTGAATGACTTTCGAGAATGGTTCTAATCTGTTCAAGATTATACAGGGAACAATCGGGTATCTTAAAGTTGTGCATGTGGTCAGAGGTTATGTTTTCATTAGGAAAGGTCAAGACTTGTGGTATGTTTATGTTAATAATGGTATTCTATGTATCAGTATCTAGAAAGTAAAGGTAACGCAAAGTAAAGCATTCTGAAATGTGGTGTTTCTGGGAACATTTGAGAGAGTACTCAATGGCCTATGGGTCTAAACAATTTGGTCTTATTCTTGAGTCTTGTATGGTAAGACTGGGTTGAGAAACTATGGTGCTACAGCAAGGGGGAATATCAAGTTGATGATGAATTAGAAGGGAAATTAGATAGATAGAATAGCTTGATCGTTGTCCTATTCGGTATGGTAAGTATATGATTAATTCCTTGTATGTGTTCGAAGTAATGAGCCATTGCAAGTATTTTGCAGCAATGCTCTTGGGTTTTGATGAATTTCTTAGCTTGGTTGAGTTAGAAGAATTCAGTCCTGGCAGGTCTGATTTGTGCAAAGGAAAATCAGAGAGTTCTTGATGGTTTCTACCGCAGTTTGGAGATGCATATTTTCTATAGGCATGAGAGACATGGAATGTGAAATGAATATCCTTCTAGATGAGATCAATGGAAGTTCTTAACTATTTGAGTGAGTAGATGTATGTGGCTCGGAAGGGAGATAAACGTTTTCTTGCTACCCTTGGATGGTATGGTATATGCAGTATGTTGTGGAGGATTGAGATTTGCGTGTACACGGTTTCATTTCAGTTCTAAAAGTAAGTTCATAGAAATCTTAGGCAACGGGTAGCTAGAGATAATCAAGGAAATGATACTGCTGATTGGAAGTGATTTGACAAGAGTGTATGTCTCGAGAAAAAGGGTAATGTGATTAAATTGATGATACTTTGGTAGTATTGCGACACTTTCTTGTTGGATCAGCTAGTGGTATTCAGGTTTGCTTGGTGGCACAGGGAAATTTTAAAGTATCTATAATGGAATGATGGGGTATTTAAGATGTGGTATGCGTTCGGACGACAAAATTGAGATCAGGTGCGATGATTCATGTGCTATATGGAGTTGGAGACTGTGATTTCTCTTGTTCAGGCTATGATGTGGTTGTAGATCATGTGTAGCAGCACTATTTAGACACTATTGGGATTTGGAGGCTCGAATGGATGTTTATTTGCTGTTATGTTATATTTTGGATGTGATATTGGAATTCAGACTGGTTGTCTTAGAGATGGGTAATTCTGAATTATTGCGCTATGGGCTATGCCGGAAATACCACGGGTTGAGTGTCGAGTTGCATTGGATTATGTTCTTGCAGAGTGTTTTATATTTCAAAGACTCAGTGGACGGTTGGAAAGATTTTCTTTTCTTAATTCGTCCTTCGTGGTGGATGTTAGTGCAGAGGTTCCTACCATTGGTTCAATTTCAGTGTTGAGGGACTTTTCGGATTTATTTCTTGTGGTCGGGCATGTCGTCAGGCGAGGTTGTGGATTTCGGTATTTATTTGGTGCCGAGCACTATATCATATGGCTCCACCATGAATTATAGTAGTAAAAGGAGCAACTTCAGGAATCTTGGTAATGAGTTTATTGGTAGGCCGATGTGAATACATGTTTAGCTTGAGTCGGCTTGGTTAGCCCTAAAATTTTATTCTTAAGGTATAGGTCAATTCGATTGTTAGTGAACTTGTTAATGATCTAGGGAGGTCTACAAATTGCTTTTGTGCTGCTAGACGTTATGATTCGCTGGTTATGGGCACATGTAGTGCGGTTCTATTGAGGGTTCATAGTGAAAGTCGACCGGGAAGGTGCTCGGTAAATGAAGTATTGGGTATGACCTATTGAGTTACATGTGGTATGTTATGTATTTCATTGTGGGTGTAATGAATTACTTTGGTTCCAGACATCAAATTGTGCATGGCTACCGATTTTGAGCATAGTGACTTGAGGTGTTTCATGTGTAACAATGTTTGGATAGGATCACGCATTATAGCGAGGCCACATGGAGATATGGCCTTTCAGGGTAGATTCAGGTGTACTATTTCTATGATGTGAGACGGGGCTTCAACCTTGTGTTGTGATGGTACTGATGAGCTTGAGGTACAACTCTTTTGTTTGAGTCATTTTTCATGATTTAAGTATGTTAATACCATTTCTTATTGATGCGTGTAGTATGAAAGTTTTGGCTTAGGCCTATATTGAGTTGTCATATCACCGAAGTGGTGTGTTGGATTCGAGGTGATCATTGGGGTCATTAATAAATACGAATGGATTTGATTTCATCTTGTTGGAAGGATAAAATTGAGGTTCGGCTCGAAAAGTGTTGTGGTATTAGTCAAAAGTGAAGTGGCTTCATGAATGGTTCACTTGAGGAATGGTTACGGTTTATTGTGTGTTTCATTTATCGGTTGCAATAAATGAAAGTGTTAGAATATGGCCTTAGTTTATAAGAGGTTTTCTACCATATTTGGGTGTTGTGGGTAACTGTTGTGAATAGAAGTTATCGTTTTGAGTATTTGGGTTATGTAGTATATCATATGGTTGCACTTGAGGTTGCTGGTATTTGTTATTATAGATGGTTCGGGCTTATTCTGAATACAGATGTGAGGTTCTGATCTTGTATATGATTTCGGAAAGTACAATGTGGTTCTATGGTTTATGGACTAGATGGATTGTGGAATTTCAACTATGTTGTGTTATCAGACCTATGCGAGATATGGTGATGTGGGATGACACCCGGGTATATGCTTGGTAAGGTCATTCAACTATTGGTTGGCTTCTAGGACAACTCTGGGTGCGCTCGAGGACGAGCGTTGTTTAAATTCGGGAGGATGTCACGACCCGACCTGTCGTCTCAGGAGTTACCGCCCCGTTTTCCCTATTTTATGCTTGTTCACGTTTTGTTATCAGTAATTGGTGTGTCGATTTGGATTGGTTTTTGTAGAAAATGAGACACTTACTCTCTCCAAGGAAGGTTTGGTTTGGAAAGTCAACTGGAGGTTAAATTATAAGTTATAAGGCTCAGATGCAATTTTTGACGATTTGGTTTGCTTCAGGGTTTGGTTTGTGACTTTGGAGTGTGATCGAAATTGATTTTGGAGGTCCGGTATGGAACTAGGCTTGAATTGGTGAAGTTAGTATTTTGGCAAATTCTGGTTGATCGGTGAGATTTTGATCCGAGGATTGAAATGAGATTCTGAGAATTGTTGTAGCTTTATTAGGTGATTTTGGATATGTGTGCAAAATTTCATTCGGAGATGTTTTTGTTGGGTTTTTGATCGAATGCGAGTTTCAGAAGAATTTGAAGAACGTAGGCTTGGATTTGATGTAATTTGATGGTTTTAGTGTTAATCGTGGTGTTTTGATGATTGGATCATGTTTGTGTTTTTTGTTGAGGTCTCGGGGGCCTCGGGGTGAGATCGGATGGTAAACCGGAGAGTTTTAGAGTTTTTTCATATTAAAGGTCAACTAGTATCTAGTATTTTTGCACCTGCGGTTATGGGACCGCAGGTGCGGATTGTAGAAGCGAGAGTTTGTCGGGGCACCATTTCCGCAGAAACGGTTGGGAAGCTGCATCTCCGAAGCCGCAGATACGCGATTTACATTGCAGAAGCGGGTCTTAGGATTTTAGGATTTTCTACAATAGCGGAAGGAGATCGCAGAAGCAGAAGTCGCAAAAGCGACATTTTGACCGCAAAAGTGGTTTCTACCGTACAGATATATTTAATTCATCATCGCAAAATTTTAAAAGAGAAAGACATATCACTTCGGACTTGGAGAGTTTTTGGGCGATTTTGAAGAGGGTTTCAAGGACTTTGATCAGGTATGAATTCTTGGACTTAGAACTTGATTTTATGGTGTAAATACATGGATGACAGCTGAAAACTCAAGGAATTAAGGTAAAAAAATGGTGGTTTAGGGCTTGAACTCAAGAGAGTTAAGAATGGGATTTGAAGGGTCAATTGAACCCCGATTCTGGTAATTTTGATATGTATAGCATCATGGCGAGATAATGAACCCGTTGATGTGAAAATTTTTGAGATTTGAGAAGTAGGATTGGGGCTCAAGTTTTAGTAATTTTGGGATTTGTGCCCGTTATTGATTTTTTTCGCTTGGGCTTTGTTGCCTTAGCATATTGTGATGTATTCGCTCTGATTATGGTTATATTCGACGCTTGTGAAGGCCGACTTGAGGAGTATAGGCATCGCGAACTAGTGATTTCGCCGGTTTGAGGTGAGTAATGATTGTAAATGATATTCTGAGTGTTTGAAATCCCAGACCTACAAATCATAGTGCTATATTGAGGTGACTTGCACGCCGGATAGCGAGCGTGGGGTAGAGCACCGTTGGGGATTGTGACTCGGTTCATCCCGATTGATGAATTTATTGCGTATTTGACTGTAATTACTTGTTATCATCATAATTTGGGTTGATTGCTATATTTGGGCTTCGTTCAAGTTATTTGAACCCTTCAGGGATTGTTGTTGAAAATTCCTCACCGATTTAATTATATATTTGAACTCAGTCATGTATTTTCCACTATTTAAAAAAAACTCAACCAAGTTATTATGCCTTAAATACTCAAAATGATATTTCCATAAAATGTTTTGGGCTCAACATTATACTTTGTTGTTGCCCAAGTGGCTTACGTGATCCTGTTGACAAAGTAAGGCCGAGGGTCTGTATTGTGAGGATAATTATGGATCAGGCTACATACCGCAGCGGTACTATATTGATATTGAGGCCGAAAGCCTAATTGATGGCACAAGATGGCTTGATATTGCGCTTGGGCTGTAGGATCCCCTACCGGAGCCTGTACATACCCCCGGTGAGCACCGTCGATATTAAATGGATCGGGCTGCATGCCGCATCAATATATGGATCGGGCTGCATGCCGCATCGGTATATGGATCGGGCTGCACGTCGCAGTAGTACTGATCATGTTTGATGTGTTTACCTTATTTCATTTGTCTATTATTATATGTTATTGTGCTTTTTCTTGCAATATTCACCTATTGTTATGGTATTATATGTTAACCGAATGTGGTGCCTGAGAGGCTGACTTCTATGCTTATCTGCGCTATTTGTTTCTCTATTCATTTGCACAACTGTCAAAAAAGTCATTTTAAAAAGAGGTTTTAAAATGAGCTAAGATATTTCTAAAGGTTTTATATCTTCACAGCTGTCTCTGAAAGAGCTTTTCACTACTCACATATAGCATGATGGTTTGCTTTACGTGATTTCTTACTGGTAAGTTGTTATTTACCCTTATTACTCACTGAGTTGGAGTACTCACTTTACTTTACCTGCCTTGCGTGCAGATGCATGTATTTGTTCACCCGGTAGCGAGTGTTAGCTGATCAGAGGAACAGCTATAGGAGTAACAAGGTAGTCATCTTTCCTTTGAAATTTCTAAAAGTATTGGACTGTTAAGTTACCATTTTTCCTAAAATATAGCGAGTTTTACCTACGTTCGCAATACTATTTTTCCGTTTTTTTGCTTCATTTATCCGGCTTTGTATATTTTAGGTCTTGTAGTTGAACTTATACTGGTAGATGCTCGTGACTTGTGACACCCCGGTTTGGGCTGTGTTGGGTTGTAAATTTTGTTAATTAATATCATTAAGTCGTATTGTTGTTGTTCACTTGTGTTTAACTACTTTGAAAGTGACGAGTTTGGTCAGTTGGATGGCAGAGGCGCCATCACGACTAGTGCGGGGTTTTGGATCGTGACACTAGGGTTGTCATGAAAAAGAGGTAGCTACTACCGAAATGCTGGTACGTCTCCAGCTCCCATCGATCACAGAAACATCAGTAGCCAACATTTGCATGCAAGGTGTGGAAGTGTATTATGAGTACGACCAACCCCATATTCTCAATAAGTAACAAATTTAACCTTAGGTTGGAAGTAGTGGCTAGATGGATTAATGGTCGGGTCGAATACCAATAGCCAACAACAATTCATAACAACATAAAGCAAGTAATTCAAGAAGTAACTCAAATATAAAATGCTCAGCTTATTCATAGTTCCCAAAAATAGTTTCGCTTTTCAAGTATATCAGTGAGAACCTAAGTCTTTTACTGAAATTGCCAAAAATGTGAGTAAGTTTGAAGACTGTAATTTTCCCCCAAAAAAAGCTGTCAACATGTAAATCTTTAATTTTCAAATGGCATGAGATAAATACATCTCTATGCGTACATGTCAATGTATGCATGCCAACTGTAATACCATGCAGCGATAAAAACCCATATGCATATTCTCATATTATCAATTCACCCAGTTCTCCCAATCACTCAATCCTCACAACCACTCAAGTCCTCACATTCCTCACAACCACTCAATCCTCCCAATCACTCAGCACACGCACTTAGTAGGTACTTGCACTCACTAGGGTGTGTACAGACTTTGGATGGGATCCTTAAGCCCAAATGCTATAACAAGCCAATCATGGAATAAATAAATAAAATATATCACGGTGTACAGCCCGATCCCATAAACATCCTCACCATCATGCCCTCGGTCTCGCTCAGTCTTCAAACTCTCCAGTTCTTGAGCTCTTAATGCATGAAAAATCAGCCCAAAATAATGATGTGATATATAAATAAGTGGTAACAGAGACTAAGATATGATATGTATATAAATACGTATGACTGAGTATGTAATGCAGTAAAATAATATTTAACATCAGAAATGACATTAGTGGATCCCAATAGGATAAACATGTAGTCCATACATGGTTTCTAATATGGATCATAACTCAATAGCTCTAGTAATGGATAAAGATAACATCAGGTAACTACACAGTACATAGAAATAACGGAGTCACAATTCACACGGTGCACGCCACACACCTTGACACAAAAAACATAACACATAAATTTGTGGTTTCATACCCTAAACACAAAGTTTAGAAGTGTTACTTACCTTTAACAAGGCAAATCCAATGTAGAGCAAGTCAATCGATGCTCCAAAAATTCCATCTCGTCCGTACCGTCCTCCGTTCGACTCAAAACTAGCCCAAAAAAACTCAAATACATCAAATAATGCCAAAGGAAATAAATGCGATCATAAAGGTCGAATATTTAATCAAAGCGCAAAATAATCCCAAAATTCCAACCGGGGACCACACCTCAAAACCAAAAAAAATAACATAATCCAACAACCCATTCAATTACAAGTCCAACCTTACTAGTTTCACTCAAATTCAACTTCAAATCGATGTTCCTAAACCAGGAATTTATCCTGAAACTTTAATCAAACCACCACCCCCCCAGTTTTTCTTTTGAAATCATCAACCAAATGCCAGAAATAAAGATATATTCATGAAATATAACTAAAAATGAGTAGAGAACACTTACCCCAATTTATATGGTGAAAATAGCCTAAAAATCGTCTCAATTCGAGCTCCATAGCTCCAAATATGCAAAAATGTCCAAGACCTTCAAAATAGAGTATTATATACAATGTTCCAGGGGTACCCTTAGCGATCACAGTCACAAACCTAGCGATCACGATTACAAAATTTTGCATGACAATTTTTACCGTATTTGATCGCGTCCATTTCCCACTATCGCTAAGAACAAACATCATTTAACCCTTCCCAACTCTTCTCAAATAGCCTGTTATATATTGGCAATAATGTTTTGTACAAACATCCAAATGACAAATGGTTTGATATTCTGAAAACTAGACAGTAAGTGCTACAACTTTTATTTATGGTTCATCTCCAAATTGCTTATAGATTGTAAGATATAAGCTTCCAAAGTTGGGTCAATGCAGCAAAGATTTTCTTCTATGAGATTGAGAGAAAGCTTCTGTTATCGCGATTCACAGCTCCATTTCTCCTATCTTTCTCTTTACTAATGTGACCAAAACACGTGACCGCAATGTAAACTCCTCTAGCAAAAAACCATCAACTAAAAATAGCCTAGAAATGGTCTGAACCCACCTCGAAACTCATCTGAGCCCCTCGGAACCCCGACTAAATATACCAGCAAGTCCCAAACATAACACGAACCTATTCGAGACCTCAAATAACACAAAAAAACATTAAAATCATGAATTGTCGATCAAGATCGTATCTTACGTTCATAAACTTCAAACCAAGCGTCTGATTCAGACCTAACCAATCTAGAATGAACCCAAATTTTGCACACAAGTTTCAAATGACATATCGAATCTATTCCAATTCACAAAACAATAATCCGAACCTGATAACATTGAAGTCAACTCTCGGTCAAACTTATGAACATTCCTAACCTTCAAATTTCTATTTTTCGCCAATGAGTGCCAAACCTTTTAGAAGTATCCAAGTGAAATTCCGAGCATACACCCAAGTTCAGAATTACCATCCGGACTTAATGAAAAATTCAAACCTCTGATCCGTTGTCAAATACTCAAAGTCGAACTTGGTCAATTCTTCCAAATTTAAATCTTCCTAGTTGAGAATCATTCTTCCAAACTAATTTCGAATTACCCGAAAATTGAAACCGATAGTACACACAAGTCATACTATATCATACAGAGCTACTCATGTGTGACAACCCAAAGGGTCATCACTTATTTTATTAATCATTTCGAGCTTCTGAGGCCTTGAAAACCTCATTCCATGTTGCCTCGATTTACGTGCACAATCCGAGCATGTAGCCGGAAAGATTTTGTGATAGAAAATATGAATTCTATGAGAAATTTGGATAAAAATGATATTAATATTGATATGGTTGACTTCGGTCAACATTTTTAGTAAACGGATCCGGACCCGAGATTGGATGGTCCCGAGAGGTCCGTAGGAAAATATGGGACTTGGACATGCGTCCGGAGTCGAATTCTGAGGCCTAGAGCCCAAGTTATGAATTTTTATGTGAAATTGTTTTTGATGTAATTATTAAAGGAAATGAATTAATTGACCTTGGTATCGGGCTCGTATTTTGGTTCCGACGCCCGGTACAAGTCTTAAATATTATATATGTGATTTCTGTAAAGTTTGGTGACATTTGGATGTCGTTTAAGATGTTTTGGACCTTGAGTCCCAAGTTTGAAAGTTTTGAAAACCAAAGGTATGAAAATCATGAATTTGAGGCTTGATTTGATGAAAACGAGGTGATATTGGCGATGTGATCGCACGAACAAGTTCATAACGTGTTTGTGATGTTGTGTACATGTTTGGTTTGGAGCCCGGGGGGCTCGGGTAAAGATTTGATAGGCCGTTGGATGAAATTCTGAATTTTTGAACTGCTGGTTTTTCACCCAGCTGTTGGCTTCGCAATTGCGAAGTATTTCTCGCAATTGCGAAGGGGGCAGTACAAGGCAGGGCTCGCAAATGCGAACCCTGATCGCAAATGCGAAGCCCCATTGACCAGCCTTGTTCGCAAATGCGAACAATAGTTCGCATTTGCGAAAGTCCCCAGAGCCTGCCTATGTTCGCAAATGCGAACAAAAGTTCGCAAATGCGAACATTCCCTATACTGCCTTGGTTCGCAAATGCGAACCATTGTTCGCAAATGCGAACACTACCTTAAACAGCCTATGTTCGCAAATGCGAACTTAGTTCGCAATTGCGAACAGTCCCTTTGTCTACCAGTGTTCGCAAATGCGAACAAATGTTCGCAAATGCGAACTTTCCAGCCTTAGCTTATTTTTGAAACTCCAGAAATTGGTCGGGGTTCGCAATTGCGAACCCATGTTCGCAAATGCGAACACAGAGACCTGTAAAATACGATTTCAAGTTCATTTCTTCACTTTTTACAAAACAAAAACACCCATTTGCGATTCTTCACGGATTTCTTCTTCATCAAAACGATTGTAAGTCACTTTTTACTTAATTCTTTCAATTCTTAACATCATTAAACATGTTTTTCATAAGAAATCAAAGATTTTCATGGTAGAATTCTTGTTTTTGTTAGAAAATAGGGTTTTTCATAAATTGGGGAATTGGACCTCGAATTGAGGTCCGATTTTGAAACAAATCATATACATGAACTCGTGGGGGATGGGTAACCGGATTTTGGTCCTAACCCCGAATTCCGACCATGTGGGCCCGGGGTTGAAATTCACTATTCCGGGCAGAATGTTGTAAAAGTCGTATTTGGTCTTAAGAATTAGTTTGTTGAGTAGTATTGATGATATTAAATCAATTCCTGTATAGATACGATTGGATTGGAGCCAAATTTGAAAGAAAAAGACATTTCCACGGATTGAATTGTTCATAAGCATTCGAGGTAAGTGTTTGTTCTATCCTAGCTTGAGGGAATAGGATTATGTGTTATGTGTTATGTGATCGAGTGCGGTGTATGGGCTGTGGTGACGAGCATCCATACACCGGCGTCTAGTATGACCGTGAGTCGTTGGAAAATGATTGTTTTGAGATATATTACAGATGAATTGTTATTGTTCTCCCTTGTTGGGACTTGTCGTGAAGATAATTATTGATTGCCCTTGATGGGACGGTTTATGAATTACTGTTTCTTTCTTTGCCCTTAACCGTGATTGTTATTTGGGTGAGGAAGAGTGATAATGCACGAAGGGTGATGCCGTGCCATGTTTATTTATTTATGCACGAAGGTTAATGTCGTGCCATGTTTATTTATTGATTATGCACGAAGGATCATGCCGTGCTCTGTTATTGAACCATGTACGAAGGATCATGCCGTACTATGGATGTGAAGATGAGAGTAAAAGCACGAAGGGTGATGCCGTGTGCTTTATTTGTTTATTTGGTGAGGATGAGAGTAAAAGCACGAAGGGTGATGCCGTGCAATTGTTTGCTATTTCTTGAATTGATATTACTTGTGTTTATCTCATACTTCGTTTTTCCTTGTGAATTTATTAACTGTGGTTAATTGTTGAATTCTTTGAGATATTCTTTATTGTGTTAATACTTGGTTATTTCTTGTTATTTTGTGGTATACACATATATATATTGAAATGCACAGGTTTATGTGAGTGTCTGGTCCTAGGCTTGTCACTACTTCGCCGGGATAGGCCAGGCACTTACCAGCACATGGGGTCGGTTGTGCTGATATTACACTTCTGTGCGTTTTTGCACAGGTCCAGGTTACGATCAGGAGCAGCAGCAGTAAATCGATTGCGTGGGAGTTGATCACATTTGAGACCAAGGTAGCTTGCAGACGTCCGCAAGCCCGGCGTGTCTCTCTTTATTTATGTTATTAGCTGTAGTCTCTTTGTTCCGAGACAAACAGAATTATGTTATATTTCCTTCGGACTTTTATGTGTAGTATTCCATAGTAGTTCGTGAGTTGGTGACTCCACGTCTTGGGTAGAGGATTTCAGTATGATTTTCACTTTGTAATTAGTTATTTCTATTTGATAAAGTATTCCGCATTTATTGGATTTAAAATTGTGTTTAAAACAGGATAGTATGAATACAGTGGCTTGCCTAGCTACCACGAGTAGGCGCCATCACGATCCCGATGTTGGGGAAAAATCCGGGTCGTGACAAGTTGGTATCAGAGCTCTAGGTTACATAGGTCTCACCACTCACGAACAAGCTTAGTAGAGTTTGAGAGGTAGGTACGGAGACGTCTGTACTTGTCCTCCAGAGTCTATTGAGTTAGGAAAGAGTCTCTCATTTGTTCTTTCTTGTCGTGCGACTTGTTCCTCAATTACTGATTGAATTTCTATTCTGTCCTTTCGCAGATGGTGAGGACACGCGCTTCTTCGTCCGCCGACCAGCAGCCCGAGCCCCAGGCAGCTCCCGTGAGGGGCAGGGGCCAAGGCCGTATCAGAGGCCGTGGTAGGGGTAGAGCTCAGCCCCAGGCAGCTACCCCGGAGGTGGAGCCTCATATTGAGATTGACGAGGAGGTTCCGGTTCCAGCAGCTCCAGTAGGCCCAGCTCAGGTCCCAGGAGAGGCTTTATTTACCCCGGATCATCAGGAGGCTTTGGTTAGGATAGCGGGATTTATGGACACCGTTGCCAGAGCAGGTTTATTATCAGTTGCACCAGCCGCTTCTCAGGGTGGAGGAGGGGCCCGGGCTCCTATTGCTCGTACTCCGGAGCCAGTAGCTCCTCAGCCTCAGGCACCAGTGGTTCAGCCAGCTGTGGCCACTCAGTCAGGTACCACAGCTCATGCCGGTGATGGAGCGGCCATGACTTCTGATTCGTTATGGAGACTTGATCGGTTCTCCAAGCTATTTACCACTACATTCAGTGGAGCCGCATCAGAGGATCCTCAGGACTTTTTATTCAGTTGCCATGAGATTCTCAAGACTATGGGGATCGTGGAGACAAACGGAGTTGACTTCTGTACCTTTAGACTTGCAGGATCCGCCAAGACTTGGTGGAGAGATTATTGCTTGACTCGACCAGCAGGGTCCCCAGCTTTATCATGGGATCAGTTTGCGGAACTATTTATGGAGAAGTTTCTCCTTGCTACTCGGCGGGATGTACTTCGGAGGCAGTTTGAGCGCCTCCATCGGGGCACTATGACAGTTACACAGTATGAGACGAGATTTATCGACTTGGCTCGTCATGCAGTGGTGATACTTCCCACGGAGCGGGAGAGGGTCCGCAGATTTATAGATGGGCTTAATCAGCCGATCAGACTTCAGATGGCTATGGGCGTAGGGAGTGACATATCATTTCAGGAGGCAGCCAATGCAGCACGCAGAGTTGAGATGGCTCTTGCTAGGGAGGCGGTTATTCTTCAGATAAGAGGCCTCGTCATTCAGGCAGGTTTGGTGGTTCTTCCTCCGGTGGCAGAGAATCCTTTGATAGAGGCCGATCCTCCGGGCCTTTTCATTCCGCCCTTCAGGCTTCACAGGGTGGATCCGGTGATCGTGGTTTTCGGGGGCATTATTCGGACCGAGCCTCCTATTAATGCTCGGCCTCTTCGGAGTGTTCGTGGAGGCTATTCGGGGCGTCGGGGCCAGCAGCCCTATCGGCCCAAGAGTTGCTACGGTTGTGGTGACCCGAGTCATTTTATCGGGAATTGCCCTATAGCAGCGGGCAACTCTCGGCAGCGAGGTCCTCGTCCTATGATTCAGGCCCCAGCTGACCCTAGCCTGCCCAGCCAGCCAGAGGCGGGGGTAGAGATTATAGAGGTGGAGGTCGAGACCGTAGAGGTCGAGACCGTCCAGAGCGAGAGGTAGAGGTCAGCCGGTTGATGGTCGTCCTAGAGACGCAGCTCGGAGGGGAGGTGCGGATCCCCGATTCTATGCTTTACCGGCCGGAGCCGAGGCGAGAGGCATCAGATGTCGTGATTACGGGTACTATTCTTGTGTGTGGCGGAGGTGCTTTAGTATTATTTGACCCTGGATCTACATATTCCTATGTGTCTTCCTACTTCGCACCGTATTTGGTCGTGCCCGCCTATGCTCTGGATATTCCAGTTTATGTGGCTACACCACTGGGTGACTCCATTGTAGTCGATCGGGTGCATCGTTCGTGCGTAGTTATATTTGGGGGTCTTGAGACCCGTGTTGATCCGTTGCTTTTGGATATGGTAGATTTTGATGTCATATTGGGGATGGACTGGTTGTCCCCATATCATGCTATTCTTGATTGCCATGCTAAGACGGTGACCTTAGCCTTGCCGGAATCACCCCGACTAGAGTGGAAAGGTACCTCAAGCCACTCCGTTCGCACTGTTATTTCCTATGTTAAGGCTCAACGTATGGTCGAGAAGGGGTGTCTAGCTTATCTATCTTATGTTCGTGATTCCAGCGCATAAGTTCCTTCCATTGAGTCAGTCCCTATTGCACGGGAGTTTCCTGAGGTTTTTCCTTCAGACCTGCCGGGCATACCACCCGACAGGGATATTGATTTCTATATTGATTTGGCACCGGGCACTCAGCCCATCTATATTCCACCCTATCGTATGGCCCCGCCGGAGTTAAAAGAGTTGAAAGATCAGTTGCAGGACCTTCTTGAGAAGGGCTTTATCAGGCCCAGTGTTTCCCCCTGGGGAGCACCTGTATTATTTGTAAAGAAGAAGGATGGCTCGATGCGGATGTGTATTGATTACCGGCAGTTAAACAAGGTGACTATCAAAAATAAATATCCACCGCCGAGGATTGATGATTTGTTTGACCAACTCCAGGGAGCGAGGGTATTCTCTAAGATAGATTTGAGGTCAGGCTACCATCAGCTGAAGATCAGGGCGGCTGACATTCCTAAGACAGAGCCTTTCGCTCTAGATATGGGCATTATGAGTTCTTGGTCATGTCTTTCGGGTTGACCAATGCCCTAGCAGCATTCATGGAGTTGATGAATCGGGTATTCAGGCCTTACTTAGATCCGTTCGTGATAGTCTTCATAGATGACATCCTGGTGTACCCCCGCAGCCAGGAAGAGCACGAGCAAGCACCTCGGAGTGGTTCTTCGGACTCGAAAGATAACCGACTATATGCAAAATTTTCTAAGTGTGAGTTCCGGCCGAGTTCGGTAGCATTTCGGGTCACATTGTATCGGTGGAAGGTATTCGAGTAGACCCAAAGAAGATTGAGGCGATCCAGAATTGGCCTCGACCAGCTTCAATGATCGAGATCCGGAGTTTCTTGGGGTTAGCAGGTTACTACCGTCGTTTTGTAGAGGGATTTTCTTCTATTGCAGCCTCGATGACCAGGTTGACCCAGAAGGGTGTCCAGTTTCAGTGGTCAGAGGAGTGTGAGGCGAGCTTTCAGAAGCTCAAGACAGCCTTGACCACCGCACCAGTGTTGATACTACCTACAGGTACAGGGCCTTATACAGTTTATTGTGACGCATCTCGTACCGGGCTTGGAGCGGTATTGATGCAGGATGGTAAGGTTATTGCTTATGCTTCGAGACAGTTAAAAATACATGAGAAGAATTATCCGATTCATGATCTTGAGTTAGCAGCAGTGGTCCATGCCTTAAAGATTTGGAGGCATTATCTATATGGGGTGACCTGTGAGGTGTACACTGATCACAAAAGCCTACAGTACTTGTTCAAGTAAAAAGAGTTGAATCTACGACAACGGAGATGGTTAGAGTTGCTGAAGGACTATGATGTTACTATCCTTTATCACCCAGGTAAGGCTAATGTGGTGGCCGATGCATTGAGTAGAAAGTCTGCCAGCATGGGTAGTCTTGCATTCATTCCGGTCAGTCAGAGGCCATTTGCTCTAGATGTCCAGGCCTTAGCCAACCAGTTCGTGAGATTAGACATTTCTGAGCCTAGCAGGGTATTAGCCTGCACGGTCGCTCGTTCTTCTTTATTTGAGCGTATCCGTGAGAGGCAATTTGATGATCCTCATTTGCGTGAGTTGAGGGATACCATACAGCGGGGAGGTGCCACACAGGTAAACCTAGATGATGATGGGGTATTGAAATTGCAGGGTCGAGTTTGCATACCCAATGTCGAAGGGATTCGAGAGTTGATCTTAGCGGAGGCCCACAGTTCGCGGTATTCTATTCACCCAGGCGCCGCGAAGATGTACCAGGACTTACGGCAACACTATTGGTGGCGCAGAATGAAGAAAGATATCGTTGCATATGTCGTTCGGTGTTTAAATTGTCAGCATGTGAAATATGAGCACCAGAGACCTGGTGGTGTATTCCAAAGGATTGAAATTCACGAGTGGAAATGGGAGCGGATCACTATGGACTTCGTTATTGGACTTCCTTTGACTCGGAGGAAATTTGATGCTATTTGGGTCATTGTTGATAGGCTGACCAAGTCAGCACACTTTATTCCAGTATCTGTCTCCTACTCGTCGGAGAGGTTAGCGGAGGTTTACATTAGAGAGATTGTTCGTCCCCATGGGGTGCCAGTATCTATTATCTCTGATCGGGGAACGCAGTTTACCTCGCGGTTCCGGAGAGCGGTCCAGCGGGAGTTAGGCACCCAGGTTCAGTTGAGTACAGCATTTCATCCTCAGACGGATGGCCAGTCCGAGAGGACTATTTAGATACTTGAGGACATGCTTCGAGCCTGTGTTATTGATTTCGGAGGCTCGTGGGACCAGTTTCTACCATTAGCAGAGTTCGCCTACAATAACAGCTTCCAGTCCAGCATCCAGATGGCCCCGTATGAGGCGTTGTATGGTAGGCGATGTCGATCTCCAGTCGGATGGTTTGAGACGGGAGAGGCTCGGTTGTTGGGTACATACTTAGTTCGGGAGGCCTTGGATAAGGTCAAGACTATCCAGGAGAGATTGCGTTCAGCTCAGTCCAGGCAAAAGACTTATGCGGATCGTAAGGTTCGAGATGTGGATTTCATGGTTGGTGAACGAGTATTGCTCCGAGTGTCGCCTATGAAGGGCGTGATGAGGTTCGGGAAGAAGGGCAAGCTCATCCCTAGGTATATTGGTCCATTTGAGATCCTAGACAGAGTGGGAGGGGTGGCTTACATATTAGCTTTGCCTCCTAGCTTATCAGCCGTGCATCCAGTTTTTCATGTATCTATGCTTCGGAGATACCACGGCGATCCCACACATGTGTTAGACTTCAGTATTGTCCAATTGGACAATGATCTATCTTACGAGGAGGAGCCGGTGGCTATTCTAGACCGGCAGGTTCGACGGTTGAGGTCGAAGAGTTATCCTTCTGTGCGTGTTCAGTGGAGAGGTCAGCCTCCTGAGGCATCGACCTGGGAGTCCGAGTCTGATATGCGGAGCCGCTACCCACACTTGTTTCCTAACTCAGGTACTTCTTTCTTTTGTCCGTTCGAGGACAAATGATTGTTTTAGAGGTGGAGATTGTGACGACCCAAAGGGTCATCACTTATTTTATTAATCATTTCGAGCTTCCGAGGCCTTGAAAACCTCATTCCATGTTGCCTCGATTTACGTGCACAATCCGAGCATGTAGCCGGAAAGATTTTGTGATAGAAAATATGAATTCTATGAGAAATTTGGATAAAAATGATATTAATATTGATATGGTTGACTTTGGTCAATATTTTTGGTAAACGGATCCGGACCCGAGATTGGATGGTCCCGAGAGGTCCGTAGGAAAATATGGGACCTGGACATGCGTTCGGAGTCGAATTCTGAGGCCTAGAGCCCAAGTTATGAATTTTTATGTGAAATTGTTTTTGATGAAATTGTTAAAGGAAATGAATTAATTGACCTTGGTATCGGGCTCGTATTTTGGTTCCGACGCCCGGTACAAGTCTTAAATATTATATATGTGATTTCGTAAAGTTTGGTGACATTTGGATGTCGTTTAAGATGTTTTGGACCTTGAGTCCCAAGTTTGAAAGTTTTGAAAACCAAAGGTATGAAAATCATGAATTTGAGGCTTGATTTGATGAAAACGAGGTGATATTGGCGATGTGATCGCACGAACAAGTTCATAATGTGTTTTTGATGTTGTGTACATGTTTGGTTTGGAGCCCGGGGGGCTCGGGTAAAGATTGGATAGGCCGTTGGATGAAATTCTGAATTTTTGCACTGCTGTTTTTTCACCCAGCTGTTGGCTTCGCAATTGCGAAGTATTTCTCGCAATTGCGAAGGGGGCAGTACAAGGCAGGGCTCGCAAATGCGAACCCTGATCGCAAATGCGAAGCCCCATTGACCAGCCTTGTTCGCAAATGCGAACAATAGTTCGCATTTGCGAAAGTCCCCAGAGCCTGCCTATGTTCGCAAATGCGAACAAATGTTCGCAAATGCGAACATTCCCTATACTGCCTTGGTTCGCAAATGCGAACCATTGTTCGCAAATGCGGACATTGCCCTATACATCCTATGTTCGCAAATGCGAACATTAGTTCGCAAATGCGAACACTCCCTTTGTCTGCAAGTGTTCGCAAATGCGAACAAATGTTCGCAAATGCGAACTTCCCAGCCTTAGCTTATTTTTCAAACTCCAGAAATTGGTCGGGGTTCGCAATTGCGAACCCATGTTTGCAAATGCGAACACAGAGACCTGTAAAACACGATTTCAAGTTCATTTCTTCACTTTTTACAAAACAAAAACACCCATTTGCGATTCTTCACGGATTTCTTCTTCATCAAAACGATTGTAAGTCACTTTTTACTTAATTCTTTCAATTCCTAACATCATTAAACATGTTTTTCATAAGAAATCAAAGATTTTCATGGTAGAATTCTTGTTTTTGTTAGAAAATAGGGTTTTTCATAAATTGGGAAATTGGACCTCGAATTGAGGTCCGATTTTGAAACAAATCATATACATGAACTCGTGGGGGGATGGGTAACCGGATTTTGGTCCTAACCCCGAGTTCCGACCATGTGGGCCCGGGGTTGAAATTCACTATTCCGGGCAGAATGTTGTAAAAGTCATATTTGGTCTTAAGAATTAGTTTGTTGAGTAGTATTGATGATATTAAATTAATTGTGTATAGATACGATTGGATTGGAGCCAAATTTGAAAGAAAAAGACATTTCCACGGATTGAATTGTTCATAAGCATTCGAGGTAAGTGTTTGTTCTATCCTAGCTTGAGGGAATAGGATTATGTGTTATGTGTTATGTGATCGATTGCGGTGTATGGGCTGTGGTGACGAGCATCCATACACTGGCGTCTAGTATGACCGTGAGTCGTTGGAAAATGATTGTTTTGAGATATATTACAGATGAATTGTTATTGTTCTCCCTTGTTGGGACTTGTCGTGAAGATAATTATTGATTGCCCTTGATGGGACGGTTTATGAATTACTGTTTCTTTCTTTGCCCTTAACTGTGATTGTTATTTGGGTGAGGAAGAGTGATAATGCACGAAGGGTGATGTCGTGCCATGTTTATTTATTTATGCACGAAGGTTAATGCCGTGCCATGTTTATTTATTGATTATGCACGAAGGATCATGCCGTGCTCTGTTATTGAACCATGTACGAAGGATTATGCCGTACTATGGATGTGAGGATGAGAGTAAAAGCACGAAGGGTGATGCCGTGTACTTTATTTGTTTATTTGGTGAGGATGAGAGTAAAAGCACGAAGGGTGATGCCGTGCAATTGTTTGCTATTTCTTGAATTGATATTACTTGTGTTTATCTTATACTTCGTTTTTCCTTGTGAATTTATTAATTGTGGTTAATTGTTGAATTCTTTGAGATATTCTTTATTGTGTTAATACTTGGTTATTTCTTGTTATTTTGTGGTATACACATATATATATTGAAATGCACAGGTTTATGTGAGTGTCTGGTCCTAGGCTTGTCACTACTTCGCCGGGATAGGCCAGGCACTTACCAGCACATGGGGTCGGTTGTGCTGATATTACACTTCTGTGCGTTTTTGCACAGGTCCAGGTTACGATCGGAGCAGCAGCAGCAGTAAATAGATTGCGTGGGAGTTGATCATATTTGAGACCGAGGTAGCTTGCAGACGTCCGCAGGCCCGGCGTCTCTTTCTTTATTTATGTTATTAGTTGTAGTCTCTTTGTTCCGAGACAAACAGAATTATGTTATATTTCCTTCAGACTTTTATGTGTAGTATTCCATAGTAGTTTGTGAGTTGGTGACTCCACGTCTTGGGTAGAGGATTTCAGTATGATTTTCACTTTGTAATTAGTTATTTCTATTTGATAAAGTATTCCGCATTTATTGGATTTAAAATTGTGTTAAAAACAGGATAGTATGAATACAGTGGCTTGCCTAGCTACCACGAGTAGGCGCCATCACGATCCCGATGTTGGGGAAAAATCCGGGTCGTGACATCATGCCCTCAAACCATTAAGCTAAGTGCAAATACTCAAACCATTCGGCCGGGTCACTACAACAACATAATCAGAGCACATATGAAATATGAATGAACTCTGCTAAGGAAATAGATGACAACTAAAGTAACCAAATTATTCCCAACGCATGAATTATAACAAGAATTACCCCTGCGCACCACACCTCGTAACCACAAATCATAAGCCACAATTAAGAATCTTACATGCATACCATCTCATGCCCACATTATCAATCACCTTTACCCCAAAGTCCATGTGTTACCATGTGCATTATCTACGTGTCAAATAACAATTAAAATGCTTGAGATATTTATTCACAATAAGGCATAATAGCAATCTTGAATAAAGGCATCAAATGAATGAGTTTATTTAAGAAATCTAATAAAGTAATATAAAGTACAATTTAAACAAAGTATAGTATCAAATGAGTTTAGATTGGAAATCAACAACGTAAAGTAAAATACCGTGCTTAAACAAAATAAAACGCTAGATAGATTAACAAATTAAATATGGAATTTGTTAAAAGTAAAATGTGATAACAATTTTAAGTAAAGTAAAATATCAAATACGGTGATAAGTTTAATTTGAATAATCAATCAGAGTAAAATATGATAACCATTTAAAATAGTTAAGCACTGAGAGGATAATGAGTTCTATCTTCAGGGACACATAAAATAAAGCATGTCAATAGTTCTTTTATTTAAAATTGTTTTGTTACCAACAACTCAACAAAATATAAGATAATGACTCCACACAAGAATATTCATCTTGTTAATCAAGTTACCAAGTAACAATGGAAGCACATAGTGACATATTAAAACAACACATTAAATCACATAGAATGCACGACTCACACGAGAAGTCACAATTATTCAAACACAAGAATAACAACAAATAACCAATTAAAATCAAAATACAAGTGAAATAATTTAAGGAAGGACAATAACGGTTCAACGAGCCGTTCCAAATTTTGTATAATAAGAATCACAACCGAGGTACCTTACCTCATAATCATATTTCACAAGTCACAATTACAATCTTCCTTATATCTCTTGCATGAGCCTTGCATATTTTGTGATGACCCTAAAGATCATCTTCTATTTTAGAATTCGATTCGTATTACAAGGCCTTAACAACATCATTTTATCTCTCATCGATTTGTATGCGCAGTCCGGGCGTAATTCCAAAAAGACTTTATGTGAAAATTTAATTTTTTTTGGGTAAACAGACCTGGACCTGTATTTCAACTGTCCCGGAGGATCCATAGTTAAATATGGGACTTGGGCATATGCCCGAAATCGTATTTTGAGGTCCCTAGCATGAGAAATGAATTTTTGAAAGAAATTGATAAGACTGAATATTCAATAATTTAAAAGATTTTATGTTGTTGGTATCGAGCCCGTATTATAGTTTCAGAGCTCAGTATAGGTCAGTTATGATATTTAAACTTTATATGTAAAATTTGGTGAAAAACAGAAGTGATTTAATGTATTCGAACCTTTGGTTGAGAAAATAGAAATTTTAAACTATCTTGAAAATTTCATGTCTGTTGGTGTTGAACACGTAGTTCTAGGTGTTGTTTTGGTAATTCGATTGCGCGAGCAAGTTCCTATGATGTTTTAAGACTTGTGCGCATGTTTGGTTTGGAGCCCGAGGGCTTGGGTGTGTTTTGGATAAGCTATAGAGTGATTTTGGAACCTAGAGAATTGCTGGTGTAACTGGTATCTGTTGCAGCTCTTGCGAGATCAAGCTTCGTAAATACGAGTAAAACAAGCATGGAAAATGTAAGGCATTTATCGCAATGCGAAGAAGGCATGGGCCAGCAGAGTTTGCAAATGCGAACATATATTCGCAATTGCGAAGAGAGTCTGGGAAGGGGTGTGATTGCAAATGCAATCTTTTCATCGCATATGCATAGGTCCCTGACACTTCACTTTTCTTGAACTCTGTCGTGCGATCTTGTTGTTCTGAGAACTGAACTTCTATATTCTATTCTTTCGCAGATGGCGAGAACGCGTGCATCAGGACGAGGTGGACGACCTCCATTGCCACCTGTTAGAGGCCGTGGGCGCGGTCGTGCTAGAGGTAGAGGTAGGGCGGCTGAGGTAGTGCCAGCTGACTCGCCCGTTGTACCAGTTCAGGAGCAGCTCCCAGTGGTTGATGCTTCAGTAGCCCCAGTTCAGGCCCAGACTATATCTATTGCTATTCCTGGTCTTCAGGATACTCTTGCCTAGATATTATTGGCATTTTTTGGTTTGGCTCAGGTAGTATCAGCTACCGCTACCGCAGCGACATCTCAGACAGGGGGTGGTCAGCAGACCCCTGCAGCTCGCACACCTGAGCAGGTGGTTCAGGGACTTCAGACGCCAGAGGCAGTCCCCGCTCAGGTGGTTGCACCAGTTATTCCTCCAGCTGCACCAGCTCCAGCTCCAGAGCATATGGTTCAAGTTATGCCCGACGACGAGCAGCGTCGTCTTGAGAGATTTGGTAGACTTCAGCCACCCCATTTCAGTGGCATTGAGGGTGAGGATGCCCAGGGTTTCTTGGACAAGTGTCGGAGGATGTTGCGGACGACTGGTATTCTTGAGTCCAGCGGAGTTTCATTTACTACCTTTCAGTTCACTGGTCCCGTATTTGATTGGTGGGAAGATTTTGAGAGGCGTAGGCCTGCAGGAGCAGCACCTCTCACATGGCAGCAGTTCTCTACTCTCTTTCTAGAGAAATATGTACCTCAGTCTCGTCGCGAGGAGCTACGTCGCCAGTTCGAGTGGTTGGTTCAGGGCGACATGTCTGTGACCCAGTATGAGCTCAGATTCACACAGTTGGCTAGGCATGCCACATGGATGATCCCTAATGATAGGGAGAGGATCGGGAGGTTCATTGATGGCCTCAACTACTCTATCCGCATTCTTATGACCAGAGAGAGAGTTTTGTCATCATCATTTGAGCAAGTTGTTGATATGGCACGCTCCATTGAGGCGGATCGTCGCCGAGAGAGAGAGGAGCGGGAGGCCAAGAGGCCTCGTGGTTCTGGCAGTTTCAGTGGTGCTCCATCTAGAGGGCATTCCCAGCAGAGCCGAGGTCGCTCATCTAGACCTTCTCATTCAAGCCGCCCGGAGCAGAGCGGAGGTTCTTATGGTCGTGGTCGACAGGGGTTTCAGCAGGGTCAGTCATCACTTAGTGCCCTTCCAGCCCAGGGTGCAGCACCTACTTCATCAGCCCAGGGTTCTTCTGCGGCGAGGGGTTCCCTTCAGTCCCCTTCTCCAGCACCGGGTGCATGTTATGAGTGTGGTGAGTTTGGCCACATGAGGAGACAGTGCCCTCGACTCCGTAGGGACAGGACTCAGCAGAGGGATCAGCCCTCATCTTCAGCACCATCTCAGTCTAGTAGAGGTGGAGGTCAGTCTTCTCGTGGTCGCCCCGGGGGCGAGGAGAGATCTGGTGGAGACCAGGCATGGTTCTATGCACTTCCTGACACGCGTGATGCACTTGCCTCCGATGCAGTGATTACAGGTATCATTTCTGTCTGTCACAGAGATGCCTCTGTTCTATTTGATCCGGGGTCCACATATTCATACGTGTCCTCTTATTTTGCACATCATTTGGGTGCGACTCGTGGTAGTCTTGATTTACCTGTTCATGTATCCACCCCCGTGGGTGATACGATTGTTGTGGATCATGTCTATAGATCCCGTGTTATATCTATTGGGGGTCTGGAGACCCAGGCAGATTTGTTATTGTTGGGGATGGTGGACTTTGATGTTATATTGGGTATGGACTGGTTGTCTCCGTACCATGCTATATTGGACTGTCATGCTAAGACAGTTACGTTGGCCATTCCTGGTATCTCTCAGATCGAGTGGCGGGGTTCGACCGATTTTGTCCCTAGCCGTGTTATTTCGTTCTTAAAAGCTCGGAAGATGGTTGAAAAAAGGTGTTTATCGTACTTAGCTTTTGTGAGAGATATGGGAGCTGAGTCTCCTAGCATTGATTCTGTACCTGTTGTGAGGGACTTTCCAGATGTATTCCCCTCAGACCTGCCGGGCATGCCGCCGAACATTGATATTGATTTTGGCATTAACTTGGTGCCGGGCACTCAGCCCATATCCGTTCCTCCTTATCGGATGGCACCAGCTGAGTTGAAAGAACTAAAAGAGCAGCTTCAAGAGCTTCTGGATAAGGGTTTCATCCGCCCTAGTGTGTCTCCGTGGGGTGCGCCGTATTATTTGTTAAAAAGAAAGATGGTTCCATGCGAATGTGTATTGATTATCGACAATTGAACAAAGTGACAGTGAAGAACAAGTACCCTCTACCGCGCATAGATAATTTGTTTGATCAATTACAGGGTGCGAGGGTGTTTTCTAAGATCGATCTTCGTTCAGGTTATCACCAGCTGAAGATCAAGGACTCGGATATTATGAAGACTGCATCCAGGACCCGATATGGTCATTATGAGTTTCTTGTGATGTCGTTTGGGCTGACCAATGCCTCAGCAACATTTATGCATCTGATGAACAGTGTGTTCAGGCCCTATTTGGATTCATTTGTGATTGTGTTCATTGATGACATACTAGTCTACTCCCGTAGTCAGGAGGAGCATGCTCAGCATTTGAGTATTGTGTTGCAGAGATTGAGAGAGGAGAAGCTATATGCTAAATTCTCCAAGTGCGAGTTTTGGCTAGAGTACGTAGCATTTCTGGGACATGTGGTGTCTCGTGATGGTATTCAAGGTTGATCCTAAGAAGATAGAGGCGGTGCAGAGTTGGCCTAGACCGTCCTCAGCTACAGAGATCGGGAGTTTTCTTGGTTTGGCGGGATATTATCGCCGGTTTGTTCAGGGATTTTCATCCATTGCTTCTTCATTGACTAAATTGACCCAGAAGGGTGCACCATTCGTGTGGTCGGATGATTGCGAGGAGAGCTTTCAGAAGCTCAAGACAGCTTTGACCACAGCTCCAGTGTTAGTATTGCCATCAGCTTCAGGTTCATATACCGTTTATTGTGATGCCTCGAGAGTCGGGATAGGTTGTGTGTTGATGCGGGAAGGTAAGGTGATTGCTTATGCTTCTCGGCAGTTGAAGCCACATGAGAAGAACTATCCTGTTCATGATTTGGAGCTAGCCGCCATTGTTCATGCATTGAAGATTTGGAAGCACTATTTGTACGGTGTGTCTTGTGAGGTGTATACCGACCATCGTAGTCTCCAGCACTTGTTCAAACAGAAAGACCTTAATTTGAGACAGCGGAGATGGCTTGAGTTGCTGAAGGATTATGACATTACTATATTATATCATCCGGGGATGGCCAATGTGGTGGCCGATGCTTTGAGCCGGAAGGCGGTTAGTATGGGGAGCTTGGCATATATTCCAGCTGAGGAGAGGACATTTTCTTATGATGTTCAGGTGCTAGCCAATCGGCTAGTGAGGTTAGATATTTCGGAGCCCGGCCGGGTATTGGCTTGTGTTGTATCTCGGTCATCTCTATATGATCGTATTCGTGAGCGCCAGTATGATGATCCACATTTGGCTGTCCTGAGGGACAGAGTTCAGCATGATGATGCTAGAGATGTCACCATTGATAGTGACGGTGTATTGAGGATGCAGGGCCGGATATGTGTGCCAAATGTTGATGCCCTTCGTGAGTTGATTCTGGAGGAGGCCCATAGCTCGCGGTATTCTATCCATCCAGGAGCCGCTAAGATGTATCAAGATTTGAAACAGCACTATTGGTGGAGAAAGATGAAAATGGACATTGTCAGACATGTAGCACGGTGCCTCAACTATCAGCAGGTTAAGTACGAGCATCAGAGGCCCGGTGGTGTATTTCAGCGCATTGTTATTCCTGAGTGGAAATGGGAGAGGATCACTATGGATTTTGTTACTGGACTCCCTCGGACGACGAGGAAGTTTGATTCCGTATGGGTGATTGTGGATAGACTGACCAAGTCAGCTCACTTCATTCCAGTTAGTACTACCTACTCATCGGAGCGGTTGGCGGCGATCTTTATTCGAGAGATTGTTCGGTTGCATGGAGTTCCAGTGTCTATCATATCCGACAGGGGTACTCAGTTCACTTCTCAGTTTTGGAGAGCATTTCAGCGAGAGATGGGTACGAGGGTTGAGTTGAGTACAGTCATTTCACCCCCAGACAGACGGGCAGTCTGAGCGTACTATTCAGATTTTGGAGAATATGTTGCGAGCTTGTGTGATTGACTTTGGTGGTTCGTGGGATGAGTTCCTACCACTTGCTGAGTTTGCCTACAACAATAGTTATCAGTCGAGTATTCAGATGGCCCCGTATGAGGCATTGTATGGCAGAAGGTGTAGATCCCCCGTGGGATGGTTTGAGCCTGGTGAGGTTAGATTGATAGGGACTGAGTTAGTCCAGGATGCTCTGGATAGAGCAAGGTTGATCCAGGAGAGGCTTCGCACAACACAGTCTCGTTAGAAGAGTTATGCAGACCGTAGAGTTCAAGAGTTGTCTTTCATGGTTGGTGACTGTCACGACCCCAAATCCGGTCGTGATGGCGCCCAGCACATTGCTAAGCCAGCCTGACCAATCTATATCAACCGCGGAGCTAGAAGCTCTCTTTAACCCATTTAATTCTAGAAATAACAGCAATATATGTAACGAAAACGGGGAACCAAGTCCCATAATACATCAAATCCCATAGACCAAGGGTCAAGAGTCATGAGCCTCTACCGAACATGAGTGTATAAAGGTTTATAAAAATACCAAGTGCGGAAAGAAATGTCAATACAAAATCAAAAGACAGTAGGAAGGAATATCGGGTCCTGCGGACTCTGCAGCTACCTCGAATATCCACAAACGTCGCCTCGCACAGCTACTGGATCACTGCTGAGAGGTACTTGGATCTGCACACAAGGTGCAGGGAGTAAAATGAGTACTGCCAGACTCGGTGGTAATAAACAAGGGTAAGACAGCGCAGATAAGAAATCCGCAATAAAGCACTATGTAAAGCTATAATCAGCTACCCTGTCATAGAATCAATATTCACTGTACATGTACCAACAAATACCAATAAATAGCATAACAGCTAGCGGATGTAGCTAAATGCAATGCAATGCATGATATGACCGCTACGGCGTGTAGCCCGACTCCAATTTTGGGTACCCGTGCTCACTGTGGGGGTTCAGACTCCGGAGGGGCTCTTACAGCCCAAGCACATCTCATAGAGATATCCCTGCGGCGTGCAGTCCGATCCAACATATATCTCGCTGCGGCGTGCAGCCCGATCCACTACTAGTCAGCTAATATGCAGATACAGCCTCGCAGGCTCAAAAGTAGTTTTTGAAAACTCTTTTATCATTTTTCAGTTGAAAACAGTAATATCAAGTTCCAGAGATTGGAATTAGCATAATAACAGAAATAGCTGCGGACTAGTAGTAAACTAGCATGTCTATATGATAAGACAATGATAACGATCCTCGCGGGATCCAATAACCGGCTCACAGCCCACATGTATACTCAACCGCCCAAGAAGGGGGTTCAACGGCTCAAGAGTGGCCATTATCACAATATATATATATGCAACCATCCGAGAAGGAGGTTCGACGGCTCTAGAATAGCCCATAACACAATACCAACAAGTCAGACTAAGCCATAGTCCCCAATCACAATCGACCCCGCACTCACAAGAGAGTACGTGTCTCGTCGCTATACGGCGTCACAAAGTGGTATACCGGGGTTTCGAACCCGCTGGTCATCACCCACATCTATTACTCACCTCAATACAACGCGACGACTATTCCGCAATGCCCTTGCCACGAGAATCAAGCTCCGTACGCGTAGAATCTGATCAAATACAATAAAAATACAACAATTTAGGCCAATGGGACGACACCCAATCAATACAACTCAATTTACATCAAAATTCCCAAAGTTGTCAAAACCCGACTTCCAGTACGCTTATCGAAAAATCACGAAAGTCATATATTCGGAACCCTCATCTCAATACGAGTCTAAGCATATCAATTTTACCAAATTCGGACTCCATTTGTCCATTCAAAACCTTGATTTTCTAAAGTCCAAGCCTAGGGCTAAATCCTCCATAAATTACCCCAAATTCCTCCATTTTCATGATATAATTGCATAATATTACCAATACTAATCATAGTTTAAGTCCATAGATGATTACCCGATGATTTCCTTGAATTTCTCTTCAAAATCGCCCAAATCGCCTCTAAAGCCGAGACCCAAAATGTGTGAAATGTTCTAAAATTTTTTCTAACTTCTGATACACTTAACTCACAGCGATTTTCGCTTCTACGGAACATTTTCCGCTTCTACGCGCCCGTATCCGCGACCAAGGGGTCGCTTCAGCGGTTCCAGGCGTAGCCGGCCATTTCCGCTCTGCGAACAAAGGGTCGCTAAGCGCACCCGCTTCGCGAAGAAGCTTCCGCTCTCGCGGAAACATCCGCCTCGCGGACCATTGACCGCTTCTGCGGTCTCGCCTAAGCGGAAAAATGTCCGCTTCTACTGCGGACCATGCCCACTTTCTCTCGTCCGTCTCGCGATCGCCGGCTCGCACCCCCGAGCCCGCTTCAGCGGAAAGGCTTCCGCTTCGGCGTAACCACCCGCTCCTGCGCATCTCGTCCGCTTCCTGCGGACTCGCTCCTGCGTCCGAAATTCCGCAGGAGCGGAAACAACAGAAACAGGATGCCAACCCGCAATTTTTCCACAATTTTCTCCCGTTTAACCATCCGAAAACACCCCGAGGCCCCCGGGACCCCAACGAAAACCACCAACATACTCCAAAACACGATACGAACTTGTTCCAATCATAAAAACACCATACTAAACATCAAAATCACCAATTACACACGGATTCAAGCCTAAATTTCTTAAAACTTTCCGAATTACACATTCGATCAAAAACCCGACCAAACTACGTCCGAATGACCTGAAATTTTGCAGGCACATCCAAAATCACCTAACGAAGCTACTGCAACTGTCGGAATTCCATTCCGACCCCCGGATCAAAATCTCACCTACCGTTCGGATTTCGCCAAAATTCAACCTTAGCCAATTCAAGCCTATTTCTACACCGGCCTCCAAATTCAATTCCGATCGCTCCCCTAAGTCACAAATCACCTCCCGGAACTAACCGAATCATCAGAATTCGATTCCGAGCCCTCTAACCAAATAGTCAACTCTAGGTTGACTTTCCTTATTCAAGTTTCCTTCAAAAAGGCTATATGCCTCATTTTCAATCCAATTCACTCCTAACTCACCCGATAGGCTCTAACACTGATATAAAATCATCAAACATGCATTTACAACATGACGGGGTGATAATTCTCGTGACGACGGGCCGGGTCGTTACATTCTCCCCAACTTAAACAAACGCTCGTCCTCGAGCGTACCAGAGTGGTACTAGAAGCAACTCAATAGCTGAATGACCTTACCCAGCATATATTCGGGCGATCACACGTCGCCCTGTCTCTCATAAGCCTGAAACACCATATAGCTGAAATCTCACAGACCATCTTAACCATAAACCACATTGTACTTTCTGAAATCATATACCAATTGCTAATCCCATTCATATACTCAGGATACACTAGAATCCACTGCAATAACCCATACTCACCACTCCGGTGAGATCATATGATGTATCAACAACCTAATCACTCGAGACGATAGTCTCTAATCACAACAATTCCCTACGAAAACCAAATACTAGCTGAAAACCTCTTTCATTAGATAGAGTCTTATTCCAACACCTCCATATCCTGCCCACGGCAGCTGAAGCACGTGATATACCGAACCCATCTCTCAGGTTAACCATTCGTGAATCTATTTCCCTTTTTAAAACTCATACCACGATAGGTTTCGGAGCCAAACCTCGGTTTCTACCTTTCTAACAAGCTAAGACCCAATATGCTCGTATTCAATAATGACTCCAACGGTCATTTCGATTATAACACACCACACTGGTGATAAACACCTTAACACCGGCCTAAGCCACGACGAGCACAACATAGGCTCCAATAGAAACGTCTGCACACACTCGAATCATGACAGCTCAAATCATGACAACTGTCTCCAGCAAATAGAGCTGCAATTCAATTCCTCTGTGCCATCATAACATAGAACTGAGATCGCGTCTCGCATTATAGAAAGAGTACCTGAATCCTCCTCGAGAGGTCATAACATCACGTGGCCTTACCACGATTCGTGATTATATCCAAACACTATTACTCATGAAGCACCTCAATTTACCAAGCTCAAAACGGTCAGCCACACACATATTTAGGTCTGAATCCAAGCAATCAATCTCACTCACGGTGAAACAATTAATGTATGCTATTAAATCCTGAAAGGACACAACCGATGTGCCATTCGCCAAGCGATACTCAAAACGGTCTTTTCCTCAGAAGTGGGGAAGTATTGTATACCAGTAGCATATAACTAACTATATTTTCACAATATTCTGTTGCGGCGTGCAACCCGCTCCAATGACATACCCGTGGCGGCGTGCCACCCGATCTAGATACCATACCTGTGGCGGCGTGCCACCCGATCCAAGTAACCCTCGTCAAATGAATACGCGTCGAGTCAAGTTGCTCATCATAATAAACATATATCGCCTCAAGTTTGGCCACATGAAACGCATCCGACAACGTTTCTCAATACTGGAACTGAATCAATGGTAGATACTTCTACACTAACATCCGCCACTAAGGTCCAACTGACAAAGCTATGCCTACCAGCCGTCCGCTGGTCCTGGGTACAACTACTCTGTTGGAGCATACTCCGATGTTCTCTGCTACGCAATTTGTGCCATTTTCCGACATAGCCCATATCACATTAGTCTAGACGACCCGGCTTATGTCAACCAGTCTGAAATAAGGTATCATAACCCAAATTCATCATATCAAGCTAAGAGCTAAACGGTGCTGATACACACGATATACAAACACTGCATAGGCGGATTACGAGAACTTCAAGTCTCCTACACATATATAACATATGAATCACTATGCTTGATTCCGTATTTCACCGTACATATACATAACGCACATCAAGCGTCCATTCATACCACGACAGCCATTCAGAAATTTCATTATGCCATCAACGACTCAATTATTTTAGTCGATCCAACAAGAGAATACCACTCTACCATGGATATTATCAGTTTACATTACCTTGTCCCTTTGTACCATATACCCCGCCAAATTACTAGAATAGCAGTACCATTTTCTTAAATCACCAGCAGCTGTCCGCGCTGCTCAATAATTTTATTGACTTTCCATATATTATGAACTGATCTCAAAACCTAGAATATACCATTATCAACTTTCCATAACACATCGTGTATACCATACTAAGATAACATGGAAATTCATATCCCTTTCCTCCGCCTCAACATTGGCGCACTCAACTAGTCAAGGACTTTCGTGATCCCATATAGAAGAAAACTCATTACACATTCCACGCTTCGCATATCGATAGGAATATACTCATCTTCAAACCATGATAAAACACATCACAAACTATTTATTCCCATTCATTGCATAAGTTAAACTGCCAGGACTGAGTCCTTATACCCATATTATACTCATATCGGGTTACACGACCGCCAACACTCAAAAGCTTTATTGCACAATATCTGCAAGACTCCTTACTTCAACCACATACCAGGAATTAGTCGTATTCTTTATCATACCACTTCGGTTTATTAACAAGTCATTCCATTTACCCAGTTTCCTTTCTGATTCATCTTTGATTTAATATTAGCCACTACTGTAGCACCATAACACATGAACTCATGTTACCACATGAGACTCGTACATAAGACCACACGGTCTAAGACATATAGGCCACTGAATATTCTCTCAATATTTCCCGAAGGATCACATCCTACAATACTTTATTTTGAAGAACCTCTTGCGATTTGAATTCGTTATCATTACCTTCCAATACGGATTACATAGAATCCCATCATTCACATAATATAACATAAGTACCGATCTCTTCTAACGAAACCACCATCTTTAGCCACATGCACAAATTTGAGACACCTGACTGTTACAAGTAAAATCTTGAACACCGTAAACAATTCTCGAGCGTCAGTCATCCTTATTCAGCTGTAATTCAACTGTCTTATTGAACAGAACCACTCGTGCCTTATTAGAATTCTGACACTGCAGATCATGATTACATACAGATACTATTAGCTATCACTCTTTTCTATACACCAAGCATTCCTTACCAACCTCAGTTCAAAATACCCTAGTATTTCTTCACATCTACGAAGCACCATAACCTTTATCAGAATTTTCCCAACATACTTAGAGACAGAATTAACATAGCACACAATAGTGCAATCAGTTAATCAATAGCAACCTCCCCAACTTATCTCGAAGCCATTCATCAAAGCACTTTCAACCACTCATATCAGTATTACTCAAGTGATGCCGAAATGTTAGTATGATATTAAACTCAAGTCATTTACAAGCTTCGGCGGAGATTCGAATCATCAGAAATATTAACTCTTTTGCAATTCTTGCATTCATTCACACACAACAGTTACGCCCCCTCTTTAGGTGACAAAATCTTTTCTAAGTCCCGAATTTTCCAAAAATTTCGGCAGAGTTTCCTTTGTAAATTGGCCTATCCACCTGCCAGAGAGTCACCAAACCATCCTAGCTATACTTCCACAACTCAACAAGATATCACAATGTATTTCAACAACATTAAATCTCAATACTGCACGAATTATATCATCACAATTTATACTTGAACATGCGATGTATCTGCTCAAATCATAACATATATCGAATACCATTCAATTACACATCAGAATCAACCCACCTATTTTTCCTCAATCTAGTATTTCAGTACAACACCTTCTACCAGGATATACATAGCATAATCATTTCAGTCTTCCTCCTGAGTTTAAACTCGTTCCACTACACCTAAGGCACTTTACCTTCCAATTACGAGATATGATAATTATTCACCATGCCCATAGCTCTGGGCTACACAACAAATTAGATAAGAGTCGAACAATTAACAGCTCATCCATTAGTAAGCCTCCCTAATACTCTACAGATCGGCACAAGGCCCCAAACATGGCTACTAGACCGAGCACATAGATATAAGCCCAGTCTTAGTCACTTTACACAGTAATTTATCAATTGGGAAGGATCAAGTCCAAATCCCCAGTCACAATACCACCACGCTCGTCACATGACGCGTATTCCATCTCAGCACATCACTTTATAGTGCAAATACGGGGTTTCAAACCCTCAATACATTATCTATTGCCACCACTCACAAAATCAGCACCTCAATGCTCAAGTCATAAACAAGGTCCAGCCTCAAGTCATCCCTACTGGCCAACATGAACTCACAGAGATTATATCTCTTCCCTCGTTCGGAGAAATCACAAGCCATAAGGCAATTACATTACTGAGCGCTCGATGCGTACACAGACGTGTGGAAGGAATTTCAAAAATTATATCTCAAGTCGAATCAAGTGCGCACGATAAGAATTCCAAGAAATGTGAAGTGTTTCCTAAAGGTTCGCAGCCTCCCGAGGATAAGTACAGGCGTCCCCGTACCGATCCACAAGACTCACTAAGATTCATATTTTAACTTAGAAATTCTCTTGATAAGAAATGTCACGACCCCAAATCCGGTCGTGATGGCGCCCAGCACATTGCTAAGCCAACCTGACCAATCCATATCAACCGCGGAGCTAGAAGCTCTCTTTAACCCATTTAATTCTAGAAATAACAGCAATATATGTAACGAAAACGGGGAACCAAGTCCCATAATACATCAACTCCCATAGACCAGGGGTCAAGAGTCATGAGCCTCTACTGAACACGAGTGTATAAAGGTTTATAAAAATACCAAGTGCGGAAAGAAATGTCAATACAAAATCAAAAGACGGTAGGAAGGAATATCGGGTCCTGCGGACTCTGCACCTACCTCGAATATCCACAAACGTCGCCTCGCATAGCTACCGGATCACCGCTGAGAGGTACTGGATCCGCACACGAGGTGCAGGGAGTAAAATGAGTATCGCCAGGACTCGGTGGTAATAAACAAGGGTAAGACAGATGCAGATAAGAAATCCGCAATAAAGCACTATGTAAAGCTATAATCGAATACCCTGTCACAGAATCAATCTTCACTGTACCTGTACCAACAAATACTAATAAATAGCATAACAACTAGCGGATGTAGCTAAATGCAATGCAATGCATGATATGACCGCTACGGCGTGTAGCCCGACTCCAATTTTGGGTACCCGTGCTCATCGTGGGGGTTCGGACTCCGGAGGGGCTCCTACAGTCCAAGCACATCTCATAGAGATATTTCTGCGGCGTGCGGTCCGATCCAACATATATCTCGCCGCGGCGTGCGGCCCGATCCACTACTAGTCGCCTAATATGCAGACAGCCTCGCGTGCTCAAAAGTAGTTTTTGAAAACTCTTTTATCATTTTTCAGTTGGAAAACAAGTAATATCAAGTTCCGGAGATTGGAATTAGCATAATAACAAAAATAGTTGCGGACTAGTAGTAAACTAGCATGTTTATGTGATAAGACAATGATAACGATCCTCGCGGGATCCAATAACCGGCTCACGGCCCACATGTATACTCAACCGCCCAAGAAGGGGGTTCCCGGCTCAAGAGTGGCCATTATCACAATATATATATACATATATGCAACCATCCGAGAAGGAGGTTCGACGGCTCTAGAATAGCCAATAATACGATATCAACAGGTTGGACTAATATGTAGTCTCTAGTTCATGATCGACCCCGCACTCTCAAGAATGTGCGTGTCTCGCCGCTATACAGCGTCACAAAGTGGTATACCGGGGTTTCGAACCCGCTGGTCATCACCCACATCTATTACTCACCTCAATACAGCGCGACGACTATTCCGCAATGCCCTTGCCACGAGAATCAAGCTCCGTACGCGTAGAATCCTGATCAAATACAGTAAAAATACAACAATTTAGGCCAATGGGACGACACCCAATCAATACAACTCAATTTACATCAAAATTCCCAAAGTTGTCAAAACCCGACTTCCGGTACGCTTATCGAAAAATCACGAAAGTCATATATTCGGAACCCTCATCTCAATACGAGTCTAAGCATATCAATTTTACCAAATTCGGACTCCATTTGCCCATTCAAAACCTTGATTTTCTAAAGTCCAAGCCTAGGGCTAAATCCTCCATAAATTACCCCAAATTCCTCCATTTTCATGATATAATTGCATAATATTACCAATACTAATCATAGTTTAAGTCCATAGATGATTACCTGATGATTTCCCTTGAATTTCTCTTCAAAATCGCCCAAATCACCTCTAAAGCCGAGACCCAAAATGTGTGAAATGTTCTGAAATTTTTCTAACTTCTGATACACTTACTTACAGCGATTTTCGCTTCTGCGGAACATTTTCCGCTTCTACGCGCCCGTATCCGCGACCAAAGGGTCGCTTCAGCGGTTCCAGGCGTAGCCGGCCATTTCCGCTTCTGCGAACAAAGGGTCGCTTAAGCGCACCCGCTTCTGCGAAGAAGCTTCCGCTTCTGCGGAAACATCCGCCTCTGCGGACCATTGACCGCTTCTGCGGTCTCGCCCAAGCGGAAAAATGTCCGCTTCTGCGGACCATGCCCAATTTCTCTCGTCCGCTTCTGCGATCGCTGGCTCGCACCAGCGACCCCGCTTCAGCGGAAAGGCTTCCGCTTCTGCGTAACCACCCGCTCCTGCGCATCTCGTCCGCTTCTGCGGACTCGCTCCTGCGTCCAAAATTCCGCAGGAGCGGAAACAACAGAAACAGGATGCCAACCTGCAATTTTTCCACAATTTTCTCCCGTTTAACCATCCGAAAACACCCCGAGGCCCCCGGGACCCCAACGAAAACCACCAACATACTCCAAAACACGATACGAACTTGTTCCAATCATTAAAACACCATACTAAACATCAAAATCACCAATTACACACGGATTCAAGCCTAAATTTCTTAAAACTTTCCGAATTACACATTCGATCAAAAACCCGACCAAACTACGTCCGAATGACCTGAAATTTTGCAGGCACATCCAAAATCACCTAACGAAGCTACTGCAACTGTCGGAATTCCATTCCGACCCCCGGATCAAAATCTCACCTACCGTTCGGATTTCGCCAAAATTCAACCTTAGCCAATTCAAGCCTATTTCTACACCGGCCTCCAAATTCAATTCCGATCGCTCCCCTAAGTCACAAATCACCTCCCGGAACTAACCGAATCATCAGAATTCGATTCCGAGCCCTCTAACCAAATAGTCAACTCCAGGTTGACTTTCCTTATTCAAGTTTCCTTCAAAAAGGCTATATGCCTCATTTTCAATCCGATTCACTCCTAACTCACCCGATAGGCTCTAACACTGATATAAAATCATCAAACATGCATTTACAACATGACGGGGTGATAATTCTCGTGACGACGGGCCGGGTCGTTACAGGTTGTGATAGTGGTGGTACTTCTCCAACAGCTGCCATGAGGTTGGGGAAGAAAGGGAAGTTGAGTCCTAGGTACATTGGTCCTTTTGAGATACTCGGGAGGGTTGGAGAGGTGGCATATGAGTTAGCCTTGCCGCCCAGCTTATCCAGCGTCCATCCAGTATTCCATGTGTCTATGCTCCGGAAGTACATTGGAGATCCGTCTCATGTTTTAGACTTCAGTACCATTCAGCTTGATGGTCATCTATCCTATGATGTGGAGCCTATTGCTATTTTGGGTCGTCAGGTGAGAAAATTGAGGTCTAAGGAGATTGCATCAGTTAAGGTTCAGTGGAGAGGTCGACCCGTAGTGGAGGCCACTTGGGAGATAGAGCGGGAGATGCGGAGCAGATATCCTCACTTGTTTGAGACTTCAGGTATGTTTCTTGACCCGTTCGAGGACGAGCGTTTGCTTAAGAGGGGGAGAATGTGACGACCCGGCTCGTCGTCACGGGAATTTCAACCCCGTTATGTTGTAAATTCATGTTTTATGCTTTTATATCAGTTTTAGAGTCTATCGGGTAGATTAGGAGTGAATTGGATTGAAAATGAGGCATATAGCCTTTTTGAAGGAAACTTGAATAAGGAAAGTCAACCCAGAGTTGACTATTTGGTTAGAGGGCTCGGAATCGGATTCTGATGATTCGGTTAGTTCCGGGAGGTGATTTGTGACTTAGGGGAGCAATCGGAATTGAATTTGGAGGCCCGGTGTAGAAATAGGCTTGAATTGGCTAAGGTTGAATTTTGGCGAAATCCGAACGGTAGGTGAGATTTTGATCCGGGGTCGGAATGGAATTCCGATAGTTGCAGTAGTTCCGTTGTGTGATTTGGGATGTGCCTGCAAAATTTCAGGTCATTCGGACGTCGTTTGGTCGGGTTTTTAATCGAGTGTTAGTTTCAGAAGTTTTGAAGAAACTTAGGCTTGAATTCGTGCGTAATTGGTGATTTTGATGTTTAGGATGGTGTTTTTATGATTGGAACAAGTTTTAATCGTGTTATGGAGTATGTTGGTAGTTTTCGTTGGGGTCCCGGGGGCCTCGGGATGAATTCGGGGGTCCAAACGGACCATTTTTGGCCTAAGACAACAGCTAAATTGCTGCTGTGTCTGCAGAAGGAAATCCTTCATCGCGCTAGCGATGAAGGGCACGCGTCTGCGAAGGTCAGCAAGGGTATGCATCGCGTTCGCAATGGTCTGGACGCGAACGCCTAGGGTCGGGATCGGAGGCTTCGCGTTCGCGTGGAGTTGGAACGCGTTCGCGTAGGTGAGGAAGGTTGGTCATCGCGTTTGCGTGAGTGGAGACGCGAACGCGTAGAAGAAAAATCCGGCGGTTGGAAATCTGTGCTTCGCGAACGAGTGACTGGGTGTCGCGTTCGCGATGGGAGGGCTGAGCAGAACATCGCGTTCGCGTGAGGGCGTGTCTCGTTCGCGATGAAGAAGAGGAAAAGGGCATCGCGTTCGCGTGAGAGGCGTCGCGAACGCGATGGAGAAAATAGGCTGGCAGTGAAGTTAAAACCAGAACTGGTCAGTCACGGGTTTAATACCCAAAACCTCCATTTTTGAGTTCCAAGACAAGAAATTGACGGGAGATTGCTGGAAAATCATCGGGGTTTCGTTGGAGGTAAGTTTTGTGGCTTAATTACATCATTTTAACATGAAATCCTTGGTTAAATCCCTGTAAATGGAAGATTAAAGGTGGGTTTGAGCCCTAGGCCTAAATTTAAGAAAAACACTGATTTGAGTGGGCAAATGGAGTTCGATTTTGGTAAATTTTATATGCCTAGACTCGTCTCGAGATGAGTATTCCGAAAATTTGACTTTTGTAATTTTTCGAGAAGCGTACCGAAAGTCGGGTTTTGACAACTTTGGGAATTTTGATGTAAATTGAGTTGTATTGATTGGGTGTCGTCCCATTGGCCTAATTTGTTGCGTTTCTACTGTATTTGATCAGATTTTACGCGTGCGGAGCTTGATTCTCGTGGCAAGGGCATTGCGTAGTAGTCGTCGCGCCGTATTGAGGTGAGTAATAGATGTGGGTGATGACCAGCGGGTTCGAAACCCCGGTATACCACTTTGTGACGCTGTATAGCGGCGAGACACGTACTCTCTTGTGAGTGCGGGGTCGATTGTGATTGGGGACTATGGCTTAGTCCGACTTGTTGATAGCGTGTTATGATATTAGGCTATTCTTGAGCCGTCGAACCTCCTTCTCGGATGGTTGCATATTATATATTGTGATAATGGCCACTCTTGAGCCGAGGAACCCCTTCTTGGGCGGTTGAGTATACATGTGGGCCGTGAGCCAGTTATTGGATCCCGCGAGGATCGTTATCATTGTCTTACCATATTGACATGTTAGTTACTACCAGTCCGTAGCTATTTCTGTTATCATGCTATTTCCAATCTCTGGAACTTGATATTACTGTTTTCAACTGAAAAATGATAAAAGATATTTTCAAAAACTACTTTTGAGCCTGCGAGGCTGTATTTGCATATTAGCTGACTGGTAGTGGATCGGCTGCGCGCCGCAGCAGTATATATGTTGGATCGGACTGCACGCCGCAGTGATATTGTGCTTGGGCTGTAGGAGCCCCTCCGGAGTCTGAACCCCTACAGTGAGCACGAGTACCCAAATTGGATCGGGCTATGCGCCGTAGCGGTCATATCATGCATTGCATTGCATTTAGCTACATCTGCTAGCTGTTATACTGTTTTGCTGGTACTTGATAGAGTTGATATTGATTCTGTGACAGGGTATTTGACTAAAGCTTTACATAGTGCTTTATTGCGGATTTCTTATCTGCGTTGTCTTACCCTTGTTTATTACCACCGAGTCTGGCAGTACTCATTTTACTCCCTGCACCTTGTGTGCAGATCCAGGTACCTCTCGGCAGTGATCCAGTAGCTGTGCGAGGCGACGTCTTTGGGATATACGAGGTAGCTGCAGAGTCCGCAGGACCCGATATTCCTTCTTACTGTTTTGATTCTGTATCGACATTGCTTTCCGTATTTGGTATCTTGTAAACTATCATATACTCATGTTCAGTAGAGGCTCATGACTCTTGACCCTTCGGTCTATGAGAGTTGATGTATTATGGGACTTGGTTCCCCGTTTTCGTTATATGTATCGCTATTGCTTCGTGAATTGATATGCTTAAATGGGCTAAAGAGAGCTTCTAGCTCCGTTATTGTTATTGATGGGTCAGGCTGGCTTAGCAATGTGCTGGGCGCCATCATGACCAGATTTGGGGTCGTGACAATATGCGTGGCTGTTGAAAAAAAGAAAGGATATTTAACAAAAAGATATTTTTACTGAGTTTGAGATTTTCAAAAGGATTTTCATAGTGTTACGATTTTCTCAAATGGTTGTTTTGTCTATTATAGCATTTTGGAGTGCTCATACGTGTTTTCTTCTCGCTCAGATATTATTTGCACTTATTAACACTGAGTTGGGAGTACTCACTTTACTCCCTGCACCTCACGTGCAGTTGCAGGTATTTTTCACCCGGTAGCGAGTTAATAACAAATTGAAGGTATTGCTATCATAGCTCAACAAGGTGACCGCCGATGTTTGCCGCACCGAGTTCTTTCTTCTTGATTTCCAGATTCTACTCTATGTATTATAGAATTTAAAATTGTAATAAAGATCCTCCTAGATGCTCGTGACTTGCGACACCCCGTTCGGGCTAAGTTAGCTTGTAATTTTGTTAATTAATGTTCTTTAAGTTACATTTTCCATATATTTATGTTTAGTAAGTGGTAAAGAATAAATTGGGTTAGTTGGCTGGCCTTGTCTTTACTAGAGACGCCATCACGACCGGGTATGGAAATTTGGGTCGTGACACGAGTACTACTGTGGAGAAGCATATCTAAAATTTATATTTAACAGATTTAATTTTAAGCTCTTACCATAGACCCACAACACTTTTGAAAATATAGGATCAAAGTTATGTTCTTCTTAAATATTCAATGATTTTCACATTTATATCTATAATCGGGGTTGAATATAAGACCATCCGAAGCGGATATAGTTGCCAATTTCACTTATAGAGGTTCACCCAATAATTATTGTATCATTGAGTCTTTGAGCTTGAATTGACACATATATATTTAAGTAATTTTAATGAGATGTAATACTGTCATACAAAATTTAAAAGAAGAGTATGAGTTCATGTAAAAACCACCTCTATAAACCTCGATATGCCCTTGGCCGTTTACCTTAGCAACCAAAGTTGGTTGCTAATTAGCGACCAACTTTGGTTGCTTAGTTATAATGACGTTCACTGTAAATATAATACCAATCAACTTTAGTCGGTTTAATATTTTAATAATATAAATCTAGCGACTAATGTTGGTCTATACATTTAATTACGGTATTTTTTAAAATATATATTATATAAAAAAATTAGCGACCAACGTTGGTCGCTAAATTAAAATATATGTTATTTAAAGAAATATATATTTAACAATCTAGGTTCATAAACGACCAACTTTGGTCGCTTTTTTTTATTTTTATTTTTTTATACATAAGCTACCAACCTTGATCTCTAATTTTCAGGATATTTTTTTAATAAAACCTGGGTTCATTAGCAACCAACCATTTTTAATTTTTTTTAATTTCTTTTATATACAAGCGACCAACCTTGGTCGCTAATTGCCAGAATTATTTTTTAATAGGTAAGCAACTAACTTTGGCGGCTTTTTGGGTAATAATTTTGCGATAAAATACCTGTTTTGGAAACTACACCACCTGCCAGCATACCAAAATTCTAAAATAATAATACCATTCAATTCATAAACTACAATTTCAATCCCAAAATCTGCACAACAACCCAACAACAACAACATAACCACAACAAAAACAACAACAACACAACAACAACAATACAATTCAGAAAATATATTAAAACCAACAAATTAAAGTCCAATATAACTAACGAATTAAACTAACAAAGCTAAGTTAACAATTATTGCACCTAGCTCAAAATCGGTTCTATTTGTCTTGTTCAAAGTATATAAAATTAAGGGAGTGTTTTGTACAACATCAATATCATTACCGATTGATGAGCTTTCATAAACAAGACGGTTGTCTATGGGGATGGGAAGAACAATCATGGGGAGGACGGGAGGAACGAGCAAGGGGAGGAAGGAAGGAATGCTCACGTCCAAGTCGAGCCTCTGTCAATGACTCACGAGACCTGGGAATCGCAAAACCTCCAAGAGATTTGAGTTGCTTTTGCATGCCCCGGTACTGAGCCTTCATGCCAATGTACTAATCATCTCTAAGCTTTTCTCTTTTCTTGTCTTCTTCTAGCACGGATGGGAGCTTTGTCACAGTCTCCTCCATAGCGGAGAAGCTCTCACTATCATGTTTCTCGCCTTTCGAGGAAGTTCCTATTCCTTGTATTTCATAATTATAGCAATGGAATTTCTTAGTAGGATGGCCATATACCTTCCCTTATTTTTGACCCCAGCATTCACCGTCCACATTCTTTTGGCATCCTCGTCCGAAAGTTGGATTGGCTCGCCCAACTCATTAGGTGGCTGGCGCTTATGAATTCCTCCACGCCAGTTGTGAAGCGACTCTATAAGATAAATTATATTGAATAAGTATTTCAAAATTTATATAAAAGTAAATCAAAATACTTAATGAAAAGTGAAAACTTACATGTACAATCGAGGCTCGACCCTCGTCCCACCTTTCTTGATATGTCTCTTTCTTCTTTTTTTAACATATGAGTCTTCTTGAATAGCTAATCTTGGTTCATTGGATGCCCCAAAATAGATATACTTGAAAATTTAAACAAATTAAGCAATTATGTAACAATTTTCTTTTTATTGTCCATAGGCTGATTATACCTCTAGTGTGCAAGGATCCTCCCTTCTTAGATGCACGAGCTTTCTTTCCTTTTTATCTCCTTTCTAAGAACTTTGCGGTATACCATTGCCTTTGCAAATCCTCCCATAAATTCTGAAGCAACAAGTCAGGCTTCTGGTTCAACTTTCAGCTTTGAAGAAACTATGCGACAACTGCGTGCGAGCTTTGTGATGAAAATTTGCAGCCTCTTCTGCGCTATAGCGGTGTTCCCATACACACTGCTTGGTTGATATGCCATATATTTAAATACCATCGTACGACAATTATTTTAGCTTATCAATAAAACTTTTCGGATTACGTGGACCGTGGATAATAAAATTTAAGAATATATATGGACTAGTCATGCACAACTCGGGTGGTAGATTATAAGGTGTAAGAAAGATAGGCCAACAAGAATATGTTGTCACAAATATAGAAAAAGGCATGAAGTCATCCACACATAGACCTAACCGAATGTTCCTTGGTTCACTAGCAAAATCTGGATATGTCCTATCAAAGTGCTTCTAAGCTTCTCCATCTGAAGGATGACACATAACACCAGGTGATCTTCTATTTTCAAAGTGCCATCACATATGAGGTGTAGAATGCATCGACGCATATAACCTCTTTAACCTAGATATAAGAGATAAATAATGTATCAAGTTGATAGCGACCATATTCCCATCGGAAAGCATCTTAAAATGAGGCTTTTCGCAAAATTTACAATTGTTTAAAGTTGCATCACCTTTATAATATAACATGCAACCATCTTCACAACAATCAATTCTCGTAGACGAAAGTGAACTTAGAAACTAATCTTTTTCCTTATAGAAATCACCTGGTAATTTGATATTAGGGTAAACTAGTTCACTCATAAGGTCAATGAAAGAGTCCATGGCAATTTGAGAAATATTTCAATTAGATTTGATTCTTAGTAATCTAACTTCAACAGACAGCTTAGAGTGCAGACTTCTTTTACATAGTAGATGACTAACTTCCTCTTAATGTTCGTAAAAAAGTTTTACGTCATCATTAAGAGTTTGTTCAATAATTTCATTGGTCTCACCCCCTAAGTTCATTCCAAAAGCATCCTCAACCATTTCATGAATTCTAGAATCACGATTTGTGTTATCAACCGACCTACTACTTTCAACCACAACCATGTTATGAAATCCATGGCTACCATCAATCTCTCAATGATTATTCCACACAAATTAATTTTCTATAAACCCCTTTCTATAAAGATCAAGCTTAACTTCCTCCAATTTTTCAAACATCATACAATCGCACCTAACACAAGGGCACCAAATTACTCTTTCATTTCGGTATAGTGGAAGTAACATTGCATGTCTAATAAAGTCATCAACCCCTTCTACAAAATCCTCTTGCAATTCCCATGATTAGGGATATTCCTATTGTACATCCAAGTGCGATGTTTCATCTATACAAATAAAACAAGAACAAATTAATTTAGTTAATTCATTTCCTAATATTTTTTTAGTGAATTAATTTCATATCCTAAAATTTCAATTCATATCCTAAATTATCAATTTACATACTAAAAGTTCATTTCATAAACTAAAAGTTCAATTCATAAACTAAGATTTGTATTCACATCCAAAAGATTCAATTCATAAACTAAAAGTCCAATTCATATCCTAAAATACTCAATTCATAAACTAAAAGTTTTTCATATCCTAAAATTTAAATTTATAAATTAAAAGTTTAATTCATAAACTAAAACTTAAATTCATATCCATAAAGTCCAGTTCATACACTAAAATTTCAATTCATATAAAAAATGTTCAATTCATAAACTAAAAGTCCAATTCATATCCTAAAATATTTAATTTATAAACAAAGAGTTCAATTCATATCCTAAAATTTCAATTTATAAACAAAAAGTACAATTTATATCCAAAAATTTCAATTCATAAATTAAAAGTTCAAATCATATCTTAAAGTTACAATTTATAAACTACAAGTCCAATTAATAAATGTGATAACCCAAAGGGTCATCACTTGTTTTAAAAATAAATTCTGCATTTCAAGGCATTAAAAACCTCTTTTTGTAATGACCCGACCCATCGTCACGGGAGTTACCATCATATGTTTCATTATATATGTTTGGAGAATTTGAAGTAATTCGGATAGAGTTTTGTTAGAAATGAGGCAATTGGTCTCTTTATGAGAGGTTTAATTTAGAAAAGTTAACTCGATGTTGACTTATGAGTTAGAAGACTCGGAATGGATTTCTGATGATTCGATTAGTTTCGGGGGAGGATTTATAACATAGGAGAGCAACCAGAATTGAATTTGGAGGTCCGATATAGAATTAGGCTTGAATTGGCTAAGGTTGGATTTTGGCGAATTCCGGATGGTAGGTGAGATTTTGATCTGAGGGTCGGAATGAAATTTCGAGAATTTTTATAGCTTCGATATATGATTTGTGATGTGTCTGCAAAATTTCAGGTCATTCGGATGTCGTTTGGTTGGATTTTTGATTGCGTGTTTCGGAAGTTTTTATAAGAACTTAGGCTTGATTCCGATGTCAATTTGGTGTTTTGATGTTAGTTTTGGTGTTTTGAGAGTGAAACTAAGATTTAATGATCATATGTGACATGTTAGTATGTTCATATGCGGTCCCGAGGAGCTCGGGTGAGTTTCGGATAGGTGTGGGTAGCATTATGCTCGTTTTTCTTATGCTTCAACACCGTTTCTTCAAGCATAAATGATATATTGAACAAATGAGTTCCGATTACTGTTTTACAATGAAGCGTTAAATTTATATCGTAATTACAGACCCATATCAAAAAGAATCATCGAATTTGAACATCATATGAGCATTTTATGGCCATTTTACAAAGGTTACCCAGCTTTTCAGGTTAATGATGAAATTGCCCTTGACGGAGTATTAAAAATCTGCACTATTTGCATATTTTAAAATCTACATATCTCTTTCATTATAAGGTCAAATTAAGTGATTCAAATGCGTAAATTCATTATAATTTCAAAAGGAATCCATAGGGAGCAGTAAAACGCGTGAACAGTATACTTATAATGAGCAGGTCGAGTTTTCTTCCAATTTTAGAACGGGAAGAAGCTTCTGAGGCTATTTTTAAGAGACAACTTGTGGGATTTCATCACGTAAGAGTTTTTAGACTTGGATTATGTTGTTATGATGTAAAATGATAGATTAAACACTGAAAACCCATGGATTTAAGGGGTAAAAATGGAGGTTAGGGCTTGAAACCTAAAAAGGTGTAAAGTTTGAATTTGAAGGGTCAAACGGACTCCTATTTTGATGAACTTTATATGTACGGACTCATGGAGAGACAAGGAATCCATTGGTTTGATTTTCAGAATTTTTCGAGAAGTGGGCCTAGGGTTCGGGTTTTACCAACTTAGTGAATTATTGTACTTTTCGAGTATTTTTGATTGGGTTATGTTTCTTTGACCCATATTATGTATTCGCTATGGTTTTGACTAGGTTCGAAGCATGAGGAGGTCAATACAAAAGGAAAAGGCATTGCGGACGAGTCCACGACTGGTTAGAGGTGAGTAATTGGTATATATGATGGCCTGGGGGTTTGAAACCCTGCCTTATCACACTGTAATGCTATTTAGAGTGTGACTCACATCCCATGGCTGGTGCAAGATTGATTATGACCGGGGATTGTGACTTGGGCCATCCCGAACAAGAATAATACTATATTGGTGATTGAAACACACTTTGTGTTGAATATATATGGGCTTTATGCCATGTTTGGGGCCTTGTGCCGACCTGTAGTATCCTTAGGTGATAGATATCATTGTGATAGCATGATTTGTAAAATCATTGATCTCAGTCCTGGGTTTAATCACTAGTATGAAATGCTAAGTCACTTTTTCCTGAAAAAATAATTAACTATATTTTCCTTATTAATGAATTGGAAACTGGAAATTAGTAAATTGAAGTTGTTACGTGACTCATATGCATATTGTGGACTGAGTATGGATCGGGCTACATGCCACAGTAAATGATATGAATATATTTCGCTTGGGCTGAAGGAGCCTCTCCAGAGGCTGTACACACCCCCAGTGAGCGCTGTCAACGTTAAATGGATCGGGATACGCGCTGTAGCGGTCATGTGCATTGCATTCATGCATTGTTATTTACTTGTGCTATCTATGATTTGCTGTTATTACTAGTTCGTAGTAAGGTATCAAACTGTTAGATGTAGCTTTACTTTGTGGCATTTCGTGGATTTCTTATATTCAGCTATTGTATATGTTTTTTACTCATTGAGTACTTAGTACTCACCCCTACTCCCTGCACCTTTGTGTGTAGATTCAAGTATGCCGGAGGTTTAGCCGAGCAGTTTCATTTATTCAGTGTTATCTGAGATGTTGAGGTAGCTACTGGCGTTCGCAGGACCTGGCTACTTTTCTTCTTCCAATTTTATTTACATATATATTCTCAGACTTGAGTATGTCGTTCAGATATTCTTATTATCTAGTTTTTGCTTAGAGCCTCTAGACTCGTGACCCCAGATCTTTGGGAGTGTAATTATCAGTTTTCGCACTTCTCAGTATTATCATTATACTATTATTACTGGATTATTATTATAAACTCTTATATTCCTCAAAAATTGTCATTTTCGGGACTTCTTGTTAAATATGAAATGACTATTGGTCTGGCTTGCCTAGCTTTAGACTTAGATGCCATCATGACCGTATTTGGGTCGTGACAAGTTGGTATCAGAGCCTACGTTACTAGGCCTCACGAGTCATGAGCCAGTTTAGTAGGCTCTCGCGGATTGGTACGTAGACACTCGTATCTATCCTCAAAAGGCTACAGAATTTTCAGGAAATACCTCACTTTTCATGGAAGTCTTATCGTGCGTATTTGATTCAGCTTGAGATATAACTCTTGAAATTCCTCCCACAATCCTGTATGCGTGCGCGAGCATTTAGTAATATATCTGCACCGATGGCTTGTGATTCCCCGATCGAGGGGCGAGAGGTAATCTCCGTGAGTTCATGTTGGGCCAGTCAGGAGGACTCGAGGCTGAATCTACGCCTATGGCATGAGCACCAAAGTATTGATTATGCGAGCATATGCTTGAACTTAAGTGTTCGGTAATGTCCTTATCATACGGGATGGAGGTCGGATATCCACGTGATGAGTAAGTTAGCACTGTGAGGTGTATCTCTGTGATCTTGGTAATGACGAAGAAGTTTGTGGGATAATAGATGAACTGTTAAGTGATTCGTTCCTATTGCGATCTGTTGTGTAACCTCAAGTTATGGGCGCGTGAAGAATATTATCATTTATTTTAGTTGGACAGTTAAGTGCAATACTTATGGCGGTACGAGTTCAGACTCAGAAAGACTAAATTTGTTGTATTTTATATGTGTTATGATTCAAATAAGTGCAACGCACGTCCTTGTATCGATTTTTATAGTATAATGCAGGTAGTATTGAGATTAATGTTGTTGATATACATTGTGACATTTTGTTAAGTTATAGCCGTGCTGTTAGGATGATTTTGGAGATTCTCTGGCAGGTGGATAGACCCAATTACAAAGGAAACTCTGCCGAAATTTTTGAAAAATTTGGGACTTAGTATAAATTTGGTCGCCTAGAGAGTAGGCTTAACTATTATGTGAGTGAATGCAAGAAAATGCAGAAGAGTTAAAATTACAGATGATTTGTGTTTCCACAAGCTTATGAAAGAGTGAGTTTGATCTCACCATGGTATTACGACAACAATAGAGTATATGTGGTGTGCTATATACGGCTTCGAGCTAAATTGGGGAGGTTGACGTTGATTAACTGATTGCACGATTATGTGCTAGTTGGTTATGTCTTAAAGTATACTAGCGAACTAGTTCTGGTTGCAAAAAATGAGCCGAGAATGACACGAGTGAAGGAAATTTTTTTGACAAGATGTCAAGTGATCGGATAAGCCGGAAGGAAGTTTTGATGGTTAAGATAAATTAGTATTGTCTTCAGCGTTAGTGCAACCGGTGGTTTGGTGGTACGCCCAAAATATTGTTGTGGTAGGTTATAGGAGTGAGTCCCACTAGAAGATTATATAAGTATGGCATGCAATCACTTGACTGGTTAAAGATGTAAACCAAGTATGAAGGTTGTGATAGTGTCGTTAAATTGGGGAATTCATGCCTGGAGGGCACGTGGCATATTAGGTTGTGAACTGGGGAGAATTACTTTGATTCTGATGGTTGTTCTTGTGTTCTATGAAAAAAATAGAAGTTATTATGGACCTTGGAAATGTTACTAGACTAGTTCAGTGTGATCAGAATCGGCTTGAAGTCGGTAGATAGATTTAATGTGAATAATGGCTCTATATCAGGCTAGATGTGTGTATTGTTGTAACGCGGTTCTCGTGGAGGAGTAGTTAGGTTGATGTTTCTTCGTCAGATATTTCGCGTAGTGATCTATTACGCTGGGTGAGTTGTGAGACGAGTTGGGAAATTGCTATATGTTAAGAATGTGCGTAGGAATGACGTTATATGAGCATCTTGGCTCTTGAGATTCAGATTGTACATCGCTCCTCAGTTGTGCTTGAGTGTTGTAGCTTATAATGCTATATGCCCCTTAGATATTATTATGCACTTAGCATGCGTACGAACGATACTCGGTATTATGTTGTAATGAGCAAATATGGCTCGATGGGCTTCTTCTTATGTGATGTTTATGTGTGGATCGTGTGGCACACCGCCACAGGTATGTTGTATGGAGCGGGTTGCACACCGTAATAGTGTTATATCGAGTATATTTTTCTATGTGCCATCTTTGTATGCCTTGTTTCCTATAGTCCAACAAAAGTCTTTATTAGTGTGTAGGATTTGATTATTCCTTCTGGAGCTCGTTTTCTTTAGTACCGCATTCAAATTGGTAGCCTATTGGCACATTGGGGCAACATGCGACATTTAACTATGCGTGGAGTGGCTTATTGCCCGAGCAGTTCGTACTGGGTGGGATGAGATCATTGAATTAGAGATCGGCACAATTTGAGAATATAAAGTAAACTAAAGATCTATGACCATTGTTTGGTTCAGAATAAGGGGATAGTTCTCGCCAAGAATGTGCAACTAATGAATTGTTGTCTCGACGGTGGCTAAGAATGTACACAGATTTCATCTGTCATGTCAGTATTGTAAGAATTTGCACAAGGCATGTGTGTGTCATGTAGAGCATGGGATATGCAGTGATACCTTCTTAGCGATTGGATAAGAGAGCTTTAGATGATTAGGGAATATGGTATTGCTAAGTGGAAGTGATTTGCGCGAGAATGTGTTTCATAAAAAGGTAATGTGATTAAACTGATTATATTTCAGTAGTGTTGCGGCATGTTCTTGTTGGGTCCACTAGTGGTATTCGAGTTTGCTTGGTAGCACAGGTAAATATTGAGTATCTTTCATGGAATGATTAGGTATCAAATAGGTGCATGTATTCGCACGGTTGAAACTGGGATTAGGTATGATGATTTGTGTGCTATATGGAGTTCTGATGTACAGGCTATGTTGTAGTGGTGGATCTTTATTCGCTGGTATGTTATATTTTGGATGTGATATTGGAATTCAGACTGGTTGTCTTAGTATTAAGGTAATTTTGAACTATTGCATTAGGGGCTACGCCAGAAATGGCACGGGTTAAGTGGTGAAGTGCGTTAGAATATGTTTTAGCACAATGATTTATAGTTCAAAGAACCAGCAGATAGTTGGGAAGGAGTAATTTTTTATTTGGGCATTTGTGATAGATGTTAGTGCAGAGGTTGCTATCATTGACCCGTTTTGCTATTGAGGTACTTTTCGGATGTTTTTCATATGGACGGGCATGTAATCGGGTGAGATTGTGGATTTTAGTATTTATTTGGTATCCTCAGCAGGAGTTAGAGAAGTGGAAGAAACAATTTCAGGCTTCTTGGTACTGAGTTTGTTGGCAGGATGATATGGCTACACATTTAGCTTGAGTTAGCTTGGTTGACTCTGAGTTATACTATTGAGGAATAGGTTAAGTCTATTGTTATTGAGCTTGTTAGCGATCTGAGGAAAGCTATGAGCTATTTTTCGATGTTGGTAGACATTGTGATTGGTTAGTTATGGGCACATGTGGTGCGGTTCCATTGAGAATTCATAGAGAAATTCGAGCGGGGAGAGTAATTGAGTGTTGCTAGGTGTATGGAGCATTGGTTATGGTCTATCAGGTTGTGTGTTGTGTGTTCTCTGTTTCACTATGGGGGGTAATGAATTGTGTTAGTTGCAGATACACCCCCATTGAGTGACGTCGATGTTAAATGGAGCGGGATTGAGTGTTGCTAGGTGTATAGAGCATTGGTTATGGTCTATCAGGTTGTGTGTTGTGTGTTCTCTGTTTCACTATGGGGGGTAATGAATTGTGTTAGTTGCAGATACACCCCCATTGAGTGACGTCGATGTTAAATGGAGCGGGCTGCACGCCGCAGCATTATACAAATATATACCTATATATATTGGAGCAGGCTGCATGCCGCAACATTATACATATATATACATATATATATTTGGATCGGGGCGCACGCCACAGCAGTATGTGTGAGGATTAGGTCAGTGTGGGACCGTGGTGAAATTGATGTGCACTGGAAATGGGGGTATTCACTGTAGAGATGAGTTACCTGTGAGGTTACCCTTAGAATTGTTTAGTGATAGTATAGGTGTTCTTACTTTCAGTTGTTATTTATTATTATTACTCACTAAGTTGAAATATACTCACCCCACTCCCCTGCACTTTTTGCGCAGATACACATATTCAGGAGAGCAGTTGAGCTATCGCAACTGCTTCATTATTACTATTCTGAGGAGACTTCGAGGTAGCTGCCGACGTCCGCAGGACCTGATCTCTCCCTCTCTATAATTTTGTCTTTTACTATTCTGCCTGGACTTGGATTGTATAGGATATTTTCCATAGGTAGAGACTCATACTTGTGACACCGCAATTGTTGGGTTGTGTTTCGTGTATTTTGTTTCCACACTTATTGTTTTGGTATGAAAATAAGCTGTTAAATGTTAATTAACCAGTATTAATTAATAATTGATTGGTAAAATTGGATAACATGGCGGGGCTTGCCTAGCAATGTGTTAGGCGCCATCACGACCGGGGTTTGGGTCGTGACATATTGTCATCTGCGGAAGAACAGAGTAGAAATTCAATTAGCATTTGAAGGTTCAAAGTCGCACGACTGGAAAGAATAAAGGTGAAATTTTCCTAACTCCGTAGCCTCTGGGGGATAAATACAGACGTCTCTGTAACGATCCCCTAGACCCTACTAAGGTTGTTCGTAAGTTGTGAGACCTGTGCAACCTAGAGCTCTGATACCAACTTGCCACAACCCGGATTTTCCCACCCACTTGTCACGACCCGGATTTCTCCACCATCGGGAGTCATGATGGCGCCTACTAGTAGAATCTAGGCTAGCCAATTCTTACTTACATTTCCATTAGTTACAACACTCTTTTTAATACTTTAATTAAAATTATGCAATTACAGTGGAATAAATCTATTTAGCTGAAGACTTAGCAAATTTTACTAGATACGATATAGAAACCCCAAAATATGATACACTACCCAAGAACTGGTGTCACAATACTCACGAACTTCTAAGAATAATACACATAACCGCCTGGAAAAAATATAAATTGTTTATCTCGAATACATGAGAAAACAGACTGAAAAGTAAAGATAGAGGAGACAACGAGTCTTGCGGACGCGTGCAAGGCTACCTCGAAGTCTCGATGGTCGAAATATCAACAATCGTGCTACTGCTGCTACTGCTATCAGTAACCTGTATCTGTGCAAAAAGAATGCAGAGTGTAGTGTCAGGACAACCGACCCTGTTTGCTGGTAAGTGCCTGGTCTATCCCGGCGAAGTAGTGACAAGGCTAGGACCAAACACCCACATAAACCTGTATGCGTTAAATATATATATATATATATATATATATATATATATATATATATATATATATATATATATATATATATATATATATATATATATATATACAATAAAATGAAAGAATACAGAAATTTAAGAAGAGAAAATATGCTCTGGAGTAGCCACAGGATATACCGTCTCAGAAATAAAACAAGGGTATTTAATTCACTTTCCAGCTCAACTTATATTATCACAGGAGCACAACCACTCACTTCCATCTTAACATCAATCTTTCATTTATTCACCAAAACAATTTATATATATATAGTTATAAATATACTACTGGCAACTATGGCAAATATTTATAAATATACTACCGGCAAGCTATGGCCAATACCAACAACTATTATCTGTTAGTGATGCGGTGTGCACCCCGACCCTTCTGATATGTCACCGACATCTTTGGCCAAGAACAGTACATAATAGGATACCTGCAACAATGGCTAATGCCAACAATAATCATCTGTTATTGATGCGGCATGCACCCCGACCCTTCCGATAAGTCACCGACACTATGGCCAATATCAATAATCAATACAATATATTACCGGCATTAAACCAATAATCTGCAATTTCAATAACATTTATATTACTAGTGTAAAACCAATAATTCTGTAATTCGACAACATTTATATTAGCGTCATAAAACCAATAATAATAATAATAATTAATCAATAATATATGTATATTACCGGCATGACACCAATCTTTAATCAACAATTTATTTACATATTACCGGTATGAAACCAATAATAATTCCTTTCATATAATCACACAAGATTTAATAGGAATTTAATCCATTTATGGCCCACGGTCATGCTCGACCCCTAACGTATAGATACTCATCACCTTGCCTATACGTCGGACTCCACACATAACAAATAGCACATAAACTCAACTCATAATTCCTCATGCTAGGATAGATCAAACACTTACGTCGAATGTTTACGAACAATTCAATCTGTAGCAATGCCTTTTCCTTTCGAATTTGGCTCCAATCCAATCATATCTATACACAGTTGATTTCATTTCATCAATATTACTTAACAAACTAGTTCATATGGCCAAATATAATTTTTACAACATTCTGCCCGGAATAGTAAATATTGACCCCGGGCCCACATCATCGAAACTCGAGGTTCGAACCAAAATAAATTCGCCCATCTTTTCATGAGTTCAAATATGTAATTTGTTCTTAAGTTCGACCCCAAAACGAGGTCTAGATCGCAAATTCTTTGAAAATTCTAACTATTCTCATTTCTCTAGTTTTTCTACCCATTTACACATATTTAGGCCTAGGAATTCGAATAACAATGATGGAAAATGAAGAAAACAAGTCAAGAATCGCTTACCCAAAAAGCTTGATGAAAATCGCCCAAGAATCGCCAATTATTATTGTTGGAGAAGAGAGAGTTTGGTGAAAATGGGATTTTATCCTGTCTGTTCTGTTTTGCAGAACTTAAAAATTACTGGGCAAATTTTCTCTATGTGATCGCGGAACAAGTGATGTGATCGCATAGAGTAAATGAGGGGGCATAAAAATTGATCTATGTGATCGCAGGGCCAGTGATGCGATTGCATAGAAGAAAAATGAGGTGGCTGAACTTTGCTTTATGCAATCGCAGAGCTTGGGATGCGATCGCATAGAAGGATTTCTGGGCCTTAATATTTACTCTATGCGATTGCGAAGTATGTTGTAAGATCGCATAGAAGGGGCAGACAAAGCTATGCGATCGCAGGGCTACTATTACGATTGCATATAACAAAAATGGGCAACAAAAATTTACTCTATGCGATCGCATAGAGTAACGTACCAAATACCAGCAGACAGCAAAAATACCAGATTTTCTAAGTCCAAAACATCTCGTTACCTATCCGAAACTCACCCGAGCCCTTGGAGATCCAAACAAAATATGTACACTGACTCAAAAACATCATACGAACTTACTCGCGCTATCAAATCGCCCAAATAACATCAAAATCAATTAATTGAGCCTTAAAACTCAAGAATATTTCAAATTTTCATAAACTTCCAAATTTCCAATTTAAGGCTGAAACACGTCAAACGACGTCCATTTTCAACCAAACTATACAGGAAGCGTTTAACCAATATATATGACTTGTATCGGGCGTCAGAACCAACATATGAGCCCGATACCATTACTTATTAATCAAATTTCAGTTTTATTTTTCTTAAATATTTTCAGAAAACAATTTAACAAAAAAATTCTTTTACAGGGGTTCTAGACCTTGGATTTTGATTTCGGGCATACGCCCGAGTTCGACATTTTTCTACAGATTTTCTGAGACCGTCAAATTACAGGCCCGGGTCCGTTTACCAAAAATGTTGACCAAAGTCAACCATATCAATATTAATATCAAAATTCCTCAAATGATTCACATAATTCATATATTTCAACATAAAAATTTTATGGCTTAGTGCCCGGAATGCGCACGCAAATTAAGGCAACTATAAATAAGGTTTTCAAGGCCTCAAGAGCTCGAAATGATTGAGAAAACAACTGATGACCCTTTGGGTCGTCACATGATGCCACGAAATGGCCTGTTATTGCGTTTGGGCCGCACGGAGTCTGTACACCCCTAGTGAGCACCATCGACGATAAATGAATCGAGTTGTACGCCACAGCAGTACTAGTACTATTCTATATGTTTACTTTATTTCATTTATCTTCCATTAACTATTGTTTGTGTTATTTCATACAATAT
>JASVEL010005587.1:0-215604 GCA_032618575.1 Nicotiana noctiflora
CTAAAAATGGCCAATGAACCTCGGACTCAGCTTCCCTTTCTTCCCAAACCTCATGACGCCCTTCATGGGCGAGACCCGAAGTAGAACCCGCTCTCCAACCTTAAATGCCACATCGCAAACCTTCTTGTCCGCATAAATCTTCTGTCTGGACTAGGCTGCATGGAGTCTATCCTGAATCACCTTGACCTTGTCTATTGCATCCCGGACCATCTTAGTACCTAGCAACCTGGCCTCGCCCGGCTCGAACCAACCCACTGGGGACCTGCACCTCCTACCATATAGGGCCTGATACGGCGCTATCTGAATGCTGGACTGATAGTGGTTGTTATAAGCAAATCGCCAGTGGCAAGAAGTGATCCCATGAACCTCCAAACTCAATCACGCACGCACGGAGCATATCCTCCAAAATCTGAATAGTGCGCTCAGACTGTCCATCCGTCTGAGGGTGAAATGTTGTGCTTAGCTCCAGCCGAGTACCTAAATCCTGCTGCATGGCTCTCTAGAACCGTAAAGTAAACTGAGTGCCTCTGTCTGAAATGATAGAAACTTGAATACCATGCAACCGGACTATCTCCCTTATGTAGATCTCCGCCAACCGCTTTGATGAGTAAGTGGTGCACACAGGTATGAAATGGGCAGACTTGGTCAGCTGATCCACAATGACCCAAATAGAATCAAACTTCCTCACAGTCCATGGAAGTCCAGATACGGAGTCCATGGTGATGCGCTCCCATTTCCACTCTGGGATCTCAATCTGCTGCAATAACCCACCCGGACGCTGATGCTCATACTTCACCTGCTAGCAGTTGAGGCACCTAGAAACATAGTCAACTATATCCTTCTTCATCCGCCTCCACCAATAGTGCTGCCTCAAGTCCTGATACATCTTCGCGGCACCCGAATGGATGGAATACCGCGAGCTATGGGCCTCTGCCAGAATCAACTCTCGAAGATCATCTACATTGGGCACACAAACACGCCACTGCATCCTCATAACTCCATCATCCCCAATGGTAACATCTCGAGCATCACCATGCCGAACTCTATCCTGGAGGACAAGCAAATAAGGGTCATCAAACCATCGCTCTCTAATGCAATCAAATAGAGAAGACCGAGAAACCACACAGCCAGAACCCGGCTAGGCTCTGAAAGATCCAATCTAACAAACTGCATGGCCAAAGCCTGAACATCCATCTCCATAGGTCTCTCCGAAGCTGGTAGATATGCCAAACTCCCCAAACTCTCTGCCCGGCGACTCAAGCAACCACATTGGCCTTGCCCGGGTGATAAAGGATAGTAATATCATAGTCCTTCAACAACTCCAGCCACCTCCTCTGATGCATGTTCAGGTCCTTCTGCTTAAGCAAGTGATGCAAACTCCGATGATCAAGTGTAAATATCGTAAGGAACCCCATACAAATAATGATGCCAAATATTCAAGGCATGAACAATGGCAGCTAGCTCAAGGTCGTGGACAGGGTAGTTCTTTTCATGCACCTTCAGCTGTCGGGACACATAGGCAATCACTCTACTGTCCTGCATTAATACTGCTCCGAATCCAACCCGTGAGGCATCACAATATACCGTATAAGACCCCGAACCGATAGGCAACATCAAGATAGGGGCCGGAGTCAAGCTGTCTTGTGCCTTTGAAAGCTCACCTCACACTCCTCTGTCCACTGAAAAGGGGCACGTTTTTGGGTTAATCTGGTCATAGGTGCTGCGATCGAAGAGAACCCCTCTACAAAGCGACGGTAATATCCCGCCAAACCAAGGAAGCTACGAATCTTAGTAGCTGAGGAGGGCCTGGGCCAACCCTGCACGGCCTCCACCCTCCTTGGATCCACTCGAATACCCTCGCTCGAGACCATGTTGCCTAGAAATGCCACCGAACTCAGCCAAAACTCTCATTTAGATAACTTTGCATATAATTGCTTCTCCCTCATAGTCTAAAGCACTATCCTCAGGTGCTGCTCGTGCTCTTCCCAACTTCGTGAATATACCAAAATATCATTAATGAAAACAATCACGAATGAGTCAAGGTATAGCCTGAATACACTGTGCATAAAATGCATAAAAGCTGTTGGGGCATTAGTTAGCAAGACATAATGAGGAACTCGTAATGACCATACCGAGTACTGAAGGTAGTCTTCGGGATATCAGGCTCCCGAATCTTCAGCTGATGATAACCAGAGTGCAAATTAATCTTAGAGAACACATGTACGCCTTGTACCTGGTCAAATAAGCCATCAATACGTGGCAAAGGATACCGGTTCTTCACTGTAATTTTGTTCAACTAGCGATAGTCAATGCACATACGCATAGAACCGTCCTTCTTCTTCACAAACAACACAGGAGCACCCCAAGGCAAAACACCGGGTCGAATGAAACCCTTACCCAACAACTCCTGTAACTGATCCGTCAACTCCTTCAACTCAGAAGGAGCCATGCAGTACGGAGGAATAGAAATGGGCTAAGTGCCCGATAATAAGTCAATAGAAAAATCGATATCTCTATCGGGCGGTATACCCGGGAGATTAGCTAGAAATACATTAGATAAATCAAGTACCACTGGGACGGAATCAATATAAATAGTGTCAACACTGACATCCCTCACATAAGCTAGATAAGCTGCACACCCCTTCTCAACCACGCTGAGCTTAGAAAAAGGAAATAACACGACTGAGGGTGTGATCTAGAGTACCACTCCACTCAATACGTGGAATGCCTGGCATAACCAGCGTCATGGTCTTGGCATGACAATCGAGAATAGCATAGTGGGGCGAGAACCAGTCAATGCCTAGAATAATATCGAAATCAACCATACCGAGCAATAAAAGATCAGCTCTGGTCTCAAAACCACAAATACTGACCAAACACGACCGATACACTTGGTACACAACCAAAGAATCTCCTACCAGAGTAGAAACATAAATGGGGGAACTCAAAGAATCCCGAGGCATACCCAGATGTGAAGAAAAATAAGAGGACACATATGAAAAAGTAGAACCAGGATCGAATAGAACCGGTGCCTCTCTGTGACTAACCAAGATAATACATGTGATAATAGAATCAGAGGCAACAGCTGCGGCGCGATCAGGAATAGCATAAAACCAGACCTGACCCCTCCCTCGAGGGCGGCCTTTGTCACCTTAATCCCCACCCTGGCTGGCTGGGCAGGTGGTGTGGCAGCTGGGGCTGGAACGATGGCCTGCTGCCCCTAAGAACCATGCTGAGGCTGCGAAGTCTGTGGAGGCGCTCCTCTCCTACGCCTAGGGAACTCCCTAACCGGATGGCGAGTATCCTCACACTCAAAACAAGCACTGGGAGGACGCACTGGATGTGACTAACCGGCCCCGCTCCAATGCTGGACTGACCCCTAGAGGTACCCCGCGCAGGAGGCGCACTGAAAACTGGGGGAGCACAGTAAGGCTCCTGAGGTGCTGGAGGAGCTTGAGTACTACCAGCTGCGGGCAATGCTGAATGAACTGGACGATCGGAATAACCCCTGCCAAATCAACCGGCTGCAGCTGTGAGCACATGATTTTTGCCTTACATGAGAATTACTCCCAAAAATTCAAAATAAAATAGTTTTGTGTTATTTGGAATATTTGTGGATTTTGTTTTAACTTTTTTTTTTAAATTATTTGTATTTGAGTGTGCATGATTATTTGATTAAATTAACAAAAAATACAAAAAAGTCTATGTTGTAATAGCATTGGTGTTTTAATTTTAAAAGTGTTAAGTTAATTAGTAAATTACTTACCTTATGAAAAATGATAAAATATTGTATTTTTCATTTTTTTGTTAAAGTGTCCAAATTGTGTGATTATTTTATTTCATGATAATTACTATTTAGAATTAATTAGATTTTTCTTTTAGTTAATTCTTTTAGTTAATTTTTTATTTTTATCTCTTTAAGTTAGAAATTTTGGCTTTAGTTGATTAGTCTTCAATAATGAAAATGGACTGGGCTGTCCAAAATTACAAACAAAAATGGCCCAAAGAAAAGAGCCTCACCCGGTCCAAATACCGTCAGCCTTAGAGAAGGCTATACGACGCCGTTCAGTGGCATTTGATTCTGAGCCGTTCACTCAATCTCATCAAACGGTCCCAAGCCCTCCTCACAACCCAAGCCTGCCCCGACCCAGTTAACCCGGACCGACCCAGTCCCCAATTAATCAAAACGTTACCGTTTTGTTGACCCAAAAGATCCTGGCCATTAATCATACATGATCCAACGGCCAGGATCAAATCTACACCTAAGTATATATCCCTAACCTATCACCCCCACGCCCCAAACCCCCCCTCGTCTTCATCGTCTTAGAGACGATCAGAGCCCGCCTACCTCCGCCGCACACCGCCTACCGGAAATCGCCTCACGGCGGTTCCGGTAGGCCAAACCTCCCCAAATTAACACCATAGCTCCCCCTAAACCCCCTCTACACGAATCTGTGGTCTGTTAACCTCGAATCATCCCCGATTGTCTCGAATCTTCAATCGAAGATTCGAGTTAAAACCAAAACCACGCCAAACCACTCCAAACTCACCCCAAACACTCATGTGACCTCCCTTACACACCTACCACCCTTAGTTTCACTCGAATCTGATCGGAAATACTCGAACCCCAAATCCGAGCCCAAGAACCCTAATATTCAAAATTAGGGAATTTCATCAATTGAAGTCTAATAGACTTTAATTGGGACGTTTTCATTTGAAAACGTTCCAATTAGAGTCCTTTTCGACTCCAAAAAATGCAAACTCAAGCCCATTGGGGACGGGACTCGTTCGTTTTGATTTCTCTTTGAGGTAATTTTCCTGTTTTCTGTTTATTTCAACTTGTTTTGTATTTTGTTTAGTTTTAGTTGATTGAATTCTTTATTGATTGATTGTTAGCCGTCTTTGTTTCATCCTTTCTTTCTCAAAGACCATTTGTTGGTCAAATTCTAATTTTGTGATTGTTTGTTTGATTACGTATGTTGTCGAATACGTGTTCACGTCGATTAGCATCGTCGAACGATTAGTTTTGTATTCCCCGACACTTGGCCGAGAATTCTTGATTCACTGTTTTGTTGCAATGATTTGAATATCAAATGTACATACCGTAATAGTTTGATCGAATGTTTGTCGATTAGTTCGTAGGTCTGTTGTTATCACTTTTAGACAGACATTGGTCCTCATTTGTGTCCATAACTCTTGTTGGACAGAATTGGATTGTTTGTGATGTTTGTTGGTTGTTTAATCTGTTTAAGTGCTTAGGAAATAAGCATTAGGGTGCATTGCACATGGATTGGGTTGCTGGAACTGCTGGACAACAGTATATTCCAGTGGTTTCTGCCTTTAGTTAGTTGTTTATGTGTTAAAAATCATACTTAGACAGATTTAAGTGGGATCAGAGAATAATAGGTAGATGCTTTTGTTTATAATAAGTTTTAAATATTAAAATAGGCAAAAAAGATCTGGAAAACAGATGGGGAATGATTAAAGGGTAGAGGGATACATGTGCAAGGTAGAAAAGCAGTGAAAGTGAAGGGTTAAGGGGCTGTCCTGTTTTCTGAGGTTTATAAAAGGATCTCTCTGGAAGAGAGAAAAGGGGGACATATACACTCATAGATATACTCACATACACTCACACAAATACACATAAATATTCACTAAAGAGAATACTAACGGGGAGAAAAAACAGAAGTTCATTAGAGACTGAGAGTTTAAGTTCAAATACATTGGGGTCTGTTGTCATTGAAAAGGGATTCTGAAGGAAATAGTTCCTGCTGTGTTGTTTTGCTCCTGCTGTGTTGTTTTGCTGCTGCTGGTTTTTGTTTGCTGTTGCTGGGTGTTGTTTTGCTGCTGCTGGTTTTTGTTTGCTGTTGCTGGGTGTTGTTTTTGCTGGTTGTTGTTTGTTCACTGTTGCTGGGTGTTGTTTTTGCTGCTGCTGTTGTTGTTGAACTGCTGCTGTTGTTGTGTCATGCTGCTGCTGTTGTTCTGTTGCTGCTGTTTGTGTGTTGCTGCAACTGACTTCTTCGTTCCTCATTGTAATTTCCAGGTATTTTCCAGCTCCCATTGATGTATGAAAGATTGAGTAATGCCAATTGCAGATTTGATAACATGAGGCTTCTAATAGTTTAGCTCTAATTTGTGTTAACTGTGTAATAGTAGTAATACACGTTCATCCAATTAAAATTTTACAATTTGTGTAAATATTGAATTATGTTAACTGATGGGTTGTTTGCATGAGTATGTTTAGTTAAGCTATAATATATGTTTATTCATTTAGAGGTGATTATGAGTTTTAGATGGATATTTTAACAATAAGATGGACCGTTAGCATGAGTTGATTAGTTGAACTATAATATGCATTTATGTATTTAGAGATGATTATGAGTTTTAGTAGGATATAGAACCAAATAATAAGAAACATGGATTTAAATTTCAAGGTTAATGCAAACTTTGCTAATGCTAATGAATGTAAAGAAGTTCTTATGAATTTCAGGATTAATAGTGTGCTGCCAATAATCTCAATTAGTAAAACAAAACAATTGGTTACTCAATTCATTGATGAATTACGCTTAACTTGTATTGGACCTATGTTGAATTATAGTTTAGACTTGGCCCATTTGAGCCCATATGAAAGCCACATTTCACGGGACTATCACCAGCGAGGAGGTTATTTTTTGTGTAAACCATTGAATTCGAATCCAATTTTTAGCTTAACAGTACATTGGACTTATAAATTAATTAGGACTCTTCTTTTATTTTTAAGAGACAAAAAATGAAAATTACAATAGCGTTTAGGATTGACCTTTAAATAAATAATGAAATGAGCCTCGCCAAGCAAAAAATATACAATTGCGGGACCCTCAAATAAATTGTTATAAAAACTTAGACTCGGAAGGACCGTTTACCGAATTTCACGATCTTTCCCGAAGTTAACAAAAACGATAGACTCTTTAAGGATGACTTTAATAAAATACTTTCCTAAATACGGATGCGCATTTATGTGATCCAAATCTTACCCTCGGCGAAACTGAAATACATTAAAGTCACAGGCGTACTGGTTGCGGTGTGATTCGAAATGTGTTTTCGTGACGTCGCAATTCTTCTAAAATTTAAAAATGGGAATATTAATAGCATATAGTTAAAATATATAGAGAAATCAGATAAAAACAAAAATGGCAGTTGAGCGACCGTGTTAAAACCATGGAATCCGGGAGTGCCTAACACCTTCTCCCGGGTTAACAGAATTCCTTATCCAGGTTTCTAATTTCGCAGACTGTAATACAGAGTCATAAATTTCCTCGGTTCGGGATTATAACCGGTGACTTGGGACACCATTATTTTCCCAAGTGGCGACTCCGAATTAAATAAATAAATCCCGTTTCGATTGTCCTTTAATTGGAAAAAACTCCCTTGCGCTCTCGCGGGTGCGGAAAAAGGAGGTGTGACAGCTGCAGTACGGGCACCAGAGAAGTGACCCGACTCACGAGACCTCTTGGCCTCTCTCTCTCCTCGCTCTCTAGTGAGCATACCCTCGATCCGTCTGGACAATACTCACCGCCTGCTGATACGGTACATCCGTCTCCTGCTCTCTAGCCATGCTGGACCGGATAGGCGGAATAAGGCCCTCAATAAACCTCCGCACTCTCTCCCGGACCGTGGCGACCGAGGCCGGTGCATGTCTGGCTAACCGGGTGAAACTGATGGCATACTCAGATACAGTCATAAATCCTTGGCGCAACCGCTCAAACTCCATTCGACAAGCATGCCTAAGGCTCTAGGGAACAAACTCCGTCAAAACATATCAGAAAACTGTGTCCAGGTCAACGACGCAGACTCTTCTGGACTATCAAACTCATATGTGCGCCACCAATCATAAGCGGCCCCTCGAAGCTGAAAAGCAATAAAGGAAACCCCACTGGTCTCCACTATACCCATAGTACGGTGGATACGGTGACACTCCTCCAGAATCCCAAGGCATCATCTGAAGCTAAACCACTAAACACTGGGGGATCATACTTCTTGAACCTCTCCAACCTGCGCTGATCGTCCTCGGAGGCAGCTGGCCCACCTCCGGGCTGTACTGGAGTGGCATGCGGTATAGCAATAATCTCAAGAACCTGCTCCACAGGCACTCGCTGCTCAGGTGTGCCAGCTCTTGGAGTCTGGGCCCCTTCCCCAGCCTGAGATGTAGTTGCAGCGAGAGGAAGCAACCCCACCTAAGCTAGAGTAGTGTACATGCTCATAAACCGGGCTAGAGTCTCCTGCAGTGCTGGAGTCGTACTAGCGGTAGTAGGTGTACCAGGTGCCTACGCTCCAACCTAATCCACCGGCGGTGCCTCAGCGGCAACACGCGTGGGTGTTGTGGCTGCACCTCGGGCGCGTCCTCGACCTCTACCCCGGCCCCGGCCTCTAGCGACGACAGCAGGGGGTGTGGGTGCCTGATCCTCACGAGTAGCACGTGTCCTCATCATCTGTGAGAGAATAGAAGATAGAAGTTTAGATTTGGTGTCAAAATATCGCACGACAAGGAATTCAAAAGAAATGAAGAGTTTCCTAAGCAGATACCTAGCCCCTCGTAGATAAATACAGACGTCTCTGTATCGATCAGCGAGACTCTAAATAACCGGTCTGTGTCCCGTGACTCCTATGAACCTAAAGCTCTGATACCAACTTGTCACGATCCTAGTTCACCAATCGTGAACCTGTCATGATGGCATCTAGTCTTCGCGACTAGGTAAGCCTAACACAATGCGGAATATACACTCTTATGAACAAAAGTTAAGATATCAGCGGAATAATATAAAAAAATATAATAAGTGCTGCTCGGCACATACACTTCGCCAAATACCCGAAAGAATACAACCACCAAGACCCAGAAACTCACGGGCAACACAGACTAAGAGAGTACAACTGTGGCTCTATACATCAAGAGTGTCTACACAATGAAAATAAAGGAATAACTGACATCACTAAGAAGAATAGAAGAAGACCCTCGGATATGCGGACGTAGTAGATTCATACCTCGAGTCTCCTGAAAATGCTCCTAAATCACCGGTAGTGCGTCTGATCGGATGTACCTGGATCTACACAATAAAAGTGTGAAGAAGAGTAGCATGAGTACACCACGGCGGTACTCAGTAAGTGCCAAGCCTAACCTCGATGGAGTAGTGACGAGGAAGGTCAGGGGCCTACCGAGAAATAATAAAAAAATGATGATAATAACACCGAACAATACAAAATAGGAATAAATCTGAAATAACAGTAAATGAGACAATTACTACATGCCGTCTACAGTTAAGCTAACAAAAAGAAATCAAAACAACAAGTACAAACCAACAATCCAGGATCTCCGGGAACTAAACCCGCAGTCCTTTTATACTCAGCAACTCAGGATCTCCGGGAATTGAACCCGCAGTCCATATATTAGTATCACAGGATCTCCGAGAATTGAACCCGCAATCGTTCATATCAGTATCACAGGATCTTCCGGAATTGAACCCGCAGTCCTTCATATTAGTATCACAGGATCTCCGGAAATTGAACCATCAGTCTGTATATCAGTATCTCAGGATCTCTGGGAATTGAACCCGCTGTCCGTATATCAAAATCTCAGGATCTCCGGGAATTGAACCCGCAGTCCGTATATCAGAATCTCTGGATCTCCAGGAATTGAACCCGCAGTCCGTATATCAGAATCTAAGGATCTCCGAGAATTGAACCCACAGTCCGCAGAACACAAACATAATCAATAAAAGGAAACACAGAGAAATATGAAGTACACATGTACAATTAGCAACTAAATCCAGTCTCAACAAGTCCCAACGAGTTCAATTAAGACAAGTAGGCATTTAGACAGATAATCCTATCTAATCATGCTTCCCTAGCTAACACCGGATAAATCTTGCAATTAAACCAATTAAATAACAAAGATAACACGGATTGAGCAGTTCAAGTAAGGTGGTTTTCCAATAATTTATGCAAGTACACGCTCGTCACCTCGCGTACAAGGCATTTAAATCAACACACATATATCCTAGGGGAGAAAATCCCCTACGCAAGCTTAGACAAGTCACTTACCTCAATCCGGTACAAAACCGCTAAGAAATGACTCCCTTGCCATGAGTATCCGACTCCGAGTGACCCAAATCTAGTCAAACCAATTACATAGTGTAAATAACATCGCAAGTAACTAATTACACTGATAAAATTAAAGCTACGACGCGAAAATGTATGAAATTACCAAAATACCCCTCCAGCCATCGGCTCGAAATCAAAATATTTTTACTTTTTGAGAATCCTCTTACTCTCACGAGTCCAACCATATAAAATTTATTAAAATCGAAGTTCGTTTGCTTATTCAAAACGTCAATTTTCTTTCTCTTAGGCTTAGAGCAATATCCCACATTGTTACACCTTAATTTCTCCCTTTTCAGGGATTAATTTCATGATTTTATCAATATATTAACGTAAATTGAGTCCATGAGTGATTAACTGACGATACCTCTTGATTTCCTCCTCAAAATCGCAAATATCCTCTCCTAGTTCGAAGCCTCCAATATTTTTAATGTTCTGAAATTCGAAAAAGAACTAAAGCTTTAACCTACAGTGAATTTCCGTTCGGCGGCACTGGGGTCGCTTCCGCGATCTCGCTTATGCGGCTCTACCTTTACTCGCCCAGGACTGCATTTGCGGTCCAAAATCGCTTCTACGATTACCGTTTATGCGAAATTTATCCGCTTCTGCGGAACATTACCAGTCGACCACAACCGTCTCTGCGGTCGCCTGCCCGCTTTTGCGGGCCCGCCTAAGCGTCACACATTCGCTTCTGCGAACTCTGCTGCCCCTTTCAAAAATAGCACCTACGCTTCCTCCTCCGTTTCTGCTGACGCGGAAACAACAGGTGGCAGAAGACACCAGCCTGCTGCAACTTCCATTTTTCTTCCGTTTAATCACCCGAACTCATCCTGAGGTCCACAGGACCTCAACCAAAAGCACCAACCTAGTCCAAATCACGATACGAACTTGTTCCAATCATAAAAATATATTATTAAACACAAAAATCATCAAATTATGGTGGATTAAAGCCTAAGTTTCAACCAAAACTTCCGAAACCTACATGCTATCAAAAACTTGACCAAACGACGTCCGAATGACCTGAACGTTTGCAGACATATCCGAAATCACCTAGCGAAGCTACTGCAACTATTGGAATTCTATTCCGACTCTCGGATCAAAATATCACCTATCGACCGGATTTCCAAAAATTTCAAACTTTGGCATTTCAAGCCTAAATGAGCTACGGACCTCCACAATACATTCCGAATATGCTCCCAACCCCGAAATCACCTAACGGAGCTAACGGAACCATCGGATTTTCGTTCCGAGGTAGTCTTAACATTGTTCTAAATATGAGCCATTTTTCAACTATAAAGCTCTCAATTAGGGACTAAGTGTCCCAAAACACTCCAAATTCTAGAATCGACCATCCCGGCAAACCACAATAGCAAAAATGAACTTAGGGGAAACAGTAAATTGGGGATCGAGGCGTAAATTTCAAAAACGACCGACCGAATCGTTATAATCTATTTTTTTCGATAATTTTTTATTTTTTGGAATCTAATTGACTGATCGAAGTCGGTCAATTAGCTCTACTGATCATATGATAACCGACCACCACGAATTGGCCAATTTTTGAACGATCTTTGTCAATTATCAACCAACATTGGTTCGGTTTTGACAGTCGATCTTTTTCTTTTCAGTAGTGAGTCAAATTCTTGGGAAGATATTAATTTGTTATACTTGCTAGGAATGGAAAAAGGTGCGGGGCAGGGCGGGGCGGGGCGGTTTTTCAGCATTCGCGGGACGGGGCGGGTTGCATTATTTGCGGGGCGGGGCGGGCATAATTTTTTTTAAAAAAATTAATGCGGGGCGGTGCGGGTCGCAGGTTATTAAAAACCTAAAGTCTAAATATCTAAAAAAATTTAGTTGGCTATATGTAGTTAGCGAGTGACACATAAAAGAAGAAAAACCAAAGGCAAATTAAAGGATTGATGATATTTTGTGTACTAAATAATTCATTGTGTTCTAAATATGTTTTTATTTTTTTATGCTAGATCTTAACAATTTTAATTTGTCCTCGTGTTGAACTGCCAATAGCTTATAAATGGATGTTATGTTATTTTTTGTTGTGTTTTTTTTGCATGTTAACCTGAACAATTGCTTGTCACCATTTCAAAATTTGTCAGCGTATTTTCAGTGCTGGTCATAGCCAAAATATTTATGTAACTTTTCTGGATTTCCCTTTCTATAATAAAGCAAAATAAAATCAGCTCTTGGTTTTGGGGGGGGGGGGGGCAAAAGTACAAAATGGGATCGGGGAAGAACCGAATCACAAAGATTTATTGTACGCAACTTTTCCGAATCACAAAGGTCTATCGTATGCGGCCTTACCCTGTATCTCTGCAAGAGGCCGTTTCCATGGTTTACTTGGTTTACTATATCGGATTAAAAAAATTTAAAAAATATATGTGGGGCGGGGCGGGGCGGGCGGTTTTTCCCGGGGCGGGGTGGGGAGTTAAAATTAAAAAAATTTGTTTTGCGGGACGGGTTGAAATCTTTGCGGGTGTGCGCGGGTGTGCGCGGGTGTGCCCCGCCCCGCACCGTTTGCCATCCTTAATACTTGCCCTTTTTAACATATAAATAACGCATATCCTTACTTTCTTTGAAATATGTATTTCTAATAAATCCTTTTGCGCCTTAATAATTTATCCAACCTTCATTCATTATGATGATAGTGATTAAAACTCCTTTTCAAACTTTATTAATAAAGTAAGAACCAGGTCAAAATCATCTAAGAGAAGGGACAAATGTTAAAAGTAAACATGCATGTATCATAATGTGTTTGTGACAAATATAAAACTTTGAGCTTGACAATTGTTTCGTTAATCAATAGTACTAATGATGAGCATTGAATAAAATCAAAGGGTAAAAAATGGAGAAGGTCCAACCTTTCTTTCAAGTTTCAACTCCATCATATTCTCATGGTAATATAACCCTATTTTTGTCAAAACCTGTGTTCCTTTTTATCCATAAAGCAACATTGCTCCAATTTTCATTCATTATGATGTAATACGTATGTCATAGCAATGAAAAGAATATTTAAAAAAAAAATAGTATTGAAGGGGTTTATTATATTTAATTTTCTCGAGAAAAAGATTGAATTGCATCCATATGAATATAAAACTTTTATCAAAATAAGTTTATAAAATTGAACAAATGATTTTTATTAGTGAACCAGTCTATAAGGAATCAAGAAAGAATTTTTCTGGTGAAAACTAATAACACTAATAATAAAAATCACCATAGGTGTTTTAACACGATTTATAATCCAATAAAGCATATATTATTACATTCGGAAGCTTTTTGCTCATAATATCAACAACCTTCCTTAATCAAACCTTCTGCCAAAAATGAAAGAATATGTGTAGAAATAATTATTAAATGAGGAAATTAAAATGAGGGATTATTGGAACGTAAGTGCTAATGTGAACGCACTAGGACGAAAGGCAGGGGCACAAAATATAAATTTCTTTAAAAAAATTTATTTGGCTATTGAGGTGTAAAATAAGATGACTGAACATAGAAGGTTCTATCAGTTTGGTCACATTTCATAAGTCGTCTACAAGTCAAATAATTAGTGGACTTATCATTCTATGATGTTAATTCTGGGAACTTACACGAATCCCCAAATAAATATCTATTAATTAGTCATAAACTTATCAAAACTAGTTAATTACACATAAAAATTAAAAAATTAAGGGTATGTTTGCTATAAAAGAAAATATTTTCCTGTCGGCTGGCTTAAATGTTTTGAAAATCGGCTGGCTTAAATGTTTTGAAAAATATTTTCATCGTAAACTCATTTTCCTCCAATTGGAAGAAAATATTTTCCTTATTAAGAGAAGGAAAAATATTTTCCTAAACTCCTTCTCAACCTTCCCCACCCTCACCAACCTACTCCACACCCCATACCCAACCACACCTCATGCCTACCCACCCCACCCCTCTCTACCGAAAGGGTTTTTTCTTCTTTTTTTTTTTTTTGTTGAAATTTCATTTTTTCGGTCACTACCCATCCTTGCTACCCTCCTCCCACCCCACCCCCATACAATTTTTTTTGTACTCTGAACTCCCCCTCCTCACCTCCCGAAAAAAATATTACTTCTATATATTTTCAGTTTTAGTTTTTCAGGTTCGAAATACAAGTTCCAAAGTTATGAGTTCGGAGGTTTATGTGGAAGTTTACGGGTTCGAAATTTTAGCGGTTCAAAAGTTTATGAAATTTGTGGGTTCCGAAGGATATTGGTTCGAAAGTTTATGGCTTCATGTTTATTGTATCTAAATTATTTATGAATAATTTTGAGAAGTTATTTTCCTTAATTTGCGTACCAAACACCAAAAAATGAATAAGATTACTACTTGTTTTTCAAGAAAATATATTCTTTTAAATTATTTTTCACGGAGAATATTTTCAGTTAAACCAAACACACCCTAAATAAATATGGTTCATTCTCTAAAAAATATTACATGCAAAAATAACATTTCATATTTTGAGCGTGATTAGCAATTAGATGCAAGGTGAAAAGAAATTTCATGGATGAGGTGGCAAATAAGCCGATGAAATAGAAAAAAAAATATAGTATTCCAAAAATCAAAGCAAAAAAGGAACTCTTTTATTTGGTATAGTTAAAATTTATTGAAAATATATAGATAAGTTAATATACAATACTTAAGGAAGATTAGAGGTGATTTGGATTGATTTTGTATCAAAATTCGTAATTAAATCGAGTACAAAAAATTCTTCTGCGACACATGTATCATGCATGTACCTCACACAAAAGTATACATGGATATACACGTAATACATAATTGATAAAAATATAATACATATGTAATATACAAATGATACACAGTGTAATACACATATCATTTTTTTCATGTTCAGTTTTTACTTTAAATTTTCAGCTCAAATCACCCAAAAATTTTACTAAATCATCTCAAAATTGAGATTCAAACTCTTTAAGATGTACCTAATCTATTCTAATAAAACTCACTCAAAAGAAAACAAAGTTTTGACTTTTTTTTGCTACAAATAGCTAATTAGCTAAAACTAGTAATATTTAACTAATAGTAATAATATTTTATGAATTAATTAAATTTTGTAATGAGCTACCTATAAATGACATGTGGTGGTTCCCCAATTCTTTTCAAATATAAAGTTTCTTAGTTGGTGGTAATCGCGTTTACAAAATTCAACCCAAAAGAAAGTCAATTTTATTTTTAAAGACGATATAGGGGGAGGCAGCCTCTCTACCCTTTCGGGTAGGGGTAAGGCCTGTGTACGTATTACCCTCCCCAGACCCCACTTTGTGGGAACATACTGGGTAGTTGTTGTTGTTGATATAGGGGGAGGCATATAGCCTAATCCCATAATTACATATGACTGAAGGATTAGCTGCACATAGAATTTATTTGGAATAATTTAAAGTAAAGCTGTGTGTTTAGAGAAAGAGTAGGTGAGGATTAAAAGGATTAAAACATGTTTTCCTTTGATAATGACTAAAAACTACTTATATATTATAAAATCTCCAAAAGCGAAAATGGCGATTGGGATTTGGGAGTCAAATAAGTGAGAGAGTTATGACACGTGGCATTTTTGCGGAATTACCCCTTGATATCATTTGCAACTTACATATATAAATTATTCTCTCCCTACCTCACTTGTGGGATTTTACTGTATTGTTATTATTACTGTTGTTGTTATTGTTGTTGTTGTTATATATAAACTAGGCGGAATGACCTAAATGACATCTATACTTGTTACACTTTGTCATACAGGTCCCAAACTTCACTTGTTTTCATTCAGACACTTTAACTTGACCGAAGTCTATATTTTAAGCTACTCTTGCTATTGACCAAGCACATGTGACAATAAAATGGTTGAGCTGGACAAAGTGAGTATAATTCACGCGGACAATGAGCATGAATATGAAAATTTTGAACCAGAAATAATTAAAATAAATTAAAATCTTTGCACCCAAAATAATTAAAGTAAATGAAAATGAACCAGAACATTTTGAGCCCTTCCTTTTCGTCCCCCCTCCCCCGCCCCTCCTGTAAGTTTCTTTTTTTTCTTACCAACTCCCTCTTCCCTCCCGCACCCCCATAACACCCCCTCCCTTTTTATCCCCTCCTATACGATTCTTCTTCTTCTTCTTTCCCAAGAGGAACCAAAACCAAGGGCCAAGGCAATTGAAACGCATGTTCTACTTCTCTATATTGTAATCTGTATTTTGCATCACCGCCATGAATATGAGGATAAAGCAGCTTTCAATTTTCTATTTTTCTCCAATTTCTCAATTAATTACACTGCCTTTCTTCCTTTCTTGATATAATTTGATTATCTTTCCAGTTCTAAAGAGTTTACTTGAATTTAAAAAAAATGGAGGTGTGTGTGAAGATAGTTTGATTAAACGAGTTTTAAAATAACTAAATATGTCATAGATATTTATATAGCAATAATAGTTTATTAAGGAAAAATAAAAATTGTAAAAATTAAATTTAAATATAAAATACATTTTTTAAATATGCCGTCTTACTTGTTCTAAATCTCTTCTAACGAATCGTTTCGATGGACAACCATTTTTTCCTAGAGTCCCTTACTAAAACTGGCCATTACTGCTATCAAATATTAAAAAAAAGAATATTTAATTTTGACATTATCTAAGAAGAAGAAATTTGTAATTTTAGGGAAGAGAGATGAGATGGAGGCATTGATTTTCATTTTCTTTTTGTTTAAGGAAATAGTATATAATAAGTATTTTTAGTAGATAAAATATAAAAAATGACATGGAATATAATGTGTCATCCACGTCAAGCAAGTGAGATACACATACGATCAGAGGGGTTTAAAATATAGATTTTGAATGATTTAAAGTGTCTTGATGAAAAAAGTGAAGTAGGAGGACCGGCATGACAAAGTGGCACAAATATATGTGCGATTTAGGTCATTCTTCCTATAAACTATTGTACTATTGCCAGCTAATCCTATTTATTACTCTCTAGACAAAAACCCTGAAAATTAGATTAAAAATAAGAAAGCCCGCTTCATATTCTATGCATATTTCCAAGGTCAGATTAGTTGAAGGGATGCATAAACTATGGGGTGTTCATAATATTTAGTTGATTCTGTGTAAGCAATAGTGTTAATTTGAGCTAGGTTTAAGCAATTACATCACCATATAGCACATGCAAGAACAATTCCATTGATTGAATTGGAAGAATCTAGAGAGCAAAATTTTGATCTGGGAGGAAGGTCGGTTATGTACAGGTAAGTCTGATTTCTAGATTTACCGTACTATATAACAACCTCCTTTCTTTTCTATATAACCAACAACCCCAAACTTCCTAATATAACATTTTGACCCCTAAGTATTGAGAGTTAGGGACCAAAGTATAATATTAAGAAGTTAGTGGTAGTTAGTTATATAGAAAGGAAAGGAGTTGTTATATATTACAGTAAATCTGGAAATCAAATTTACCTGTACATAACCGACCTTCCTCCCAGCTCAAAATTTCTCTCTTTAGATTCTTCCAATTATATCAATGGAATTGTTCTTGCATATGCTATGTGGTAATGTAATTGCTCAAATCTAGCTAAAACTAATATGGTATCAGAGCGGCGATTCTGAGTTTAGGGATCTGACGTAACTTCCAGTGACCACTGAACTGAGATATAAAGAAATCAACTGTTCTACACTAAATCGCGATGGAATGAAATGAGATTTCTTTACTAGAACATAATCATCTGTTGTTTCTTCGAACAACAAATGTACCAGGACTAGTTTTAGTCCCGATCAAACTCACAGGGCCAGAGAATTACGCCTTGTGGAGTAGGACGATGAAGCTAGCTCTTATGGGCAAAAGTAAGCTTGGACTTGGTGACGAAACCTGTGTAAAAACTATGTTCAAAGGAGAACTGGCAGAACAATGGGAAAAATACAACACGATTGTACTTTCATGGATTGGTAGCATTGTTGCACCAGAATTGATGCCAAACATCATGTTTGCATCTATTGCAAGAAAAGTGTATAGTGATTTCAAAGAAAGGTTTAATAAATGTAGTTTGATTAGAATATATCATATATGGACAGAAATTGCTAGCTTGAAATAAGGTACATTTTCTATGACTACTTATTACTCTAAGATGAATGATCTATGGAGTGAACTAGATGTGTTAGTACCATTGTATTTGTGTGATTGTGAGGAAGCTAGGCCATCCATAGAACACCTAGCTAATAAGAGGTTATTACAGTTTTTATTGGGATTGAATGAAAGCTATGGTAATATGAGAAGTAATGTACAACTAAGAAGACATGTAGTAACTGTACATGAAGCATATGATAAAGTAACACAAGAAGAAAGTCAGAGATCCTTGGGTTTTGGTGATGCAAATAAAGATCCTCTAATCATATTAGCAGGAAGAACACAAGGCCCCAGGCCTAAGAAATAAGGGCTAATATGTGATCACTGTGAGTATAAAGGACACCTAAAGGAAAACTGTTACAAAATTATTAGATATCCCGCTGATTTCAAAAGAAAAAGGAAACCAGCAGGAGCAAGAGAAAGAACTTATACAACCAATGGTGCAGTGGAAGAAGCCAATAGTAGTGGAAATCTTCAACAAATACAAGGCCACTCTTTGATAGAAGAACAATACAAACAACTGGAAGGATTGCTGAACAAGTCATCTGGTAGTGGGAGTTCTAGAAATATTTGCTTTATTATCCAGTGCTTTTAAGATAGTGGATAGTAGATTCTAGAGCAACACATCACATTACTTGAAATAAGAAAGTTCTAGAGAACACAAAAGGATTAGAATAAAATGAAGGAAGCGGAGTACAACTAGCAACAGGAAGTAGAGCTATGATAACACACACATGGGATGCAGTAATTCTAGGGGATCAATGCATCAAAGATGTCCTATATGTGCTAGACTTTAAGTTTAATCTATTATCTATAGCAAATCTCACAGAGGACCTTAAATGCTTTGTTGATTTTTATCCTGACTTCTGTTTGTTACAGGAGCTCTACAATGGCAATGTATTAGGGATTGGTCAGAAGTTTAGAGGTCTATATATGCTAAAGGAAAGAGGTACAGTAGCAGCAGCTGGATCAGTATCAAAATAACACACAGAGGGTGCACTTGGGCATTTCAGACTAGGTCATTCTTCATTGAAGGCCATGCAACACATTTCATATCTACCAGGCAAAATATATACTAGACAATTAGAATTCTGCTCTATATGCCATTTAGCTAAACAATGTTGATGACCATTTCTTGTTAGCAATTCTAAATTCTCAGCTATTTTTGAACTTGTTTATTTGGATGTTTGGGGATCCTATAAGGTAGCTACTTATGATAGGAAACGGTACTTTGTTACAATTATTGATGATTTTAGCAGATACACTTGGGCTTATTTGATTCAGTCAAAATGTGAAGTTTGTATTGTGTTGAAGAATTTTCTGTCTTTAATTTAAAATTAGTTTGTTATGTGTGTTAAGATTGTGAGATATGATAATTAACTGAGTTCTTCAATGCACAATGTAATGAACTACTGTCATCTCTTGGTATTTTTCACCAAAGTGGTTGTCCTTACACACCCCAACAAAATGGGGTGGTTGAAAGTAAGCACAGACACACCTTGGAAGTAGGCAGGGAACTGGAATTTCAAAGTGGAATACCTATCAAATTTTGGGGTGATTGCGTGAAGACTATTATATATTTAATCAATAGAGTACCTTCTTCAGTATTAAAAGGCAAAACACCTTTTGAATTGATATATGGGATGGTTGGCAGGATAGATCATTTAAGAGTATTTGGTTGTTTATGTTACGCAAGAAATCTGCCTAAGGGTGAAAAGTTTACACCTAGAGTAAGGAAGGCAATTTTCACAGGATATGCTAAAACTCAAAAAGGATATAGGTTATATGATATGGAGACACACTCATTTTTTTGTTAGTAGAGATGTTCAGTTTAGAGAAAACTGTTTCCTTTTCAAAATGGGAAATGTTGAACAAGCTAAAAGTGATTCATTCCTTCAGTAGTAAACTCAATTCCTAGTGCCTAATCCATATGATAGTATTGATACTCATGAGCACTCCAGATCTCCAGAACTTCCTACAGATCCTTCTTTCCCTGGAGACAATGTTAAGCCTATCGTTGGGAATGCTCCATCATAGGATAATCATGTTCCAGTTATTATTGAATCCACTAATGTAGCTGATGAGCAACCCGAGGTAGGAGCAATCATTGGAGCTAATGAGCAGTCTGCCTTAGGAGTTTTACCACAAGACATTGTTCTACAGTCTACTACCAGCAAAGCTTAAAGGAAGACATGACCTCCCATCTGGATAAAGGATTATGTGAATCCTGTTAAAAGACCATTAGATCACAGGTACCCTATATCCAACCATATTTCCTATTCATATTTGCCTAACTCATATCAGGCTTATCTACAAGCCTTCTCAGTTCTAATTGAACCAAGAAGCTTTAGGGAAGCTGATGTTGATAAGTATTGGGTTGAAGTAATGAAGCAAGAGGTTAAAGCTCTTGAGGAAAATCAAACTTCAGGGGTGGTGTCCTTACTACCAGGGAAGCAAACAGTGGGATCCAAATAGGTTTATAAGATTAAGTACAAGACAAATGGAGAGGTTGATAGATTCAAGGCAAGATTAGTTGCCAAGGGCTATACTCAACAGGAAGGGCTTGATGTGATGACCCAAAGGGTCATCACCCATTTTTCTCATCTTGCCCGTGCTTTTGAGGCATTGAAAAGCTTATTTTATATTGCCCTCAATTTACATGCACAATTCGGGCACGTAGTCGGAAATTTTTTGTGTTAGAATATGTAAATACTATGGAATATTTGAAGAATTTTGATATTAATATTGATATAGTTGACTTCGGTCAATATTTTTGGTAAATGGACCCAGACCCGAGGTCGGACGGTCCCAGAAAATTCATAGGAAAATATGGGACTCGTGCATGTGTCCGGAGTCGAATTTCGAGGCCTAGAGCCCGGGATATGAATTTTTCTGTTAAATTGTTTTTCTAAAATTATTAAGGAAAATGGAAATAAAAATTGATTAAAAGACCATGGTATCGGGCTCGTATTTTGGTTTCGACGCCCGGTACAAAGTCTTATATATAATTTAAGCACTTCCTGCAAAGTTTGACAGAAATTGAACATCGTTTGATGTGTTTTGAACCATGAGTTCAAAGTTTGAAAGTTTATGAAGTTTAAAAGAAGAAATCATGAATTTGAGGCTTAATTCTATGAAAATGAATGTTATATTGGCGATTTGATTGCACGAACAAGTTCGTGGTACGTTTTTGAGGTTGTGTGCATGTTTAGTTTAGAGCTCGAGGGCTCGGGTGAAGGTTTGATAGGCCGTGAGAGCAGATTTTGAAAATAACTAGCTGGTAATTTTTTCCCAGCTGCTATCTTAGCAATTGTAAAGAATCACTCGCAATTGCGAGAAGTCCCAAAATAGCCTGAGTTCGCAAATGCGAACAAAATCTTCGCAAATGCGAAGAGGCCCAGAATTACCCTTAGTTCGCAATTGCGAACAAGAGCTCGCAAATGCGAGGTTGCACAGAATCACCCTATGTTCGCATATGCGAATAGGTTCTTCGCAAATGCGAAGTCTGGAGTCCAGGACTGTTGCGCAATTGCGAACATATGTTCATATTTCCCATAACCGCAGCTATGTAATTTTATACTTAAACAATTTTAAACCCCCTTTTCATCATTCTTTCAAAACCCAAAACCCCATAGGCGATTTTTCAAGAGCAACATCACCCCAAATCACTTGTAAGTTAATTTTCACTCAACTCTTTCAATTCCTAACATCATTAAACATGTTTTCCATGAGAAATCAAAGGTTTTTATGATTGAAATTGATGATTTTGGGTAAAACCTAGGTTTTTCATAAATTGAGGAGTTGGACCTCGATTTGAGGTCCGATTTCGAAACAAATCATATAATTGAACTCGTGAAGGGATGGGTAGCCGGATTTTGGTCTGAACCCGAGTTTCGTCCACGTGGTCCTGGGGGTGTTTTGGGAAATTTTGAGTAAAACTTTGAAAAAACTATTTTTATGCATCCAAACCAATTTATATAGTGTTTATTAAAGTAATTGAACTAATTGTGATTAGATTTCAGAGAGTTGAAGGTTGAGTTACAAGGTAAAGCGATAGTTGAAGGTTAATTGGACTTCAAGGTTTTGAGGTAAGTGTTTGATCTATCCTAGCTTGAGGGAATATGATTGAGTGTAATAATTTGTTAATTGCTATGTGATCGAGTGTGGTGTATAGGCGTGGTGACGAGCATCTATACACTGGAGTCTAGCATGACAGTGAGTCGTTTGTTGATACATGTTGTGAGCTAACGTGGAATATTCCTAAGTCATATTCTTGAGCTCTTGCCGGATTGTGAAGGTTGATTATTATTTCCTTTGCCGGAACTTTGTTATGTTGTTGATGTTGTTCCCTTGCTGGGATATTGTTATAACCGTTGTTACTCCCTTGCCGGAATGGTATATGTTACGTGTTTCATTCTTTTGCCCGTTGACTGTGATTGTTATTTGGGTGAGGAAGAGTGATAATGCACGAAGGGTGATTCCGTGCCATGTTTGAATTATCTTCACATGAACGATCATTCCGTGCCTTGTTTTACTATTTATGCACGAAGGAACATTCCGTGCCATTGTTACTTGAATTATGCACGAAGGATCATTCCGTGCCATGTTTATTATTTATGCACGAAGGAACATTTTGTACCGTTGTTACTTATATCATGCACGAAGAATCATGCCGTGCCATGAATGTGAGGATGAGAGTAAAAGCACGAAAGGTGATGCCGTGCACTTTTATTTGCTTATTTGGTGAGAATGAGAGTAAAAGCACGAAGGGTGATGCCGTGCAACCATTCAATTTCTTGTTTTTGTGATAACTATTTTTGCTACACTCTGTTTTTACCTTACTGACTAATTATGTGTTTCTGATTGTGCTCCCCCATCATGTTCCCTCCTTTGTTATTTGTGTTGCACAATATTTATGTTATTTTGTGGTACATACATATATTGAACTGCATAGGTTTATGTGAGTGTCTGGTCCTAGGCTTGTCACTATTTCGCCAGGAGAGAGGCCAGGCACTTACCAGCACATGGGGTCGGATTGTGATGATACTACACTTCTGTGCATTATTGCACAGGTCCAGGTTTTGAGCAGGAGCAGGAGTAGTAGTACGCTAGCGGGATCATCGTACTTCTGAGACTAAGGTAGCTTGCAGGCGTCCGCATGCTCGACGTCTCCTCTATTTGCTTTTATTATTGTTGTAGTATAATTATTTCGAGACAGGCGATTATTCTCTATTTCTTTCAGATCATTATGTGTAGTTATTCCTTAGTAGGTCATGAGTTTGTGACTCCACATCTTGGGTAGAAGATTTATTGTCGAGTGTTTCACACTATTATTCGGTTTTATTTAAAAGACTTCCGCATTTAAAGTTATTAGTATTATTCTTGCTATTAAATATGAGAACAAGACGGCTGTGTAAATGTAAAGGTGGTGAGTAAATTGGCTAGCCTAGCTATCACGAGTAGGCGCAATAACGATCACGATAGTGGGGGAATCCGTGTCGTGATAAGTTGGTATCAGAGCCAGGTTACATAGGTCTCACAACTCACAAACAAGCTTAGTAGAATCAGAGGGGTAGGTACAGAGACGTCTGTACTTGTCCTCCAGAGTCTATCGAGTTAGGAAAAGTCTCTCATTTGTTATTTCTTGTCGTGCGATTTGTTCCTCAAGTACTGATTGAATTTCTACTCTGTCCTTTCGCAGATGGCGAAAACACACGCTTCTTCATTCGCTGATTAGCAGCCTGAGCCCCAGGCAGCTCTCGCGAGGGGCAGGGGCCGAGGTCGTGTCGGAGGCCGTGGTAGGGGCAGAGCTTAGCCCCAGGCAGCGGTTCCAGAGGTGGAGCCTCATGTTGAAATCGGTGAGGAGGTTCCTGCCCCAGCAACTCCAGTGGGCCCAGATCAGGTCCCAGGAGAGGCCTTATTTACCCCGGAACTTCTGGAGGCTCTGGTCCGAATAGCGGGTTTTATGGACAGTGTCGCCACAGCAGGCTTGCTACCAGTTGCACCAGCCATTTCTCAGGCTGGAGGAGGGGTTCAGACTTCTGTTGCACATATTTGGGAGCCAGTAGCTCCCCAGGCTCAGGCACCAGTAGTTCAGCCATCAGTGGCCACTCAGACAGGCACTACAGCTCAGGCCGGAGATGGAGCGGCCATGAATTCTGATGCTCTATGGAGACTTGATCGGTTCTCCAATCTTTTTACCACCACTTTTAGTGGCGCCCCATCAGAGGATCCTCAGGACTTCTTATTTAGTTTCCATGAGATTCTCAGGACTATGGTAATAGTGGAATCCGACGGGGTTGATTTTTGCACTTTCAGGCTTGCAGGATCCGCCAAGACTTGGTGGAGAGATTTCTATTTGAGTCGACCAGCAGGGTCCCCAGCTTTAACATGGGACCATTTTGCAGAGTTATTTTTGGAGAAGTTTATCCCTGTTACCCAGCGGGAGGCACTTCAGAGGCAGTTTGAGCACCTCCAGCAGGGTTCTATGACTGTTACCCAGTATGAGATGGGGTTTCTGGATTTGGAACGTCATGCGGTTGTGATACTCCCCTAAGATCGGGAGAGGGTCCGTAGGTTTATAGATAGGCTAAATCAGCCGATTAGACTTCAGATGGCTATGGGAGTTGGGAGTGACATATCTTTTCAGGAGACGACTAATGCAGCCCATATGGTTGAGGTGGATCTTGCTCGGGGAGGTAGTCATGCTTTAGACAAGAGGCCTCATCATTTCGATAGATTTAGTGGTGCCTCATCTGGAGGAAGGGATTCTTATGATAAGGGCCAGTCTTCCAGGCCTTTTCAGTCAGATCTCAAGGTTTCATAGGGTGGTTCAGATCATCGTGGGTTTCGTGAGCAATATTAAGATCAGTATCCCATCAGTGTTTAGCCTTTTCAGAGTGTTCGTGGGGGACACTCAGGACATCAGGGTGAGTAGTCCCAGCAGCCAAAGTCTTGTTACGGTTGTGGTGACCCAGGTCACCTTGTCAGGTTTTGCTCTCGAGCAGCGGGGTCCTCGCCCCATGATACAGGCCCCAGCTGACCCACTACCTGCCCAGCCAGCCAGGGGCGGGGGTAGGGATCGTAGAGTTAGAGGTCGAGATCGTAGAGGTGGAGACCGTCCCGCCCCGCCAGAGGTAGAGGTCAGACGGTGGATGACCATCCCAGAGACATAGTTCAGAGAGGCGGTGCCGATCCCCATTTTTATGCTTTACCAGCTAGGCCAGAGGCAGAGGCATCAGATGCTGTGATTACAGGTACCATTCTGGTTTGTGATAGAGGTGCTTCAATATTATTTGATCGTAGGTCTACAAATTCATATGTGTCTTCCAGCTTTGCGCCATGCCTGGCCGTGCCTAGCTATGCCCTCGACATTCCAGTCTATGTGTCTACATTCCAATCTATGCCCTGGACCTTCCTACTTTGTTACTTGAATTATGCACGAATGATCATTCTGTGCCATGTTTATTATTTATGCACGAAGCAACATTTTGTGCCGTTGTTGCTTAAATCATGCACGAAGGATCATGTCGTGTCATGAATGTGAGGATGAGAGTAAAAGCACAAAGGGTGATGCCGTGCACTTTTATTTGCTTATTTGGTGAGAATGAGAGTAAAAGCACGTAGGGTGATGCCGTGCAACCATTCAATTTCTTGTTTTTGTGATAACTATTTTTGCTACACTCTGTTTTTACCTCACTAATTAATTATGTGCGCATCCTCCATGTTCCCTCCTTTGTTATTTGTGTTGCACAATATTTCTGTTATTCTGTGGTACATACATATATAAAACTGCATAGGCTTATGTGAGTGTTGGTCCTAGGCTTGTCACTATTTCGCCGGGATAGGCCAGGCACTTACCAGCACATGGGGTCGGATTGTGCTGATACTACACTTCTGTGCATTTTTGCACAGGTCCAAGTTTTGAGCAGGAGCAGCAGTAGTACGCTAGCGGGATTATCGTACTTCCAAGACAGAGGTAGCTTGCAGGCGTCCGCAGGCCCGATGTCTCCTCTATTTGGTTTTATTATTGCCGTGGTCTCATTGTTTCGAGACAGACAGTTATTATTTATTTCTTTCAGACTATTATGTGTAGTTATTCCTTAGTAGTTCGTGAGTTTGTGACTCCACATCTTGGGTAGAAGATTTATTGTCGAGTATTTCACACTATTATTCGGTTTTTATTTAAAAGACTTCCGCATTTAACGTTATTAGTATTATTCTTGCTATTAAATATGAGAACAGAATGGCTGTGTAATTGTAAAGGTGGTGAGTAAATTGGCTTTCCTAGCTATCACCAGTAGGCGCCATCACGATCCCGATGGTGGGGGAATCCGTGTCGTGACAAGTTGGTATCAGAGCCCCAGGTTACATAGGTCTCACAACTCACAAACAAGCTTAGTAGAATCAGAGGGGTAGGTACAGAGACGTCTGTACTTGTCCTCCAGAGTCTATCGAGTTAGGAAAAGTCTCTCATTTGTTATTTCTTGTCGTGCGATTTGTTCCTCCAGTGCTGATTGAATTTCTACTCTGTCCTTTCGCATATGGCGAGAACATGCGCTTCTCTATCCGCTGATCAGCAGCCTGAGCCCCAGGCAGCTCCCGCGAGGGGCAGGGGCCGAGGTCGTGTCAGAGGTCGTGGTAGGGGCAGAGCTCAGCCCCAGGCAGCGGTTCTAGAGGTGGAGCCTCATGTTGAAATTGGTGAGGAGGTTCCAGCCCCAGCAACTCCAGTGGGCCCAGATCAGGTCCCTGGAGAGGCCTTAGTTACCCCGGATCTTAAGGAGGCTCTGGTCCGAATAACGGGTTTTATGGACAGTGTCGCCAGAGCAGGCTTGCTACCAGTTGTCCCAGCGACTTCTCAGGCTGGTGGAGGGGTTCAGACTTTTGTTGCACATACTCGGGAGCCAGTAGATCCCCAGGCTCAGGTACCAGTAGTTCAGCCATCGGTGACCACTCAGACAGGCACTACAGCTCAGGCCGGAGATGGAGCGGCCATGACTTCTGATGCTCTATGGAGACTTGATCGGTTCTCCAAGATTTTTACCACCACTTTCAGCGGTGCCCCATCAGAGGATCCCCAGGACTTCTTATTTAGTTGCCATGAGATTCTCAAGACTATGGGAATAGTGGATTCCAACAGGGTTGATTTTTGCACTTTCAGGCTTGTAGGATCCGCCAAGACTTGGTGGAGAGATTTCAGTTTGAGTCGACCAGCAGGGTCCCCATCTTTAACATGGGACCATTTTGCAGAGTTATTTTTGGAGAAGTTTATCCCTGTTACCCAGTGGGAGGCACTTTAGAGGCAGTTTGAGGACATCCAGCAGGGTTCTATGACTGTTACCCAGTATGAGACGAGGTTTGTGGATTTGGCACGTCATGCGGTTGTGATACTCCCCTCAGATCGGGAGAGGGTCCGTAGGTTTATAGATGGGCTAAATCAACCGATCCGACTTCAGATGGCTATGGGAGTTGGGAGTGACATATCTTTTTTGGAGGCGACTAATGCAGCCCGTAGGGTTGAGATGGCTCTTGCTCGGGGAGGTAGTCATGCTTCGGACAAAAGGCCTCTTCATTCTGGAAGATTTAGTGGTGCCTCATCTGGAGGCAGGGATTCTTATGATAGGGGCCAGTCTTCCAGGCGTTTTCAGTTAGCTCTCCATGTTTCGCAGGGTGGTTTAGGAGATCATGGGTTTCGCGAGCAGTATTTAGATTAGCATCCCATGAGTGCTCAGCATTTTCAGAGTGTTCGTAGGGGCCACTCAGGTCGTCAGGGTCAGCGGTCCCAGCAGCCAAAGTCTTGTTACGGTTGTGGTGACCCAGGTCACCTTATCAGGTTTTGCCCTCGAGCAGCGGGGTCCTCGCCCCATGATTCAGGCCCTAGCCGACCCACTACCTGCCCGCCAGCCAGGGGCGGGGGTAGGGATCGTAGTGATAGAGTTCGAGATCGTAGAGGTGGAGACCGTCCCGCCAGAGGTAGAGGGCAGCCAGTGGATGACCGTCCTAGAGACATAGTTTAGAGAGGCGGTGCCGATCCCCATTTTTATGTTTTACCAGCTAGGCCAGAGGCAGAGGCGTCAGATGCTGTGATTACAGGTACCATTCTGGTTTGTGATTGAGGTGCTTCAGTATTATTTGATCCTGGGTCTACAAATTCATATGTGTCTTCCTACTTTGCGCCATGCCTGGTCGTGCCTAGATATGCCCTGGACATTCCAGTCTAAGTGTCTACATTCCAGTCTATGCCCTGGACCTTCCTACTTTGTTACTTGAATTATGCACGAATGATCATTCCATGTCATGTTTATTATTTATGCACGAAGGAATATTCTGTGCCGTTGTTACTTAAATCATGCACGAAGGATCATGCCGTGTCATGAATGTGAGGATGAGAGTAAAAGCACGAAAGATGATGCCGTGCACTTTTATTTGCTTATTTGGTGAGAATGAGAGTAAAAGCACGAAGGATGATGCCATGCAACCATTCAATTTCTTATTTTTGTGATAACTGTTTTTGCTACACTCCGTTTTTGCCTCACTGATTAATTATGTGTTTCCGATTATGCTCCCCTAGCATGTTCCCTCCTTTGTTATTTGTGTTGCACAATATTTCTGTTATTCTGTGGTACATACATATATAACTGCATAGGTTTATGTGAGTGTCTGGTCTTAGGCTTGTCACTACTTTGCCGGGATAGGCCAGGCACTTACCAGCACATGGGGTTGGATTATGCTGATACTACATTTCTGTGCATTTTTGCACATGTCCAAGTTTTGAGCAGGAGTAGCAGCAGTAGTATGCTAGCGGGATTATCGTACTTCCGACATTGAGGTAGCTTGCAAGCGTCCGCAGGCCCCGCGTCTCCTCTATTTGCTTTTATTATTGTTGTGGTCTCATTGTTTCGCGACAGACGGTTATTATTTATTTCTTTCAGACCATTATGTGTAGTTATTCCTTAGTAGTTCGTGAGTTTGTGACGTTACCTCTTCGGTAGAGGATTTATTGTCGAGTATTTAACACTATTATTCGGTTTTTATGTAAAAAAACTTCTGCATTTAAAGTTATTAGTATTATTCTTGCTATTAAATATGAGAACAGGATGGTTGTGTAAATGTAAATGTGGTGAGTAAATTGTCTTGCCTAACTATCACGAGTAGGCATCATCACGATCCCGATGGTGGGGGAATCCGGGTCGTGACACTTGACTACCATGAAACTTCTTACCTGTGGCTAAAATGGTCACAGTTAGAACTGTCATTGCAGTTGCAGCATCAAAGGACTGCTATTATTTCAAATGGATGTTAATAATGCTTTTCTCCAAGGTGACCTAGAAGAGGAAGTTTACATCGAACTGCCTCAAGGATTCCAAGAACAGGGAAGTACAGGGTATAGAGGTTGCTGAAATCCCTGTATGGCCTTTTGAATAGGCTTCTAGACAGTGGAATGTAAAGCTAACCACTGCCTTTGTTACCGTTGGATATATACAAAGTCCATATGATCATTCCCCTTTTACCAAAATAAAAAGGAGCTGATATTGTAGTCATCATAGTGTATGTAGATGACTTACTAATCACAGGAAGTAATGTTAATTGATACACGAGGCAAAGGATTCCTACATAGAAATTTCAAGATGAAGGACCTGGGGGAATTGAGATATTTTTTGGGCATAGAGGTGATGAGGTCAAAGGAAGGAAAAGTTCTCAACCAAAGGAAGTATGTTTTGGAGTTAGTCTCTGAAATAGGCCTTAGTGGTTGTAAACCAGTTTCCACACCAATGAAACTCAATCACAAGCTAACAACTATAGATTATGATAAGCATGTGGGAATTACTAAAGATGTAGAATGAGAAGATGTGACAGCATATCAAAAACTAATAGGAAAGCTGTTGTACTTGACCATCTCAAGACCAGACCTCTATTTTTCTGTACAAGTTCTGAACCAATTTATGCTACGGCCAAAAACAATCCCATTTGAATGCAGCAATGAGAATCATCAGATACATTAAAGGTTCACCGGGCTTGGTATATTCTTGAAGAAGGGAGAAACTCATACTCTTACAGCCTACTGTGACTCGGATTGAGCTGCTTGTCCCAACATTAGGAGATCAATCACATGCTATGTTGTAAAGCTAGGAGACTCACTGCTTTCTTGAAAATTCAAGAAACAACCAACAGTCAGTAGAGGCTCAGCAGAAGCGGAGTACATGAGCTTGGCAGCTGTGGTAGCAGAAATTATTTGGGTAATAGAATTGTTAGAAGAATTGGGAGTGAAAGCACATAAACGAGTACATGTGTATTGTGATAGCAAAGTTACAATACAAATAGCAACAGATCCTATTTTCTATGAAAGGACAAATCATATAGAGATCGACTATCACTTTGTAAGTGAGAGAATCAAAGCAGGCCTCATCACTACTAACTACATACCTATTTCTTAAAACAGAGAATTTAAAAATCTTATTACTAAAAAGATTCAAGTGTTAATTCAGCAGAATCACTTCGGGAAGTGACTGAACTTGATTTTTCAACCTTTTATACTCTTTCCAGAAGGGATAATTAACTAAATCTTTATCATTTTATTTCATTTATTTTAACATTACTTTCTTTCTTGATACGATTCTCTTAATATGGACAAGCTAATTAGCATGAACAAACAGAAAAGTCACATTAACCACTTCTTTTAATATGTTGAAAGGCCTTATTCAATTAATTAACCAGTACTGCACCTAATTTCCTAAAGATAGACATGTTGATAATTTTAATGGTAAGGTTTGTTCAAGACACCCTGCTGCCCTCATAATCTTCGCATGGAAATTACTATTTTTGTCGATAAACACCTTACTTTTTCCTTGAAAATGTAACTGAAATACTAAAGCAACTTCTCATTGGATTTTAGCTCTTGGTTTAATAGTGAGTCGGGGTCTTCATTTTTAAATATTATATTAACTAACTAAACTAATTCATAATCATTTACTTATTGGGACTTCCTTAAATTAATGTCCTTGTGGGTACATAGGGTCATAAAACATGACATAATGTGTATGTTAAATTTAATTAATAATGATTCTTTATGATTCTTTGAATCCTATTATTCATTAGAGTAGTTTTAACTTTCTTCTGGAGTTGTTTGGCATGTAGTTCTTGGAGACGATAGATATGATTTTATTTGGATGAGGGATTTGATCATCTTATTGTTTGACTAAAGCATGTATATGCCCTTTCTACATAACACATTTGTTATATTTGCTATGTCTTTTTTCAGTATTTTTTTTTATGTAGAAAATTATCATAACACTTCCTTTTGAATATAAATATCAACTATCTCAATTAAAGCTATCACAACGACGAGCTTTTAAGTTATTGTAGTTTCTAGCCCAATTTCTACTTGTTTCTTTCCTACGTGCTCCTTGCTTTCTTTAAAGCATGTATTCGTAATGCCCTGTTGAACTTATTTTTTAATCCAGTTATTAACCTAAAGGAATAGTTATAGTATTCAACATTAATATGTCTATAGATAGTTCAATTTAAGATGACCAAACAACTACTCCTCAATCCCAGGCTAGTTGGGTTGACCATATGTCACGATCCGAAATTTCCACCACGAGGCCATAATGGCACCTGACATCACACTTACTAGTAAAACCAGCGTTAGGGATTTATTAAGTCGATTTCTTAAGTTTTTAAATGATAAACATCAAATAAGCCATAACAAGGTAAAAGAAAATGCGGAAATTCATAACAATTTTAATACTTATACACAACTACCGAGAATATGGTGTCACAATCCACGAACTGCTAAGATTTATTACATATAAGGTGTCTAAAGGAAATACAACTATTTTCGATACAAATGAAACAGTAAAGGAAATGCATAGAAGGGTACGCCAGGACCAGCGGATGCCAACATGACTACTTTGGGTCTCCAAACAGATCAAGTCAGCAGCTAGACTCAAGGTCAACTCGGTCCAGTATAAAAATCTACATAAAAAGTGCAGAGTGCATTATCAGTACAACTGATCCCATGTACTGGTAAGTGCCGAGCCTAAACTCGTCGAAGTAGTAACGAGGCTGGGGCAAGATACATACATAAATCTGTACAGTTAAATAATATATGGGCATAATAACAACTAATAGAATCTGAACTGGTAATAAAAGGAGGGGAAATATGCTGAGGGGCGTATAAGGCAAGGAAAATCAAAATAGTAAAGAAACATCAATAGACAAAAATACCTCACACCAATGAAAGTACAAACACAGTAAAGATAAGTGCACGACATTACCTTTCATGCTTTTACTCTCACCCTCACCATGATACTATTAGAAACTGCATGGCATCACCCTTCGTGCATTAACTCTCATCCTCACCACGTAAATCAAATAAGAATGGCACAACATCATCTTTCGTGCTTTAACTCTCTTCCTCACCCAAACAATGAACTATATCCACAGAGAGATAGAATTATCAATAACGAGTCATACTTCAACATTCCGTTCAACAATATCAACCTCGAACTTGAGTTAATGCTCAATCAATACCAGGATCCGTACATATGATAAGAACGTTCAACATAACAATAAACTAGTGTTATGAAGAAGACTCACTAGCGTGCTATGACTAAAAAATAACACATATGTACTCATCACCTCACCTATACATGGTATTCTTTAACCAAACATGTAGCAAATAAGCAAATAATACCTTATCCCTCAAGCCAAGGTTAACACGATACTCACCTCGCTCTGACGGCCAAACTCAAAGCTCAATCATAGCTTTTCCCTTCACCCAAACCTTTGAACCAATAGAATCTAACAAATTATCAACTAAACGATTCAATTTAAGCCTTAGAAACTACCCACGCTAGCAAGGAATTCAATTTAGGCAATTTTTTAAAAAGTCAACACCCTGGCCCACTTGGTCCAAACTCGAAATTCAGAACACAATCCGATTACCCATTCACACCGAACGCGGATATAAAATTAGTTTTAGAATCCGACCTCAATTTGAGGTCTAAATCCCCATATTTGGAAATCCCTAGTTTCTACCCAAAAATCCCCAATTCCACCATGAAAAACTAAGATTCTATGTTGAAATCTTGTAAAAGAAATGAAAGATTGAAAGAAATGAGTTAAGGATCACTTACCTATAATTTGGGAAAGAAAAAATCTTTGGAAAATCGCCTTTTGTGTTTTAGGTTTTGAAAATTTGGAGAATGAATGAAAAATCCAGCCTAAGCCCCTTTTTGCACAGCTGCAGATGTCGCATTTGCGACCTGAGCTTCACAATTCCGAAGGTCGCAAATGCGAGAAAAGTATCGCAAATGCAAATTTACCGCACTTCTACTACCTTCGCAATTGCGATAATAAGTTCTCAATTGTGGATGAATCTCCGCAAATGCGACTAAAAGGTCGTATTTGCAATCACTGCCCCTCCCAACTTTAATTCGCGAATGCGAAGAATCCCTCACAATTTCCGAGGATTGCTTGGCCCAGCTACTCTTCGCATTTGCAAGGAGAAGCTCACAAATACGGAACATGCAGAGTTCGTAATTGTGGTGCCTGACCTCGCATTTATACCAACAAATCTTTCCAAGTCCAAACCGCTCCGTAGCCTATCCGAAACTCATCCGAGCCCTCGAGGCTCTAAACCAAACATGCACACAAGTTTTAAAATATCATATGAACTTGCTCGAGTAATCATATCGCTAAAATAACACCTAGTACTATGAATTTAAACCAAATCAAATAAAATTCTCAAGAACACTTTGAAATTCCTGTTTTCTCAACTGGACGTCCGAATCACATCAAACCAACTTCGTCCCTCACCAAATTTATAGATATAATTGAAATATTATATTGAACATGTACCGGGCTCTAGAACCAAAATACAAACCTAATACCAACAAGATTAATGGATAATTTCTTAAAAACCATTAAATTTTTAGACTTATTTTTAACAAAAATTCATAACTCGGGCTAGGGATCTCCAAATCTGGTTTTGGGCATACGTCTAGGTCCTATATTTTGGTACGGACCCACCGGGAATGTCGAAACAGGATTTCGGATCCGTTTACTCAAAACGTTGACCAAAATCAACTAAATCAACTTTTAAAGGCAAATATTATTATGTTCTTCAACTTTTATTGTAAAAGCTTTCCGGAAAAAGCGTCCGGACTGCGCACGTAAATCAAAGAGAGACAAAATAAATTATAAAGGCTTCAGAACACAGAATCGAGTTCTAAAACTTAAGGTGACCTTTTGGGTCATCACATCATATGAATTCTCACCGATATTTTAAGCTTTTATCAGACGAATATTATATAGTAAATTAAATAAGTATAACCAATACACTACTAAAAATTCTCCATATTAATTCTCCTAATATATGAAATTATGATAGGAAAATCTCATAAAAGGGATAAGACCTAAAATAAACATACTAACATCTCCGGTATAAATATCTTCTTTCCATTATACCTTAATTGTTTCGTGTGTAAGGGTTCTCATTTTTTTGCATTGATTGTGGACTCCCATTTATTCGATATGAAAGAGTATACTTATCCCTACTTTTGTTGGTTCAGATCATGTACATATCCATATTAGAACATTTTAACATCCCTCTGAGAGTTGCTTGCCATGTAGTTTGTTTACTCGAAAGTTATCGCCTACTTTATGATTGTAAAACAACGTAAATGAATCACGAAAAAATTATAGCAATCTGTAATAACCTATTAGAGCAAATGAAAGGAACAATAATAACTACTCAGAGTTAGGAGGAGAAACATTAAAAGCTTTTATTGATAATATTGGTATGGTTTATCTTTGTGCCTTCTCTCTCTTTCTCTCTCTCTCTCTCTCTCTCTCTCTCTCTCTCTCTGGCGAATAGTGGCGAAGAAGAAGCTCCGTTCTAATGTTTACTCTTTCGGTTTTTATAGTTGTGAGCTTCGTGAGCTGGTAGTGAGTGACTGTAACCATGCTGGAATTCGCCCTCATTGGGGACGGATGGGTCGTGCCCTTGTTGATCGAAGCGAATAAGAGTTAAATAACGTTACGAATAAATGGTCATACCACTTATTAATTATGAATTAGCTCGAGACGAGATTAACTATATTAATTATCATGGGGTCGTATTATGACCCATACAGTTAGTCCCTCCGCTTACTGATATCGTTCTTTGGTCGTGCTCGATGAGTGGACTTCATCGACTGTGGTTTGAGAAACTCAGATAGGGAGGTCAATTGTTGCTTCAGTCGAGGCCGAATTCTCTTTGGTAATGGCCTAAGCCTTGTAGAATGTAAGTGTTTTGTTATCGTAGTATCAAGTCGTCATTCGATCAAGATTGAATGTTTCTTCTCGGGGAAGGCATGTGACCTTTTAACTTAATTTGAGTGAGATCAAACTTCATTGCGCTCTGATCCTCACATTTGTTTGGGAGCATAACCGTCGACAGTGGCGGACGGGCCGTGCGTGGTGTCGTCAAGGGGAGTAAGGTCACGCTTGATACGTATTTGGTGACGTCCAAAGTTTTGAAGGCACATGGAACATCTCTTCGGCATTCATAGGTCATTACAATCAGTTCGACAGCGAGATGTTGGTGGGTGATTGAGAAGTCACTCCGTGAAGCTAGTCATAATGAAGCACGTTTCTATAGAACCGAACTAGTTTGCAGTTGGTCATGCAGTTAATGATGGATATTGGATTTCACGAAAGCCATTTATGTTGCCTATAAAGATGGGCTGAGGCATTCACTTCTCATATTTTCATTGTTCATCTGACAGTTGTGAGCACGTGATTTTTGCCCCAAGAAATTAATTCCAAAATAAAATACAAAAAATAATTTTTGATTGAAATTGGTTGATTATTGTGTAGAAAATATTGGTGTGTGTTTTAATTTTTTAAAATAAAGCAAGAAACATTGAAACAAAAATACAAAATGCAATTAATTAAAAAATACCAAAAATGTAGGATAATTACTAAGAAATTAGAAAAAAATCCAAGAAAAATACAAAAACTACAAAATAAAAGGAAAAATACACCAGGAATAATACATTAAGGAAAACAGGTATAAAATACAATAAAAATATAGAAATTAATTAATTAAATACAAGTTAAAAAATACAAAAATAGATAAATGCAAGAAAATATAAATATACAAGTGTTTGGGTCAATTACAAAGGCTAGCCCAAAAAATTACAAGACCTGGCCCAATTTTGAAATTCAGCCGGCCAGCCTTGCAAACGTTAAAACGACGCCATTTAAAACAATCAAATCAGGACCGTTGGTATATTCAATCAAATAGACCAGGTAAGGCGGTCCCTAAATAAATAAAACAACACCGTGTAGAGAAACAATCACAGCCGTCCGTTTAATTAATCAGACAGATACAGTTGGTGTTACACTTAAATCAAATGATGCAGTTTAGTAAATAAATCTCAACCGTCTAAAGATCTAGTCTAACCGACGAGATAAAAGCTTCAATTAAATACACGGCGTCGTTTGAAGGGGAAGTGATCTGGGTCGTTCGTATAATCTAATCTAACGGTTGTTAATCAATAACCTAATTTTAATTTATATTCACACCCTTTCATTCATTACACCATTATACAGACACACCCCTTCATTCAAAAACCCTAGCCGCCCTTGAACTCCTTCTCCCCCTCCACAGACCACCGGAAACCTACCGGTGGTCTGCCTCCGTTCGTCTTCTCCGACTCAAGCCTCCATCCCTGAACTCACTTCTTCCTCTTTTACCAGTTTACCCCATTAATCCCACCCAAACATCACACCATATCTCCCCAGTTCTTGAAGTTCCATCGCCGAAACCTAGCCGGTGACCACCCAAAGTATGAACTAGTCTCCCAAATTTACATCCCCATAACCGCCTTAAACTCCTCTTTCACCCCACCAAAGCCCCGTCTCTCGAATCTTAGCCATACTTCACGAATATTCAAAATTGTCTCGCCGGAACCCTATGCCGGTGGACATCCAAATTCTGAAGTCTTTTTAAACCCTAACCCTAGTCTCCAAATACATCCAAACTAGATTCTGGGGGTCTACCTAGAAGATCTACTGTAAAAGAGACCAAGAGTCTCTGAAGGACCAAGAAAGGAAGAAAATGAAGAAAAGAAGAAAGAAAGGAAAGAAAGAAGAGAAAAGGGAAGAAAAGGAAAAGAAGCTCTAAAAGTTAAGTATATCTAAGCCATCTCTGATTTTCTATGCTTCTGTGTTAGTATTTGATCAAAAGACTGAATCTTTGCATGATCTCTTTGTGCTCGATTAAGTATTCTGTTAGTTTTAGTTAAAGCTATCATGTTAAAACATATTGTTAATTAGCTGTTTTGATTGTTTTTGTGTAAAAGAATATGTTTTCGATTAAAGGTTTAATTAATTAGGATTCAACCATTATCTATTGTCTCTCTGAATTTTGGTTAGTTAAAATTAGTTGAAATAGGGTTATATTTGCAAATTACATAAAAGTGGTTAGTTCTGCAATATGATTTATATGTGTGGTTTTTCTGAACTTTGAACACTTAGTCTCAATAGGGTTATATGTGCAAATGGAATGGGCTATTGTTGCGATAGTGTGAGTGTTGACTGTTAAGGCCATTTGTGGCTATTTCTGAAAGTGGTTAATTCTGTAAATCCTACTTAGTCTTAAAATGGATTAAAAAATAAAGCTCAGTTAGTGGTTATATTTTTAATACAAAGCTGAGACACCCTAGGTCTTAACAGACCTAAGGACAGGTCGGGTGAATACTTATAACTATAAAGGGTAAAAGGGAAATTGGGAAATGGTATTGTTGAGAATAATGTAGAGGTAGTGAGGGTATAAAAGGCAATTGGCCTTGGTTTTACTATAATTAGGTGAATAATAGAGGGTAAACCAGGCATAGTTAAATGATAGATGAGTAATAATCCTTAGCAAGTGAGGGCAACAAGGTCATTATCGCCCAATAGAACAACATAGAATAACATGGAACCTTCTAGCAGGGGTTCAAGTGCATTTTTATTAAAAATACCCAATACTTAACTGAAATAATTGAAAAAGAGTAGGGGTGGAAAATCTGAACAATTAATTCAAATTTTTCTCCCAATCTACTCTACAAATAGGTTGTTTCAGGCCTAATTTAGGGGGTTCAAAAAATTTAAAGAGGTGGAGAATTCTTAGAGTTTAAAATTTGAAGAGAATTCAGAGTTATTAGAGTTCTGAAAGCTCTGAAATCTATACACTAAAGTGCTACTGGTTTTCAATTAGCTGTTAACTCGAGTGTTCTTCTGGGAATCTCTGTTAGTCGTTCTTCACTAGTCTTATTTGACTTTGCTGGGTTTCCAATTTGCTTGGATTAATTTGCTGGGTTTAATTCTGGAGTTTGATATTTGCTGTGTGATTCGTTCCTGGTGCTATTGCTATATCATTGTTGTTGTTGCTGATTTTCCTTCTTCTTCAACTCTACACTCATCAATTTATTACTTGAACCAAGTACACTACTATGGCTTGGAGTTGTAAATGAGCTGCTGATTGGAGAAATAAAATGATAATCATGTTTTAGCTAAATCAGCCGTGTATCTGTCATTTCATTATGTAGTTTAAAATGCTTAGATCCTTGTAATTCGTTTAGGATTTGATTGTAATAAGTAGTGAATTGGAAGCAAGCTTTTAATTCGGTAGTAACAACTGTAATATAAACGATAGGATAAATACGCTAGGTAGAGCTAATCACTTAAATCTAAGATTAAAATTGGTTTGAACTTAGATAAATCGCCTGGATTTATAACTATTATATAGTATGTGTAGTATTAATACTTAGGCATTTTCTTAATTAAGTTTTGGATACGCATCAATTAATTGGAAAAGCATAAATAGTTTTGAATCTCAAATTGTGGTACTGTTTGTAAATACTTAAGTTGATTTAGCTACAATTTTGTTTTGAAACTCTGCAATTTGACAATAATACTTTGAACCTGCTTAGTTAAAACAAGAATATTATTTTCTACAGTTAAGTAAAATTGATAAAATAATTCTACAATTAATGTCATAATAACAATTTGAATATCGAATTCTGCCAGTTGAATAACAACATTGATGAAATTACTATGTTAGAATTGTGAATTAATTGTTAAATGTTGAAATCAGTAATGACTAAATGTAAATTGGCGTTCATAGAAACTGTTAATTGTTACATTCATAAGTGCCGTTAAAATGATAATTAGTTCTTGTCCTGCTCTAAATGTGAATAATTTGGGCCTCAACGAGAAATCAAGGCCTTGATCAAATAGAAATGGCATTCATGCCTTCGAATAGGAACAGAAACATTCGCTGGGCTTCAGAAGCCCGGTACCTCTTTGCAAATTGTTGATCCAGTTACAGGTATAGGCCCAGTAATAAATGGCCTGGACTCTAATAACAATAATCTAAAATTAATACAAAAACAGTTATTATACTAGGATGAAAAAACAGAAATAGTGAATTTGGTACACAAATAAGATTGACCTTAAAAATAAGGGATGAGCCTCGTTATAAATATGAAACACACGGGGCCCCCCAAATAACAACATAAACTTTAGAATTGGAGGGATCGTTTAGACAATTTTACGATCTTTCCCGAATAAAATAACAAGAGTAGACCTTTAAGCATAATTAACTATACATTCCTAATACGGGTGCACATTTGTGTGACTCAAATTCAAATCTCAACGAAGTTGAAGTGTATTAAAAGTCACACGCGTACTGGTACGGTGTGACTCGAAATGCATTTTCGCGATTGCAATTCTTTTAAAAATAATAAAATGAAACACTAATGAAGGCACATTAAAAGAAAAACACATGGAGAAATCTGATAAAAACAAAAACAACAGTTGAGCGAGCGTGCTAGAACCACGGAATCCGGGAGTGCCTAACACCTTCTCCCGGGTTAATAGAATTCCTTATCCAAATTTCTGATTTGCGGGCTGTAACAGAGTCATAATTTCCTTGGTTCAGGATTCAATCGGTGACTTGAGACATCATTAATCTCTCAAGTGGCGACTCTGAATCTTAATAAATAAATCCCGTTCCGACTGTCCTTTAAGTAGAAAAACTCCTTCCCGTTTGGTCGTTATGTCCCTTTCCCGGGGGTGTATTAAAACCAAAGTGGGGTATTATGTAAAAAGCAGAAAAAAGGAGGTGTGACAGCTCTGGCGACTTTGTTGGGGATAAGAAACCCAGAACTTCGGTTCATGGTTTAAGAATTTGAGCTCAATTAAATTGTTGTTTTTTGCTTATATCTGATTTCATTATATGTTTTGATCAATGTGCTATGTGTTTACCACTTTTGATATTACGTGAACTGTATATAAAATTGTGCCGAAAACCCTTCTCTTCTTGCCTCCGGAATGTGCTTACTAGTTGAGATTCCCCTTTCTGTTAGGTCCATACCTAAAATAAGAAATAGAGGTCGGAAAAGTTACAAAGCCGGACAATCCCGTAGGTCCCCGGTATGTAGCCCCCTCCTCGATCCGAGTTATCCGCTCGGGTACACAGTCTAGTACCACGGAAAAATTAGGATATTGAGCCAAGAATTAGGACGATTATTTGCATCATATCTGACTTAGGGGACTCAACACAGGGGTTGAGGACCGAGCATGATTATGTATTGCATTTATTTTTTCTGGGCCATTATGCTGACCGGATAAATACCTAAAAATGAAAAAAGAGAAAAATAGTAATTTTTAGAAAAAAAACAATACTGACGAATGCTGTCAAAATTTTAAGAAAAAATATGAAAATAGTCGGGTTAAGTCAATTTGATCAAATTACGCTGGTTTGATTCTCACCACAAGGAGAGATACGTATGCAACCCTTGACGGGTCCAACCACCCCTTTTCAAAAAATAACCAAAAATGTTAATAAATCAAATTGATGCTGTTTTTGAAAATAGCCGAATGTTCCGGAAGGTTGTTTGCGCAAAAATGGCCACGTTTGAGTCATTTCCCTAAATAATAAATATAGCCTTAAAATATTTGGATGAAGTATTGATCGGCCGTATTCGCAAATAGGGATTTTTTGAAAAATAATGAAAAGAAATTTTCCTTTGAAAAAATATTTGTCTTTTAAGTTAAATAATATGTGTTTAAATCACCTTTAATAAATGTGCAGGATGAGCACAATGTAAAATGAACCTTTTCACTAATGAATAAGATCCCCTTGGAGTTACGATTGTGGTGGAACGACTTGGGTTAAGATGGACAAGATGAGGCCAAAAAATATTTGAAGGGTCTTACCGGGTTGCTTGATATCATACCCCGGGGAGACATTATTTGAGCCTTAGTCACCTCCTGGGATCCCACACACAATGTGCTCTACTTTTAGGACTTTGAGCTCACTCTGACACTAGAAGAGATTGCTAATTACATCGGAAAGGATGAGGCCCCTTTGAAAGACAAATATCCAGTTGCTCCAAGAGCCATCACCGGCACAGATTCCCCGACTCTTTGAAAATAGCCAGAAGCATTCACAATGAAGATTTGGTCCACGGGTTTTGCACTATGAACTTTATATACCACAGATATGGCCACGTTAGAGGATTTAATGTTCCAACAAACAAACTCTGCAGCAAAACAAACCGGGCTAAATGGGAGGAATATAGGCATTTTGCCTTCATGGTAGCCTTTCTAGGTTTGATAATATTTCCAAGGAAAGACGATAACATCGACATCAGAGTTGTCGGGATTGTCAGTACTCTCCTTACACAGGACAACGATACTTTGGCTCCAATGATAGTGGCCGATATCTTTCGTGCTCTCACAGCCCGTAAAGCTGGAGAAGATTTCTTCGAGGGGTGTAATTTGCTACTACAGATGTGGATGATAGAGTATCTATGTCATCACCCTCAGTTTTTGAGTTATGGATCATCAGAAAAGACTTTCATAGAAGAATTCTACACGAGGACAAAAGGGGCCAAGTTGCCGGAGGGGTCTAAAGGTTGGATTACATACTTTCAATAACTTATTGCTAGTCAGATAGACTGGGCATTTGGATGGTTTCCCATCAATGAAGTCATATACATGCCAGCGGAAAGATCACACTTTCTTTTAATGGGACTCAAAAGTATCCAACCTTATGCGCCGTATCGAATATTACGGCAACTCGGAAGATATCAAATAGTGCAAAAAGATGGGGATCTTAGCATTCAAGTGATAGAGATTAGTCCCGATAGGCAATTTCTTGAGGCAAAAGTCCGATAAATATGGAATGAGTGCCAATGTTTGAAAGTGGACACTTGTGTAAGGGATCGGGCCAGAGGTGAAGTGTCACCTGGTTATTCCGCATGGTACCGAATAGATTTTGAGCATGAAAGACCAACGAAGAGACATCACATTCAAGAATTTGCCGAGATGTCAAAGGAGCAATGGGATTGGTTGGCCAAGGAGAATGAATACCGAGCCAAAATTGGTAGGTTAGAAAAGCAAGTTCAGGACCTCAAGTTCGAAAGCAGCTTACAAGTAGCGGCCGACGAGGGTGAAAAGAAACAACTGATTAAGGAAATTGAGGCATTAAAAGCTCAGATTTTGAAAATGAGAGCAACAACCAAAACCCCAGTTCGACATGCCCGGGATGAAAAACTGATTGATTACTTGCGGCAAAAAGTGAATGACTACGGTTTTGATCTAGACAAAGCCGAGAAGGAATTAATTGGGGTTCAGAAATAATTAGCTAGAAATGCTTAAGAAATGGCTCGGATGTTCCAACAATTGAAAGATGAACATAATATTGAAGTTGCTAGGTTGAGGAAAAAGATTGCCACGGCTGAGGTCAAAAATAACAAACAAGTAAAAGAATTTGACATAGAAAGAGAACACTGCTATATGGCCATGGCTCGGTTAGAAATGGAACTGCAGCAGCTTCAAGATAAAAGCCAGCAGACTCTGTATACTCGTTCCGAACAGATAGGGAGGTTGCTTCAAGAGAAAGGAATGATCAGGGAAAGAATAGTCAGTATTTCTCACTATATTACACGGAAATGCTAGATGTGCGAAGATATGACCCAGTCTATGTTTGCTGCTTCAGCAATGATCTTTGTGAAGCAAGTGATGAGAGATTTGGATAAGCTCCAAAGGGGATTAGCATATAGGTGTCACGACCCAAACCCCGGTCGTGATGGCGCCCAACACAATGCTAGGCAAGCCCCACCATATTACCTCTTAAACCAGGCAATTGTTAATTCCACTTAATCCAGTTAAACTTAAACAGCAAGTGATCATATAAAAATGGCAACGTAATAGTAAAAGCATACAAAATGCAGTCCCAACCATATCATGGTGTCATGAGTCTGAGCCTCTACAGAATAACCATCCTAGTACAAACAAGTCTAAGCAAGATGAAACAACAAAACGATAAAGAAGGAGAAAACAGGTTCTGCGGACGCCGGCAGCTACCTCATAGTCTCCGCTAAAGTAGATAATGATCAGCATCTACAATGACTCAACTACTCTCGGGCACCTGTGGATCTGCACAGAAAGTGCAAGGGAGTGGGGTGAGTATATTTCAACTCAGTGAGTAATAATAATAAACAATAATTGAAAGTAAGAACTCATGTGCTATCACTAAACATTTCTAAGGCAAACCCCGATAGGTAAGTCATCACTATAGTAGGTACTCCGATCACTAGTCCACATCTATCTCATCAAGGTCCCATACTGACTAAATCCCCAATCTTACCACAACGGTGTACAACCATCTCAATGTATGAAGATATATATACCTATATCTAAAATGAATAAGTATCTCAATGAGTAAAATGATGCGGCGTGCAGCCCGATCCAATATATATATATATATATATATATATATATATATATATATATACTGCGACGTGCATTCCGATCCATATAAATATATATTACTGCGGCGTGCAATCCGATCCATATAAATATATATTACTGCGGCATGCAGTCCGATCCATATAAATATATATTACTGTGGCATGCAGTCCGATCCAATACACGTATATACTGCTGCGGCGTGCAGCCCGATCCGGTATATATATCAATACCTCACTATGGGTCCTCGACCCCTCTCAGTCAATATAGACTCGGCCTCTCGGACCCGATCCAATATATATACTGCTGCGGCGTGCATCCCGGTCCAATATATATACTGCTGCGACATGCAGCCCGATCCAATATATATACTACTGCGGCGTGCAACCCGATCCAATATTTATATATGTATATGATAGCTCCTAACGGGTCCTCGACCCTGTCTCAATTAGTATAGGATTGGCCTTTCAGGCCCACTCAGCTAAATCAGGGAGTTTCCACCCTAAGTAATCTATCTCTCACATTACACATCTAGTACCGGCTCTTAATAGGCTATTCGGCTAGTTTTACGGCTGAGTGTAAGTTTCCAACACGGTATAAGGGTCACCTAGCTCTACAGGTCCCCTAGTGATCTACAGATCGGCACAAGGCCCCAAACATGACTATTAGCCCAATTACATAGTTATAATCTCATTAACAGTCATAAGACACAGTCTACTATAAGCCGGGAACGACCAAGTCCAAGCCCCCAATCACAATATCACCATGCCCGTCACAAGACGTGTGTTCCATCTCAGCATAGCACTGTGAAGTGCTAGTACGGAGTTTCAAACACTCAGTACATTATTTACTACTACCACTCACCTCGAACCGGTAGAAGCCTCAGTCTGCCTTGCGCTTGTGTCGCAAATTAATCTCCTCGGTTGCCAAATCTGCTCAAAATCAATGATAATACATCAATACCCAATTCACGCAATCCATTTGAAATAACCCAAATTGCATCAAAACCCACAAAGTTATCAAAACCCAACTTTTGGTGCGCTTCTCGAAAAATTATAAAAGTTACATATTCGGAACCCTCGTCTCAATACGAGTCTAGGCATATAAAATTTACCAAATTCGGATTCCATTTGCCCACTCAAATCGATGTTTTTCTACAATTCTAGGCCTAGGGCCAAAACCCACCTTTAATCTTCCATTTTCATAGAAATAATCAATGATTTCATGATAAAAGCGCGTAATTAAGCTACAAAACTTACCTCCGACAATATCCCGATAATCTCCCAGCTAAATCCCGTCACTTTCTCTCTCTAGGCTTCAACAATGGAGGGTTTATGAATGAAGCCCGTAATGAAATGTTTCTGGTTTTAAAATCACTGCCTGGAACTTTTGTTCTACGCGTTCGTGATGTCCCTCACGCGAACGCGATGCTCTGCTCAGGTCTCCCATCGCGAACGCGATGCCCAGTCACACGTTCGTGAAGAACAAATTTCCAGCCGCCCGGATTTTCTTCTACGCGTCCGCGTCTCCACTCACGCGAACGCGATGTCCAAAATTTCTCTCCTACGCGAAAGCGTTCCAACTCCCCGCGAACGCGAAGCCTCCGATCCTGACACTACGCGTTCGCGTCCAGCCCATCGCGAATGCGATAAACAACCTTGATACCCTTCGCGGACGCATTACCTTCATCACGAACGCGATGAACGAATTTCTTCTGCAGATACAGCAGCAATTCAACTGCTGCCTTAGGCCAAAAATGGTCCGTTTGGACCCCCGAATTCATCTCGAGGCCCCCGGGACCCCAACGAAAACCACCAACATACTCCATAACACGATAAAAACTTGTTCCAATCATAAAAACAAGCCCTCAAACACGGAAAACATCGAATCCAAGCAAATTCAAGCCTAAGTTTTCATTCTAACTTCCGAAACCGACATTCGACCAAAAACCCAACCAAACGACCTCCGAATGACCTGAAATTTTGTAGGCACATCCAAAATCACCTAACGGAGCTACTGCAACTGTCGGAATTCCATTCCGACTCCTAGATCAAAATCTCACCTATCGATCGGATATCGCCAAAATTCAACTTTAGCCAATTCAAGCCTAAAACTACACCGGACCTCCAAATTCACTTCCGATCGCTCTCCTTGCTCAAAAATGACCTCCCGGAGCTGACCGAATCATCAGAATTCGATTGCGAGCTCTCTAACGCACAGGTCAACATCCAACTGACTTTTTTCAACTATTCCTTCTTCTAAGAGACTAGTTGCCTCAATTTCAACCAAACTCAACCCGGTTTGACTCAAACTTACCCAACATGCATATAACAACATCAACAAGCATATAACGGGGGTAACGGGGTGATAACTCACATGATGACGGGCCGGGTTATCACATTCTCCCCAACTTAAGAAAATGCTCATCCTCGAGCGGGTCAAGAAACATACCCTGGAGACTCAAATAGGTGAGGATATCTGCTCCGCATCTCTTGCTCGACCTCCCAAGTAGCCTCCTCCACGTGTCGACCTCTCCACTGCACCTTGACTGAAGTAATCTCCTTGGACCTCAAGTTTCGAACCTATCGATCCAGAATAGCCACCGGCACTACATCATAAGATAGATCACCATCAAGCTGAATCATACTGAAGTCCAATACATGAGATGGATCCCCGACATACTTTCGGAGCATAGACACATGGAATATTGGATGCACACTGGACAAGCTGGGTGGCAAAGCTAGCTCATATGCCACCTCCCCAATCCTCCTAAGTAACTCAAAAGGATCAATGAACCTGGGATTCAGCTTCCCATTCTTCCCAAACCGCACAACACCCTTCATGGGTGAAACCTTCAGCAATACTCTATCACCAACCATGAAAGACAACTCTCGAACCCTACGGTCTGCATAACTCTTCTGGCGAGACTGTGCTGTGCGAAGCCTCTCCTGGATCAACTTTGCTCTATCCAGAGCATCCTGAACTAACTCAGTCCCTATCAATCTATCCTCACCAGGCTCAAACTATCCGACGGGAGATCTACACCGTCTGCCATACAATGCCTCGTACGGGGCCATCTGAATACTCGACTGATAGTTGTTGTTGTAGGCAAACTCAGCAAATGGCAAGAACTCATCCCACGAACTACAAAAGTCAATCACACATGCACGCAACATATCCTGCAGGATCTGAATAGTGCGCTCAGACTGCCCGTCTGTCTGGGGGTGAAATGCGGTGCTTAACTCAACCCGCGTACCCATCTCCCGCTGAAACGCTCTCCAAAACTGAGAAGTGAACTGAGTGCCTTTGTCAGATATAATAGACACCGGGACCCTATGCAACCTAACAATCTCCCGAATAAAGATCGCTGTCAACCGCTCCGATGAGTAAGTAGTACTAACTGGGATGAAATATGCGGTTTTAGTCAGCCGATCAACAATCACCCATACAGAATCAAACTTCCTCGCTGTCCGAGGGAGTCCAGTAACAAAATCCATGGTGATCCTCTCCCATTTCCACTCGGGAATAACCATACGCCGAAGAACACCGCCCGGTCTCTGATGCTCATACTTGACCTGCTGGCAATTGAGGCACTTAGCTACATGCCTAACAATATCCATTTTCATTCTTCTCCACCAGTAGTTTTGTCTCAAGTCTTGGTACATCTTCGCGGCACCTAGGTGAATAGAGTACCGTGAACCGTGTGCCTTCTCAAGTATCAACTCCCGCAAACCATCTACATTAGGCACGCATATATGGCCCTGCATCCTCAGAACACCATCACTGTCGATAGTCACATCTCTAGCATCATTATGCAGCACTCTGTCCTTAACGACAAGCAAATGTAGGTCATCATACTGTTGCTCCCTGATGCGGTCATATAAGGAAGATCGAGAAACAACACAAGCCAACACTCGACTCGGCTCCGAAATATCCAACCTCACTAGCCGATTGGCTAGGGCTTGAACATCATAAGCAAATGGCCTCTCCCCAACTGGGATGAAATCTAGGCTGCCCATACTAACCGCCTTTCGACTCTAAGCATCGGCCACCACATTGGCCTTCCCCGGATGATACAAGATAGTGATGTCATAATCCTTAAGCAACTCCAACCACCTTCGCTATCTCAAATTAAGGTCCTTATGTCTTAATAAATGCTGAAGACTGCAATGGTCCGTGTACACCTCACATGAGACACCATACAAGTAATGCCTCCAAATCTTTAAAGCGTGAACTATGGCTGCTAGCTCCAAATCATGTACGGGGTAGTTCTTTTCATGGGGCTTCAACCGGCGAGAAGCATAAGCAATGACCATACCCTCCTGCATCAATACACAACCAATGCCAACTCCAAAGGCATCATCATACACACTATAAGAATCTGAAGCTGACGGTAGTATCAAGACGGGTGCCGTGGTCAATGCTGTCTTGAGCTTCTAAAATCTCTCCTCACACTCCTCGGACCACACAAAAGGAGCACCCTTCTGAGTCTGTCTCGTCAAGGGTGAAGCAATGGAAGAGAATCCCTGAACAAATCGGCGATAATACCTTGCCAATCCTAGGAAACTACGAATCTCAATAGCTGAGGTCGGTCTGGGCCAACTCTGCAAAGTGAGATAGATAAGCCAAATATGATAGTTGAGCGACCGTGCTAGAATCACAGAATTCGGGAATGCCTAACACTGTCACGACCCCAAATCCGGTCGTGATGGCGCCAAACACATTGCTAAGCCAGCCTGACCAATCAACATCAACCACGGAGCTAGAAGCTCACTTTAGCCCATTTAGACATATTAATTCACGAAATAACAGCGATGCATATAACGAAAACGGGGAACCAATTCCCATACTACATCAACTCCCATAGACTAAGGGTCAAGAGTCATGAGCCTCTACTGAACGTAAGTGTATAAAGGTTTACAAAAATACCAAGTGCGGAAAGAAATGTCAATACAAAATCAAAAGACAGTAGGAGGGAATATCGGGTCCTGCGGACTCTGCAGCTACCTCGTATATCCACAAATGTCGCCTCGCACAGCCATCGGATCACCGCCGAGAGGTACCTGGATCTGCACACAAGGTGCAGGGAGTAAAATGAGTACTGCCAGACTCAGTGGTAATAAACAAGGGTAAGACAGCGCAGATAAGAAATCCGCAATAAAGCACTATGTAAAGCTGTAGTCAAATACCCTGTCACAGAATCAATATCAACTGTACCTGTACCATCAAGTACCAGCAAAACAGTATAACAGCTAGCCGATGTAGCGAAAAGCAATGCAATGCATGATATGACCGCTATGGCGCGTAGCCCGATCCAATTTGGGTACCTGTGCTCACTGTGGGGGTTCAGACTCCGGAGGGGCTCCTACAGCCCAAGCACAATATCACTGCGGCGTGCAGTCCGATCCAACATATATACTGCTGCGGCACGCAGCCCGATCCACTACTAGTCAGCTAATATGCAATCACAGCCTCGCAAGCTCAAAAGTAGTTTGAAACATCTTTTATCATTTTTCGGTTGAAAACAGAAATATCAAGTTCCAGAGATTTGAAAATATCATGATAACAGAAATAGCTGCGGACTAGTAGTAAACTAGCATGTCAATATGATAAGACAATGATAACGATCCTCGCGAGATCCAATAACTGGCTCATGGCCCACAAGTATACTCAACCGCCCAAGAAGGGGGTTCTTCGGCTCAAGAGTGGCCATTATCACAATATATAATATGCAACCATCCGAGAAGGAGGTTCGACGGCTCGAGAATAGCCTAATATCATAATACAGTATCAACAAGTCGGACTAAGTCATAGTCCCCAATCACAATCGACCCCGCACTCACAAGAGAGTACGTGTCTCGCCGCTATACAGCGTCACAAAGTGGTATACCGGGGTTTCGAATCCGCTGGTCATCACCCACATCTATTACTCACCTCAATACGGCGCGACGACTACTCCGCAATGCCCTTGCCACGAGAATCAAGCTCGCACGCGTAGAATCTGATCAAATACAGTAGAAATACAACAAATTAGGCCAATGGGACGACGCCCAATCAATACAACTCAATTTACATCAAAATTTCCAAAGTTGTCAAAACCCGACTTTCGGTACGCTTGTCAAAAAATTACAAAAGTCATATATTCGGAACCCTCATCTCAATACGAGTCTAAGCATATCAATTTTACCAAATTCGGACTCCATTTGCCCATTCAAAACCTTAATTTTCTAAAGTTCAAGCCTAGGGCTAATTCCTCCATAAATTACCCCAAATTCCTCCATTTTCATGATATAATGGCATAATATTACCAATACTAATCATAGTTTGTCCATAGTTGATTACCTGATGATTTTCCTTGAGTTTCTCTTCAAAATCGCCCAAATCGCCTCTAAAGCCGAGACCCAAATGTGTGAAATGTTTCTGAAATTTTCTAACTTCTGATACACTTAACTCACAGCGATTTCACTTCCGTGGATAAAATTCCGCTCCTACGAGTCCGTATCCGCGACCGAAGGGTCGCTTCAGCGATTCCATGCCTAGCCGGCCAATTCCGCTTCTGCGAGAAAGGACCGCTTACGCGCGTCCGCTTCCGCGATCGAACCCCCGCTCTCGCGAAAACTCCCGCTCTCGCGCACCGTAGTCCGCTCGCGCGGACTCGCGCGAGCGGTCAAGAATCCGCTCGCGGACTTTCCCTTTTTCATCAAGTCGCCTCCGCGGTCACCCACTCGCACCAGCGACGCCGCTTCGGCGGAAAAGATTCCGCTTCTACGAAAATAAGCGCTTACGCGCTCCACAGTCCGCTCCCGCGGACTCGCCTCCGCGCCCACATTTCCGCAGGGGCGAAAATGACAGAACCGGAATACTTCAACCCGCAATTTCCATGATTTTCTTCCGTTTAACCATCCGAAAACACCCCGAGGCCCCCGGACCCCATCCAAACACACCAACACACCCTAATACCTTATTCAAACTTGTTCCAATCCTCAAAACGCGTCTAACAACATCAAAAATCCATAATTCACATCGAATTCAAGCCTAAATTCCTTAAAACTTTCCGAATTACACATTCAATCAAAAACCCGACCAAACGACGTCCGAATGACCTGAAATTTTGCAGGCACATCCAAAATCACCTAACGAAGCTACTGCAACTGTCGGAATTCCATTCCGACCCCCGGATCAAAATCTCACCTACCGTTCGGATTTCGCCAAAATTCAACCTTAGCCAATTCAAGCCTATTTCTACACCGGCCTCCAAATTCAATTCCGATCGCTCCCCTAAGTCACAAATCACCTCCCGGAACTAACCGAATCATCGAATCCGATTCCGAGCCCTCTAACCAAATAGTCAACTCCGGGTTGACTTTCCTTATTCAAGTTTCCTTTAAAAAGGCTATATGCCTCATTTTCAATCCAATTCACTCCTAACTTACCCGATAGACTCTAACACTGATATAAAATCATAAAACATGTATTTACAACATAACGGGGTGGTAATTCCCGTGACGACGGGCCGGGTCGTCACATTCTCCCCCTCTTAAGCAAACGCTCGTCCTCGAGCGGGTCAAGAAACATACATGAAGTCTCAAACAAGTGAGGATATCCGCTCCGCATCTCCCGCTCGATCTCCCAAGTGGCCTCCTCCACGGGTCGACCTCTCCACTGAACCTTAACTGATGCAATCTCCTTAGACCTCAATTTTCTCACTTGACGACCCAAAATAGCAATAGGCTCCATATCATAGGATAGATCACCATCAAGTTGAATGGTACTGAAGTCTAAAACATGAGACGGATCTCCAATGTACTTCCGGAGCATAGACACATGGAATACTGGATGGACGCTGGATAAGCTGGGCGGCAATGCCAACTCATATGCCACCTCTCCAACTCTCTTAAGTATCTCAAAAGGACCAATGTACCTAGGACTCAACTTTCCTTTCTTCCCAAACCTCATGACACCCTTCATAGGTGAAACCTTCAACAATACTCTGTCACCAACCATGAAAGACAACTCTCGAACTCTACGGTCCGCATAACTCTTCCGACGAGACTGTGCTGTACGAAGCCTCTCCTGGATCAACTTTGCTCTATCCAGAGCATCCTGGACTAACTCAGTCCCTATCAATCTAACCTCACCAGGCTCAAACCATCCCACGGGGGATCTACACCGCCTGCCATACAATGCCTCATACGGGGCCATCTGAATACTCGACTGATAACTGTTGTTGTAGGCAAACTCGGCAAGTGGTAGGAACTCATCCCACGAACCACCAAAATCAATCACACAAGCTCGCAACATATCCTCCAAGATCCGAATAGTGCGCTCAGACTGTCCGTCTGTCTGGGGGTGAAATGCTGTACTCAACTCAACCCGCGTACCCATCTCTCGCTGAAATGCTCTCCAAAACTGAGAAGTGAACTGAGTACCCCTGTCGGATATGATAGACACTGGGACTCCATGCAATCGGACAATCTCCCGAATAAAGATCGCTGCCAACCGCTCTGATGAGTAGGTAGTACTAACTGGAATAAAGTGAGCTGACTTGGTCAGTCTATCCACAATCACCCATACGGAATCAAACTTCCTCGCCGTCCGAGGGAGTCCAGTAACAAAGTCCATAGTGATCCTCTCCCATTTCCACTCAGGAATATCAATGCGCTGAAATACACCACCGGGCCTCTGATGCTCGTACTTAACCTGCTGACAGTTGAGGCACCGTGCTACATGTCCGACAATGTCCATTTTCATCTTTCTCCACCAATAGTGCTGTTTCAAATCTTGATACATCTTAGCGGCTCCTGGATGGATAGAATACCGCGAGCTATGGGCCTCTTCCAGAATCAACTCACGAAGGCCATCAACATTGGGCACACATATCCGGCCCTGCATCCTCAATACACCATCACTATCAATGGTGACATCTCTAGCATCATCATGCTGAACTCTGTCCCTAAGGACAGCCAAATGTGGATCATCATACTGGCGCTCACGAATACGATCATATAGAGATGACCGAGATACAACACAAGCCAATACCCGGTTGGGCTCCGAAATATCTAACCTCACTAGCCGATTGGCTAGCACCTGAACATCATGAGCAAATGGCCTCTCCTCAGCTGGAATATATGCCAAGCTCCCCATACTGACCGCCTTCCGGCTCAAAGCATCGGCCACCACATTAGCCTTCCCCGGATGATATAATATAGTAATGTCATAATCCTTCAGCAACTCAAGCCATCTCCGCTGTCTCAAATTAAGGTCTTTCTGTTTGAACAAGTGCTGGAGACTACGATGGTCGGTATACACCTCACAAGACACGCCGTACAAATAGTGCCTCCAAATCTTCAAGGCATGAACAATGGCAGCTAGCTCCAAATCATGAACAGGATAGTTCTTCTCATGTGGCTTCAACTCCCGAGAAGCATAAGCAATTACCTTACCTTCCTGCATCAATACACAACCTATCCCCACTCTCGAGGCATCACAATAAATAGTATATGAATCCGAAGCTGATGGCAACACCAACACTAGAGCTGTGGTCAAAGCTGTCTTGAGCTTCTGAAAGCTCTCCTCGCACTCATCCGACCACACGAATGGTGCACCCTTCTGGGTCAATTTAGTCAATGAAGAAGCAATGGATGAAAATCCCTGAACAAACCGGCGATAATATCCCGCCAAACCAAGAAAACTCATGATCTCTGTAGCTGAGGTCGGTCTAGGCCAACTCTGCACCGCCTCTATCTTTTTCTGATCAACCTGAATACCATCACGAGACACCACATGTCCCAGAAATGCCACGGACTCGAGCGAAAACTCGCACTTGGAGAATTTAGCATATAGTTTCTCCTCCCTCAATCTCTGCAACACAATACTCAAATGCTGAGCATGCTCCTCCCGACTACGGGAGTAGACTAGAATGTCATCAATGAACACAATCACAAATGAATCCAAATAAGGCCTGAACACACTGTTCATCAGATGCATAAATGCTGCTGGGGCGTTGGTCAGCCCAAAAGACATCACGAGAAACTCATAGTGACCATATCGGGTCTTGAATGCAGTCTTCATAATATCCGAGTCCCTGATCTTAAGCTGATGATAGCCTGAACGAAGATCGATCTTAGAAAACACCCTCGCACCCTGTAACTGATCAAACAAATCATCTATGCATGGTAGAGGGTACTTGTTCTTCACTTTCACTTTGTTCAATTGCCTATAATCAATACACATTCGCATGGAACCATCTTTCTTTTTAATAAATAATACAAGCGCACCCCACTGGGACACGCTAGGGCGGATGAAACCCTTATCCAGAAGCTCTTGAAGCTGCTCTTTCAGTTCTTTCAACTCAGTCGGTGCCATCCGATAAGGAGGAACGGATATGGGATGAGTGCCCGGCACCAAGTCAATGCCAAAATCAATATCCCTGTCCGGCGGCATGCCCGGCAGGTCTGAGGGGAATACATCTGGAAAGTCCCTCACAACAGGTACAGAATCAATGCTAGGAGATTCAGCTCCCACATCTCTCACAAAAGCTAAGTACGATAAACACCCTTTTTCAACCATCTTCAGAGCTTTTAAGAATGAAATAACACGGCTAGGGACGAAATCGGTCGAACCCCGCCACTCGATCCGAGAAATACCAGGAATGGCCAACGTAACTGTCTTAGCATGACAGTCCAATATAGCATGGTACGGAGACAACCAGTCCATACCCAATATAACATCAAAGTCCACCATTCCCAACAATAACAAATCTACCTGGGTCTCCAGACCCCCAATGGATATAACACAAGATCTATAAACATGATCCAAAACAATCGTATCACCCACGGGGGTGGATACATGAACAGGTAAATCAAGACTACTACGAGTCGCACCCAAGTGATGTGCAAAATAAGAGGACACGTAAGAATATGTGGACCCTGGGTCAAATAGAACAGAGGCATCTCTGTGACAGACAGAAATGATACCTGTAATCACAGCATCGGAGGCAACCGCATCACGCCTGTCAGGAAGTGCATAGAACCGTGCCTGGCCTCCACCAGATCTCTCCTCGCCCCTGGGGCGACCACGAGAAGACTGACCTCCACCTCTACTAGCCTGAGATGGTGCTGAAGAGGAGGGCTGATCCCTCTGCTGAGTCCTGTCCCTATGGAGTCGAGGGCACTGTCTCCTCATGTGACCAAACTCACCACACTCATAACATGCACCCGGTGCCGGAGAAGGGTACTGAAGGGAACCCCTCGCCGCAGAAGAACCCTGGGCTGAAGAAGTAGGTGCTGCACTCTGGGCTGGGAGGGCACTAAGTGATGACTGACCCTGCTGAAACCCATGTCGACCACGACCATAAGAACCTCCGCTCTGCTCTGGGCGGCCTGAATGAGAAGGTCTAGATGAGCGACCTCTGCTCTGCTGGGAATGCCCTCTAGATGGAGCACCACTGAAACTGCCCGAACCACGAGGCCTCTTGGCCTCCCGCTCCTCTCTCTCTCGGCGACGATCCGCCTCAATGGAACGTGCCATATCAACAACCTGCTCAAATGATGATGACAAAACTCTCTCTCGGTCATAAGAATGCGGATAGAGTAGTTGAGGCCATCAATGAACCTCTTGATCCTCTCCCTATCATTAAGGATCATCCATGTGGCATGCCTAGCCAACTGTGTGAATCTGAGCTCATACTGGGTCACAGACATGTCGCCCTGAACCAACCACTCGAACTGGCGACGTAGCTCCTCGCGACGAGACTGAGGTACATATTTCTCTAGAAAGAGAGTAGAGAACTGCTGCCATGTGAGAGGTGCTGCTCCTACAGGCCTACGCCTCTCAAACTCTTCCCACCAATCAAATGCGGGACCGGTGAACTGAAAGGTAGTAAATGAAACCCCGCTGGACTCAAGAATACCAGCCGTCCGCAACATCATCCTCTGACACTTATCCAAGAAACCCTGGGCATCCTCGCCCTCAACGCCACTGAAATGGGGTGGTCGAAGTCTACCAAATCTCTCAAGACGACGCTGCTCATCATCGGGCATAGCCTGAACCATATGCTCTGGAGCTGGTGTAGCTGGAGGAATAACTAGTGCAACCACCTGAGCGGGGACCGCCTCTGGCGTCTGAAGTCCCTGAACAGCCTGCTCAGGTGTGCGAGCTGCAGGGGTCTGCTGACCACCCCCTTTTTGAGATGTCGTTGCAGTAGCGGTAGCTGAAACTACCTAAGCCAAACAGGAACACACCGATAATATATGAGCAAGAGTCTCCTGAAGACCAGGAATAGCAATAGATACAGTTTGGCCCTGAACTGGGGCTGCTGGAGCATCAACCACTGGGGGCTGCTCCTGAACTGGTACAACGGGCGGGTCAGCTGGCACAGCCTCAGCTGCCCTACCTCTACCTCTAGCACGACCGCGCCCACGGCCTCTAACAGGTGGCAATGGAGGTCGTCCACCTCGTCCTGATGCTCGCTTTCTCGCCATCTGTGAGAGAATAGAATATAGAAGTTCAGTTCTCAGGACAACAAGATCGCACGATAGAGTTCAAGAAAAGTGAAGTTTTCCTAAAGGTTCGTAGCCTCCCGAGGATAAGTACAGGCGTCCCCGTACCGATCCACAAGACTTTACTAACCGGCTCAAGACTCATGAGGCCTAGTAAACCTAGGCTCTGATACCAACTTGTCACGACCCCAAATCCGGTCGTGATGGCGCCCAGCACATTGCTAAGCCAGCCTGACCAATCAATATCAACAACGGAGCTAGAAGCTCTCTTTAACCCATTTAAGCATTTCAAAATACGAAACAATAGTAATACTTATACCAACAACGGGGAGACCAAGTCCCAAAATATACTAACTCCCATAGACCGAAGGGTCAAGAGTCATGAGCCTCTATCGAACATGAGTGTAAAAAGGTTTACAAGATACCAAGTGCGGAAAGAAAAGTCAATTCAAAATCAAGAGACAGTAAGAAGGAATATCGGGTCCTGCGGACTCTGCACCTACCTCGAATATCCACAAATGTCGCCTCGCACAGCTACTGGATCACTGCTGAGAGGTACCTGGATCTGCACACAAGGTGCAGGGAGTAAAATGAGTACTGCCAGACTCAGTGGTAATAAACAAGGGTAAGACAACGCAGATAAGAAATCCGCAATAAAGCACTATATAAAGCTGTAATCAAATACCCTGTCACAGAATCAATATCAATTGTACATGTACCAACAAGTACCAGCAAAACAGTATAACAGCTAGCAGATGTAGCTAAATGCAATGCAATGCATGATATGACCGCTACGGCGCGTAGCTCGATCCAATTTGGGTACCCGTGCTCACTGTGGGGGTTCACACTCCGGAGGGGCTCCTACAGCCCAAGCACAATATCACTGCGGCGTGCAGTCCGATCTGACATATGTACTGCTGCGGCGCGCAACCCGATCCACTACTAGTCAGCTAATATGCAATCACAGCCTCGCAGGCTCAAAAGTAGTTTGAAACATCTTTTATCATTTTTCAGTTGAAAACGGAAATATCAAGTTCCAGAGATTTGGAAATAACATGATAACAGAAATAGCTGCGGACTAGTAGTAAACTAGCATGTCAATATGATAAGACAATGATAACGATCCTCGCGGGATCTAATAACTGGCTCGCGGCCCACATGTATACTCAACCGCCCAAGAAGGGGGTTTCTCGGCTCAAGAGTGGCCATTATCACAATATATAATATGCAACCATCCGAGAAGGAGGTTCGACGGCTCAAAAATAGCCTAATATCATAATACAATATCAACAAGTCGGACTAAGTTATAGTCCCCAATCACAATCGACCCCGCACTCACAAGAGAGTACGTGTCTCGCCGCTATACAGCGTCACAAAGTGGTATACCGGGGTTTCGAACCCGCCGGTCATCACCCACATCTATTACTCACCTCAATACGGCGCGACGACTACTCCGCAATGCCCTTGCCACGAGAATCAAGCTCCGCACGCGTAGAATCTGATCAAATACAGTAGAAATACAACAAATTAGGCCAATGGGACGACGCCCAATCAATACAACTCAATTTACATCAAAATTTCCAAAGTTGTCAAAACCCAACTTTCGGTACGCTTGTCGAAAAATTACAAAAGTCACATATTCAGAACCCTCATCTCAATACGAGTCTAAGCATATCAATTTTACCAAATTCGAACTCCATTTTCCCATTCAAAACCTTAATTTTCTAAAGTTCAAGCCTAGGGCTAATTCCTCCATAAATTACCCCAAATTCCTCCATTTTCATGATATAATGGCATAATATTACCAATACTAATCATAGTTTAAGTCCATAGTTGATTACCTGATGATTTCCCTTGAGTTTCTCTTCAAAATCGTCCAAATCGCCTCTAAAGCCGAGACCCAAATGTGTGAAATGTTTCTGAAATTTTCTAACTTCTCATACACTTAACTCACTGCGATTTTCGCTTCTGCGGATAAAATTCCGCTCCTACGAGTCCGTATCCGCGACCAGAGGGTCGCTTCAGCGATTCCGGGCCTAGCCGGCCAATTCCGCTTCTGCGAGAAAAGGACCGGTTACGCGTGTCCGCTTCCGCGATTGAACCCCCGCTTCTGTGAAAACTCCTGCTTCTGCGCACCAGAGTCCGCTCCTGCGGACTCGCCCAGGCGGTCAAGAATCCGCTTCTGCGGAATCTCAATAATCCGCCTCTAGACCGCTTCTGCGGCACACGGTTCGCACCAGCGACACCGCCTCAGCGGAACAAGACCCGCTTCAGCGAACATAAGCACTTCTGCGCTCCTCAGTCCTCTCCTGCAGACTTGCCTCCGCGCCCACATTTCCGCAGGGCGAAAATGACAGAACCAGAATACTCCAACCTGCAATTTTCCATATTTTCTCCTGTTTAACCATCCGAAAACACCCCGAGGCCCCCGGGACCCCATCCAAACACACCAACACACCCTAATACCTTATTCGAACTTGTTCCAATCCTCAAAACGCGTCTAACAACATCAAAAATCCATAATTCACATCGAATTCAAGCCTAAATTCCTTAAAACTTTCCGAATTACACATTCAATCAAAAACCCGACCAAACGACGTCCGAATGACCTGAAATTTTTGCAGGCACATCCAAAATCACCTAACGGAGCTACTGCAACTGTCGAAATTCCATTCCGACCCCGGATCAAAATCTCACCTACCGTTCGTATTTCGCCAAAATTCAACATTAGCCAATTCAAGCCTATTTCTACACCGGGCCTCCAAATTCAATTCCGATCGCTCCCCTAAGTCACAAATCACCTCCCGGAACTAACCGAATCATCAGAATCCGATTCCGAGCCCTCTAACCAAATAGTCAACTCCGGGTTGACTTTTCTTATTCAAGTTTCCTTCGAAAAAGCTATATGCCTCATTTTCAATCCAATTCACTCATAACTCACCCGATAGACTCTAACACTGATATAAAATCATAAAACATGTATTTACAACATAACGGGGTGGTAATTCCCGTGACGACGGGCCGGGTCGTCACAAACTCACATTTGGAGAACTTGGCATACAGCTTCTCCTCTCTCAATCTCTGCAATACAATACTCAAGTGCCGAGCATGCTCTTCTTGGCTACGAGAGTATACTAGAATGTCGTAAATGAACACAATCACAAATAAATCCAGATAGGGCCTGAACACACTGTTCATCAGATGCATAAATGTTGTTGGGGCGTTGGTCATCCCAAAAGACATCACAAGGAACTCATAGTGATCATATCTGGTCCTGAATGCAGTCTTCATAATGTCGGACTCTCTAATGTTCAGTTGATGGTAGCCTGAACGAAGATCAATCTTCGAGAATACCCTAGCTCCCTGGAGCTGATCAAATAAATCATCAATACGAGGCAGAGGATACTTATTCTTCATTGTAACTTTGTTCAGCTGCCTGTAGTCAATACACATCCTCATGGATCCATCCTTCTTCTTAACAAACAGGACCGGTGCACCCCACGGCGATACACTCGGCCGAATGAACCCCTTATCTAGGAGTTCCTGGAGCTGCTCCTTCAATTCCTTCAGCTCGGCTGGTGCCATCCGATATGGAGGAATAGAAATAGGCTGAGTGCCTGGCACCAAATCAATCCCAAAATCGATATCCCTGTCCGGCGGCATGCCCGGCAGGTCTGAGGGAAACATATCAGGAAAGTCTCGCACAATAGGAACGGAATCAATACTGGGAGTCTAGGCCTCGACCTCCCGTACAAATGCTAAATAAGAGAGACATCCCTTCCCAACCATTCATTGGGCCTTGAGGAAAGATATTACCCTGCTAGGTACATACTCAGTCGTGGCTCGCCACTCGATCTTCTGAATGCCCGGCATAGCCAAGGTGATTGTATTAGCATGACAGTCCAGAATAGCATGACATGGAGATAGCCAGTCCATACCCAATATAACATCAAAATCGATCATGCTGAGAAGCAACAGGTCCACTCGGATCTCCAGACCCCCAATAGTGACCAAACATGACCGGTATACATGGTCCACAACAATAGTATCCCCTACCGGGGTAGATACATGCACTGGCAGCTCAAGACACCCTCTGTTCGTGCCCAAATGAGGAGCAAAATAGGTAGACACATAAGAATAAGTAGAACCAGGATCAAACAACACTAAGGCATCTCTGTGGCAGACTGAAATAATACATGTGATAACTGCATCAGAAGTAACGGCCTGAGATCAACCCTAAAGAGCATAGCATCTAGCCTGTCCTCCTGATCGGCCTCCCCCTCGAGGGCGACCCCAAGCCGATTGACCCTCACCCCTAGCTGGCGGGGCGGGTGCTGAAGTAGAAGGACTAGATGACGAGGGCTGCCCCTCTGCTGATAAGGCCTGGAAACAAGACGGGGACACTCTCTACGGTGGTGCTCAAACTCTCCGCACTCGTAGAAATTCCCCGGTGCTGGGGGCTGAGACTGATAAGGACCCCTGGCGCTGGAGTGGCCAGCTGATGAACTAGGCCGAGATGAACCCTGAGCAGATGGGGCCTATGAAGAACTCTGAGCTAGCATGGCGCCGAGAGATGGTTGGCTCTGGTGCGAACCATGATAACCCTAACTAGAAGACCACCCACGACGATCTGAGCGACCCGACTGCAAAGATCTGAAAGAGCGACCTCGACCCTGCTGACTCTGGCCTCTACTCTGAGTGCCACTGGAACTAGCTGAACCTCGAGGCCTCTTGGCCTCTCTCTCGTCCCGCTCTCTACGACGATATGACACTATGTCGCGAGAAATATCCACAGCCTCCTCAAATGTACGACTCAGAACCCTCTCTCGAGTCATCAGAATATGAATGGGATAAATGAGGTCGTCCACAAAGCGTCCAATCCTCTCTCTATCGAAAGGAACCAACCATGGTGCATGTCTAGACAACTCTATAAACCTGATCTCATACTCTGACACTGTCATGTCCCCCTGACGGAGACCCTCAAACTGCCTATGCATCTCCTCTCTCTGAGATCGAGGCACCCACTTCTCAAAGAACATGGTGGAGAACTCTGGCCATGATAGTGGTGCTGCCCTTGCTGGCATGCGGCGCTCATAAGACTCCAACCAAGCGAAAGCTAGCCCCTGAAACTGAAAGGTGGTGAAAGACACCCCACTGGACTCCAAGATCCCAACCGTATGAAGCATCCGACGGTACTTGTCCAGAAAACCTTGGGCGTCCTCGCCCGGAGCACCAGTGAACACTGGAGGAGATAACCTGGTGAACCTCTCGAGACGGCGCTGCTCATCGTCCGTCATAGCTGGGATTCTGTCCCCCTGAACCTGATCTGCCAGCTGAACCAGAACCACAGGCTGAACTGGAGGAGCCTCTGGTGTCTGCAAGCCCTGCACTGCTGGCTTTGGAGTGCATGCTGCGTGGGTCTAATGACCACCACCGGTCCCTGATGCAGCTGCTGCGGTAGTAACTGAAACCGCATGTGCCAGGCCAGTGCAAATTGCTAGTATCTAGGCCAGGGTCTCCTGTAGACCCGGAATGACAATGGGCACAGCTGGTGCCTGAACTGGTGCTACTGGCACCTCTACAACTGGGGGCTGCGGGTCAGCTGGTACTGCATCAGCTACCCGACCTCTGCCACGACCATGGCCGCATCCACGGCCTCTAGCAGGCGGTAGTGGTGGTCGTCCTCCCCGTCCGGAAGCTCAAGTTCTCGCGATCAGCGAGAGAATAGAATGTCAAAGCTCAGTTCAAGTCCAAAGTAATCACACGACAAGAATTCCAAGAATTGAAACTTTTCCTAAAAGGTTTGCATCCTCCCGAGGATAAGTACAGGCATCCCCGCACCGATCCACGAGACTCTACCAACCGGCTCATGACTCGCGAGACCTGTTAACGTAGGCTCTAATACCAACTTGTCACGACCCAAATCCCAGTCGTTATGGCGCCCAACACAATGCTAGACAAGCCCGACCATATTACCTCTTAAACCAGCCAAATTTTAATTCCAATGAATCCAGTTAAACTTAAACAGCAAGTGATCATATAAAAATAACAACGTAATAGTAAAAGCATACAAAATGCGGTCTCAACCATATCATGGTGTCACGAGTCTGAGCCTCTACAGAATAAGCATCCTAGTACAAACAAGTCTAAGCAAGATGAAACAACAAAATGATAAAGAAGGAGAAAACAGGTTCTGTGGATGTCGGCAGCTACCTCGTAGTCTCCGCAAAAGTAGATAATGATCAGCAGCTACAATGACTCAACTGCTCTCGGGCACCTGTAGATCTGCACAGAAAGTGCAGGGGAGTGAGGTGCGTATATTTCAATTCAGCGAGCAATAATAATAAATAATAACTGAAAGTAAGAACTCCTATGCTATCACTAAACAGTTCTAAGGCAAACCCCCACAGGTAAGTCATCACTATAGTAGGTACTCCGATCACCAGTCCACATCTATCTCATCAAGGTCCCACACTGACAAAATCCCCACTCTTACCACAACGGTGTACAATTATCTCAATGTATGAAGATATATATACCTATATCAAAATTGTATAAGTATATGAATGAGTAAAATGTTGCGGTGTGCAACCCGATCCGGTATATATATGTATATATATATATATATATATATATATATACTACTGCGGCGTGCAGCCCGATCCAATATATATACTGCTGCGGCATGCAGCCCGATCCAATATGTATACTGCTGCGGCATGCAGCCCGATCCAATATATATACTGTTGCGGCGTGCAGCCCGATCCAATATATATACTGCTGCGGCGTGCAGCCTGATCCAATATGTATACTAATGCGGCGTGCAGCCCGATCCAATATCTATACTGCTGCTGCGTGCAGCCCGATCCATATATATACTGTTGTGGCGTGCAGCCCGATCCAATATATATACTGCTACGCCGTGCAGTCCAATCCAATATATATACTGTTGCAGCGTGCAGCCCGATCCAATATTTATATATGTATATAATACCTCCTAACGGGTCCTCGACCCTGTCTCAATTAGTATAGGATTGGCCTTTCAGGCCCACTCAGCTAAATCAGGGAGCTTCCACCCTAAGTAATCTATCTCTCACAGTACACATCTAGTACTGGCTCTTACTAGGCTATTCAGCTAGTTTTACGGCTAAGTGAAAGTTTCCAACACGGTATAAGGGTCACCTAGGTCTACAGGTCCCCTAGTGATCTACAGATCGGCAAAAAGCCCCAAACATGACTTGTAGCCCAATTACACAGTTATAATCTCATTAACAGTCAGAAAACACAGTCTACTATAAGTCGGGAAGGACCAAGTCCAAGCCCCCAATCACAATGTCACCACGCCCGTCACAAGACGTGTGTTCCATCTCAGCATAGCACTGTGAAGTGCTAGTACGGGGTTTCAAACCCTCAGTACAATATTTACTACAACCACTCACCTCGAACCGGTACATGCCTCAGTCCGCCTTGCGCTTGCCTCGCAAATCAATCTCCTCGGATGCCAAATCTGCTCAAAATCAATGATAATACATCAATATATACCCAATTCATGCAATCCATTTGAAATAACCCAAATTGCATCAAAACCCACAAAGTTGTCAAAACCCGACTTTTGGTGCACTTCTCAAAAAATTATAAAAGTTACATAATCGGAACCCTCGTCTCAATACGAGTCTAGGCATATAAAATTTACCAAATGCAGACTCTATTTGCCCTCTCAAATCAGTGTTTTTCTACAATTCTAGGCCTAGGGCCAAAAACCACCTTTAATCTTCCATTTTCATAGAAATAATCAATGATTTCATGATAAAAGCACGTAATTAAGCCACAAAACTTACCTCCGACAATATCCCGATGATCTCCCAGCTATATCCCGTCACTTTCTCTCTCTAGGCTTCAACAATGGAGGGTTTATGAATGAAACCCGTAATGAAATGTTTCTGGTTTTAAAATCACTGCTTGGAACTTTTGTTCTACGCGTTCGCAATGTCCCTCACGCGAACGCGATGCTCTGCTCAGGTCTCCCATTGCGAACGCGACGCCCAGTCACACGTTCGCAAAGCACAAATTTCCAGCCGCCCGGAATTTCTTCTACGCGTTTGCGTCTCCACTCACGCGAACGCGATGCCTAACATTTCTCTCCTACGCGAACGCGTTCCAACTACCCGCGAATGCGAAGCCTCCAATTCTGACCCTACGCGTTTGCGTCCAGCCCATCGCGAACGTGATGAACAATCTTGATACCCTTCGCGGATGCGTTACCTTCATCACGAACGCGATGAAGGAATTTCTTCAGCACATACAGCAGCAATTCAGCTGCTGCCTTAGGCCAAAAATGGTCCGTTTGGACCCCCGAATTCATCCTGAGGCCCCCGGGACCCCAACGAAAACCACCAACATACTCCATAACATGATACAAACTTGTTCCAATCATAAAAACACGCCCTCAAACACGGAAAACATCGAATCCAAGCAAATTCAAGCCTAAGTGTTCATTCAAACTTCCAAAACCGACATTCGACCAAAAACCCGACCAAACGACCTCCTAATGACCTGAAGTTTTGCAGGCACATCCAAAATCACCTTATGGAGCTACTGCAAATGTCGGAATTCCATTCCGACTCCCGGATCAAAATCTCACCTATCAATCGAATATCACCAAAATTCAACTTTAGCCAATTCAAGCCTAAAACTACATCGGACCTCCAAATTCACTTCTGATCGCTCTCCTAGCTCACAAATAACCTCCCGGAGCTGACCGAATCATCAAAATTCGATTCCGAGCTCTCTAACCCACAGGTCAATATCCAGCTGACTTTTCTCAACTATTCCTTCTTCTAAGAGACTAGTTGCCTCAATTTTAACCAAACTCAACCCGGTTTGACTCAACCTTACCCAACATGCATATAACAACATCAACAAACATATAACGGGGGCAAAGGGGTGATAAATCACATGATGATGGGCCGGGTCATCACAATAGGCCCGCAGTAAGACCGAACAATGTCTCTCGGGCACTAGGGTCTTTAATGTATTCTTAGGACATGCATTTTTCTTGTATTTTTATTTTCCGCATTTAGAAGGTTGTAGTACAATTATCATCTTTGTAATCAATGATTAGGTATCAATGAAATTGAGAAATTCCAAATTGTTGTTATCTTTCCTTTTATGCAAAAATTTGTGCGATAGGCAAACATATAGGACTGAAGAAAAAAAAGGGAACAATAAGAAAAGAAATGAAAAATGAAAATGAAAAAAAGAAGAAGAGAATGTCGGTAGAAATAAAAGAAAGAAAAAGAATGCCGAAAAACAAAAGAATTGGCAAGTAAAAAAAGACGACAATGCCGAGATGACGCATATTGCCAGACAAAATTGTGTTCTTAAAACCTGTGATGTTGGCCTATTGTGACCTAACCACTAACAAGTTTTGTCGTTGTTGAGTAACAGATAAAGTGGTTAGAAACTGGCATTCTAGAAAATCACAATTACAACACTCGTTCCAAGAGCATGACGAAGGCAATTACTCAGGAAATTGAGGCGACAATCATGGACCCAATGCAACAGGATGAGGTGGTAGATGTGAATAGCATGAAGGAGGAGATGTATAAGCTTAAACAACAGATGCCTGAGATGTACCAGGCTTGGTCGAAGGGACAACCCTTACCCACCTACCCAGCTAACCCCACATACATCCCTCCACCAGTCCCAGCACAAGATCCACCCACTATGAACTCATCTTCCACTTACCCTACATATCCACCCTACTACGCAACCACATCACAAGCACCGGCTCCAATCCCTAAACAAGCTCCACCACCACCACCACCACAGGTTGCTCCTGTATATGTGGCACCACCACCAGCCACCTTGCACAAATCCTCCTGTGAACCACTATTCCATATCCAAGATAACCATTATTATCCTCCGGAACCCACTTTCCGACAGCATGATTCCTATACCTCTCTTATCGATATAGCTGAAGAGGAGAAACCCATTAGAAATCCTGAACATGAAGAGATGGCTAGGAAAATGAAGAGCCTTGAGCAATCATTCCGTAATATGCAGGGTTTGGGTGGTCAAATAAGCGTAGCTTACAAGGATTTATGCATGTTCCCTGAAGTACAAGTGCCAGCGGGGTTTAAGCTGCCGAAATTCGATATGTATGATGGCCATGGTGACCCAGTAGCACATTTAAGAGGGTATTGCAGCAAGATGCGTGGAGCTGGTGGAAAAGATGAACTACTCATGGATTACTTTAGCCAAAGTCTCAGCGGTTCAGCTCTTGAATGGTATACCCGTCAAGATCATACTAGATGGTTTATTTTAGTCGATTTAGCTCAGTCATTTGCAAACCATTTTCAATACAATTTGGAATTTATCCCGGATAGGTTGTCATTGACCAAGATGGAGAAGACGCCGGGAGTATGGTTTTAGGTGGAGGGAGCAAGCGGCTTGGGTAGACCCACCGATGAAGGAGGGAGAGATGGTAGATTATTTTCTGCAAGCTTTGGAACCAACGTACTATAGGCATTTGGTATCTGCAATTGGAAAAACCTTTAACGAGGTAGTTAAAATGGGAAGCTTTGTAGAAAAACGATTGAAGTCAAATAAAATCATGAGCTATTTAGCCATCAAGCCTACGAACCAGGCAATCCAGATAGGTACAGGTGGAGCAATCGGGAAGAAGAAGAAAGAAGAAGTGGTAGTTATAGAAGGGAGGTCTTGGCCTCGCCCACATCAACCCTGTCCACTAATACCATATAGCCCACCTCAACACTAGTACCCGCCTCCAGGTCCATATTTTTCTGTCCATCACGCCCAAGCTTACCCACCACCTTCTCCTTTATGGCGAACTCCAGCACCTCAAAATATTTACCATACCCAAAACACATACCCACCACAAAAAACCTACAATAATCCTAATGGAACCAGTTTTCGTCCTAACCCTGGAGTCAACAAAAACAAGGCACAAAGAAACAAGACATTTACGCCCTTGGGTAAGTCGTATACTAGTCTTTTCCATAGACTAAGACAGCTCATGATGTTAAACCCTATCGAGCCTAAAATTCCCAATCCACCACCGAGAAATTTGGACCAATCTGTTCATTGTGAATATTGTTTAGGGGCCCCAGGACATGACACTAAAAAGTGTTGGCACCTGAAGTCTGCAATACAGGAACTTATTTACTCCAGAAGAATTGAGGTTCAAGCTCCCGAAACTCCCAAAATAGCCACAGAACCCTTTGCATGTGCACCATGAGACCCACATGATAGAAGTGGCACAAGGAGGACATTGCAAGAAGCCCTCTCAGGCTATAATGATGATCAAAACGAGCAGCAATATAGAGGAGAAAGTCGTAAGTGAGCAAATACCAGTCAGGCCACCTATAATCCAGCCAGCAGTGGTAGATGAACCTGAACCTATAAAAGTGACAATGCCCGGAGTAAAGCCCGTATTGACTGTAAAAGGGGCGCAGTTAGAGCCAGTTGTTATCAAGCCAGTCACTCAAATGCCCGTAGTGAACACTAGAACCGTCCCTTGGAACTACGACAAGGTAACTGTCATGTATAAAGGAAAGTAAATCAAGGAGGAGATTTGTGAAACCCACAGTTTGACCCGGTCAGGGAGATGTTTTGCTCCCGATAAATTGAGAAAGGAAAAAATTGCGAAAGATAATCCGACCAACGTAAAAAAAGCAGTCACTGAAGAAGAAGCCGAGGAATTTCTAAAGAAAATGAAAGCTCAGGATTATTCCATAGTTGAGCAGCTGAGGAAAACACCGGCTCAGATATCATTGCTATCTTTGTTGATTCATTCTGATAAGCACCAAAAGGTGTTAATGAAGATCTTGAATGAGGCCCATGTACCAAAAAAGATCACAGTGAGTCATTTAGAAAAGATCACAAATAAAATCTTCGAGGCAAACAGGATAACATTTTCAGATGATGAACTACCATTAAACGGGACAAAGCACAACAAGGCATTATATCTTACTGTGAAGTGTAAAGAATTAGTTGTAACCCGTGTCTTGGTTGATAATGGGTCAAGTGCTAATATTTGTCCTTTATATACTCTGGGAAAACTGAAGATTGATCACGAAAGAATCCACAGGAACATCATATGTGTGAGAGGATTTGATGGGGGCGGGAAGAACACGGTCGGAGACATCATATTGGAACTCACCATCGGACCGGTGGAATTTATCATGGAGTTTCAAGTGTTGGACGTTGTTGTGTCCTATAATCTCCTGCTAGCACGTCTATGGATCCATGCTGCAAAAGCGGTGCCTTCTTCACTCCATCAAATGGTGAAGTTTGAATGGGATCAGCAAGAAATAGTAGTGCATGGTAAAGATAATGCTTGCAATACCATCACACCATTTGAAGAAATCGAGGGTAACAAAGGCCCTTGGGTGTACCAAGTGATGGACATTGTGTCTGTGAATAAAATATCTGAAGGAGAAAACATCCCGATGCCCAAGATAGCTCTGGCGGCAATCATGGTTTCTAAGGAGATGCTGAAGAGTGGGTTTCTACCGGGAAAAGGTTTAGGAGCTGTTTTGCAAGGAATAACACAACCAGTATATCTTCCGGTTAGCACTAACACTTTCGGCTTGGGTTTCAAGTCAACCATTGCCGACATACAAAGAGTCAAAAGACTGAAAAAGAAAGGATGGACCCTCCACAAACCTATCCCAAAACTCTCTTATTCCTTCGTCAAGCCTGGTATAAAAAGACGTCCGGCAACGGTCATGCCTAGCCAAGCAGATATAAGGCCAAACGAAGAGCTGTTAGAAAGATGTGAGAAGTTATTCGAAGACGTGAACATGATAGAGGCAGTTGAGGGTACACGCAGAATGGACATCCAGTTTGTTGGATCCCAGATCAGGCTAAATAATTGGGAAGCTACTCCTCTTCCAATCAGAAGGGAGTTGTGGTAGTTAGATTTAATATTCCATTCCTAAATCTGTCTTATTTCAAAAGTTGTAATACAAATCCTATGTTCCGTCTAGTCGGACATATCAAAACCTTATTATCTTTCAGAATTTAATGAAATGCAATTTCGTTCTTCCTCTATTTTGATAACCTTATTTCATTTTCTTTTCTTTTCTTGTACAGTCCATTTTTCGCTGATTTCAATGATGTGTCATGCATAAGGAATTCTCGACCCAATCTTGATAATCAGATAGTTATACAAGAAATTGAACATGATAATGAAGTGGAGTATAAGGATGAGGAAGTTTTGGAAGAAATTAGTAAAGATCTGAGCCACTACGACAAGAAACCCAAATCGAACTTAAATGAAACGGAGTCTGTTAATTTGGGAGATGAGAAAAATATTCGAGAAACAAAGATTAGTGTTCATTTGGAAGCCTCACTCAGAGAGGACTTGATAAAGTTATTACATGAGTACAAAGACATATTTGCATGGTCTTATGATAATATGCCAGGGCTAAGTACTGATTTGGTGGTACATAAGTTGCCCATTTATTCAGAATGCCAGCCCGTCAAGCAGAAGTTGAGAAAGTTCAAAACAGACATCAGTATGAAAATGAAAGAAGAAGTCAACAAGCAATTTGAGGCAAAGGTCATACAGGTCACCAAATACCCCACCCGGTTAGCTAATATTGTACCTGTTGCGAAGAAAGACAGAAAAACCAGAGTGTGTGTTGACTATCGAGACCTCAACAAAGCAAGTCCGAAGGATAATTTTCCATTGCCAAACATCCACATACTAATTGAAAATTGTGCCAAACATGAGATTGGGTCTTTCGTGGATTGTTATGCGGGTTATCATCAGATCCTGATGGACGAAGAAGATGCAGAAAAGACAGCCTTTATCACACCTTGGGGGACATATTGCTACAGAGTAATGTCGTTCGGGTTGAAAAATGCTGGACCTACATATATGAGAGCAATGACCACCATGTTTCATGACATGATACATCGAGAGATCGAAGTCTATGTGGATGATGTCATTATTAAATCCTGGAAGCAGTATGATCATGTTAAATACCTAAGGAAGTTCTTCTAGAGGCTTCGGAGATACAATCTCAAGCTCAATCCAGCAAAATGTGCTTTTACAGTACTATCAGGAAAATTATTGGGGTTTGTGGTAAGCCGACGTGGTATTGAACTGGACCCGTCCAAGATAAGAGCAATTCAGGAGTTGCCTCCGCCAAAGACCAAGAAAGATGTGATGAGTTTGCTAGGCATGTTGAATTATATTAGAAGATTTACTGCCCAGTTAACGTCAACTTGTGAGCCTATTTTCAAATTATTGAAGAAAGATACTGCAGTAAAATGGACTGAGGAATGTCAAGATGCATTTGATAAAATCAAGGAATATCTGGCCGATCCGCCTGTATTGGTTCCTCCAGAACCTGGAAGGCCTTTGATCCTTTATTTGACTATATTGGATAATTGTTTCGGCTGTGTACTGGGGCAGCATGATGAAATGGGGAAGAAGGAGCATGCAATTTACTACCTCAGTAAGAAATTTACATCTTACGAGGTAAAACCTTGACATGGGTTGCACAGAAGTTGAAACATTACCTGTCGGCTTACACCACTTATCTTATATCTTGTTTGGATCCACTGAAGTCATATTCCAGAAGCCTATGCCCACAGGAAGGCTCGCTAAATGGCAAATTCTACTCACAGAGTTTGATATCGTTTATATAACTCGCACTACATTGAAATCACAAGCAGTTGCCGATCACTTAGCAGAAAATCCAGTCGACGATGAGTATGAACCACTGAAAACATACTTCCCTGATGAGGAAACAATGAATATTGAAGAATTAGAACAAGACGAAAAGCCGGGCTGAAAATTATACTTTGATGGGGCTGTCAATAGCAAAGGAGTTGGAATTGGAGCAGTGCTCATTTAAGAAACGGGTTAGCATTATCATGTTACCGCTCAACTCTGCTTTTTCTGTACTAATAATATGGCTGAATATGAAGCATGTATATTAGGATTAAGAATGGCAATAGACATGGGTGTTCAAGAGGTTTTGGTCATGGGTGACTCGGATCTCTTAATATATCAAAATCAAGGCGAATGGGAGACAAGGGATTTGAAGCTCATATAGTACCGACAGTGTCTACACGAACTATGTCAGCGGTTTCAATCCATAGAATTTAAACATATCCCAATACTACACAATGAAGCTGCAGATGCCCTGACTACTCTGTTATTTATGCTACACCATCCGGATAAAGCTTATGTGGATCCATTACAAATCCAAGTTCATGATCAGAATGCTTATTGTTATACGGTAGAAGAGGAACTTGATGGCGAACCATGGTTCCATGATATCAAAGAATAATTGAGAATGGGGGTGTACCCGGTGCAAGATACGGGGGATCAGAAAAGAGCCATAAGACGATTGGCAAGTGGATTTTTCTTTAGTGGAGGGGTTTTATACAAAAGGACCCCAGATTTGGGTTTACTAAGATGTATAGATGCAAAGCAGGCTACTACAATCATGACCGAGGTACGTGCAGGAGCCTGTGGACTCCACATGAGCGGATATATTTTAGCAAAGAAAATACTCAGGGGTAGATATTATTGGCTCACTATGGAACGAGATTGTATCAGATATGTACGAAAATGCCATCAATGCCAGATACACGGGGACTTGATTCATTCTCGCCATATGAATTACATACGATGTCAGCACTATGGCCTTTTGTTGCTTGGGGCATAAATGTTATTAGACCCATAGAGCCAGCAGCATCTAATGGGTACAGGTTTATTCTAGTTGCCATTGATTATTTTACCAAATGGGTGGAGGCGAAGACATTCAAAGCGGTAACAAAGAAGGCAGTGGTGGATTTTGTACATGAAAATATCATTTGCCGTTTCGGAATTCCAAAGGTGATTAATACAGATAATGGATCTAATCTTAACAGTCATCTTATAGCGGAAACATGTCAAAGGTTTAAAATTATGTATCGCAATTCTTCACCTTATCAGCCCAAAGCAAATGGAGCAGTTGAAGCCGCGAATAAAAATATTAAGAAAATCCTTCGGAAAATGGTAGAAAGAGTAGAGGCAATGGCATGAAAAATTACCGTTTGCTTTAATGGGTTATCGCACTACTATGCGCACTTTAATTGGTGCAACCCCTTATTCATTGGTGTATGGGACGGAGGTAGTGATACCTGTGGAAGTTGAAATACCCTCCCTTCGAATCATCGTAGAGGCAGAAATTGATGATGATGAATGGGTAAAAGTCTGGTTAGAACAATTAAGCTTGATTGACGAGAAAAGATTAGCAGCAATATGTCACGGACAACTGTATCAACAGAGGATAGCCAGAGCGTATAACAAGAAAGTACGTCCACGAAATTTGAGGTTGGACAATTGGTGTTGAGACGTATTTTACCACATTGGGCGGAAGTAAAAAGAAAGTTTGCTCCTAATTGACAAGGACCATTTGTGGTATCTCGAGTGTTGTCTAATGGAGCATTATATCTGACAGATGCAGAAGGGAAATGCGTAGAGACTGTTATTAACTCTGATGTAGTCATTAGATACTATGTATGATTTCTTTCATGTATATAATTATATTTGTCATATTTTTTAATTGAAATGATGAAGGCATTTTATTTCTCTATTCAAACACTCTACCCATTGTTATCCCATTGAGCCTTATTGTATTATTCTTTCATACCCTCTGTCGGAATCAATAAGGAAGTCAAAAAAGGAATGATGAAAAAAAAGAGCCAAAAGAAAAAAAAAGTTGAAAAAAAAATGTGTGAAAAAAAAGAGAAAAGAAAAAGAGAAAAATACAAAAGAAGAAAACCGGGAGAAGTCAAATCGCAACAATGAAGCAATCTTATGGTTCGAACTAAGTTTGACTTGATCCCGAAAGGGTACGTAGGCAGCCTCACTGAGGTTCGGTCACAATAGAAAGAAAATCCAAGGTTCCCCAAAAAATTCAAACTGGGGCAGAAGTTATGTTTATCATGAAAAATACGATTCTGAAAGTTGTAATTTTTGAAACCAAGTTGGAAATTTGAGCCTTTATACCCTTCTTTCTAAACCCATCCAAAAGCCACATTACGGTCCAAAGAAAGACCTTCTGATTAATTTCAAGAAAATGACTGTACATGTGAATGAAGAAAAGCATATTGTGGACAGTACCCGAAAGCTTGAAGATGGGAGATATAAAACAAAAATATAAAAATGAGAGAGTCTTATTAGTGATAACCTTAACAGGCACATAAGGCGATGTGAGTTGAGAGAAATAAAATGAGAGAGTCTTATTGGTGAAAACCTTAACGGGCACCATAAGGCGACGTGAGCTGAGAAAAATGGAATGAGAGAGTCTTACTGGTGAAAACCCTCAAGGGCACCATAAGGCAAAAGTGAGGAATAATTTTGTGAAGGGAAAGCAGCAAGTCAAGTAAAGTTTGGGTTGATCAAAACAGAAATAAAGGTCAGCAAGTGATTTGGTTGGACAGACTGGGTCGGTTATCCAAATGCATGGCAGGGTCAAAGGAATCAACCTTCATACCAAGATAAGTTTTGTCTTTTACTTTGAAAATATCCCTACCCTCAAATTCAGGGTCATTGCATTTCATTCTTTATTTGCATAAAACCTGTCTACAAGACATTTCCAGTTGAAAGCTAATTACCAGCTTCTCATGTTAAATGGCACAATGATATTGGGTCCTTCAAAGGATGGGAGAAATAGAACAACATATGGAGGTCATACACCCAAAGGGAATAAAAGAGAAGAAGAAACAACAAAAGGGAATTACAATTGAAAGTTGAGCTTAGAAAATTGATGGAAAACAACCAGGAGTTACATCAAGGAAGTACAAAGCAAGCTGAAGTAAATGCAAGAGTGGAAGAAAGGCCAACAAAAATGCTAGCTGCTAACCACCATTTTATACTAACAAGTTGTTCACTTATTAAAATATGGACAAAAGATTCAAATTCTTACTAATCACTTTAAAGTGAATGTGACCAATGCGGACACACAAGGGAGCACAAGTTTGGCAAAATCAGGCACCCACCTGGAAAATAAGGGAAAGCAATCTAAAGGAAGTAACAATGGAGGAAGGAATCTACGATGAAAGAGTCAGTAATAAGGCACCCACCTGAATAATAAGAGAAGTTTTACTTTGCATTTCAAAGTTAAAAATGTTACACCCAGTTATCAAACTGGGGCAGAATTCTTTTTCGTTATTCTTTTTAGTTTTTGCAACCAGGCGCCCACCTGGATAACAAGGGAATATTTTTCTTTAATTTTTGCAATTAGGCGCCCACCTGGATAACAAAGGAATATTTTTCTTTAATTTTTGCAATCAGGCGCCCACCTGGATAACAAGGAAATTGTTTTCTTTAATCACGCGCCCACTTAGATAACAAGGAAATATTTTCTTTAATTTTTTGCAATCAGGCGCCCACCTGGATAACAAGAGAATATTTTTTTGCAATCAGGCGCCCACCTGGATAACAAGGGAATATTTTTCTTTAATTTTTGCAATCAGGCGCCCACCTGGATAAAAAGGGAATATTTTTCTTTAATTTATGCAATCAGGCACCAACCTGGATAACAAGAGAATATTTCTCTTTAATTTTTGTAATCATGCGCCCACCTGGATAACAAGGGAATATTTTTCTTTAATTTTTGCAATCAAGCGCCCACCTGGATAACAATGGAATATTTTTCTTTAATTTTTGCAATCAGGCGCCCACCTGGATAACAAGGGAATATTTTTCGTAATGAAATCCTTCTTTTTCTAACAGTTAATAGCATGATAGATTCTAAGCCTCATACTGGGGCAGAAAGTTTTTTTCTTTATTTTGTAGCAAGCAGGCGTCCACCTGAAGAACAAGGGAATACATTTTAAAGTTTTACAAGCAGAAGAAGGGAATATATTTGAAGCAAGTTGCAAGCAAGGAGTCTTCTCAAAGATTAGAAGATGCAGATGGAAGGACAATAATCAATAGATAGGATTTTGTAAAATATAGAACATAGTTTAGCTTATTTTCTTTTTACCATGGTGTAATAAGGAGATTAGCAGGCAGTAATGACAAGCAACAGTAGTAGAGCCACAGCTCTCTGGTAGTTTCAACTACCAGATATTCCAGAACTACACTGACCTGATTCCTGTTTAGCCCGGGATATGTAGGCAATCCTTGAAGCCGGATGCGGTCAAAACTTTCAAAAGAAACTTCACACGGAATATGTGAGTAGGCAAAAAATCCTTCATTACTGCTCACTTGTCTTTGCATTGAAACTCTTCGTGTTCCCGAGCAAAGAGGGGCAGCTGTGAGCACGTGATTTTTGCCCCAAGCAATTAATTCCAAAATAAAATACAAAAAATAATTTTTGATTAAAATTGGTTGATTATTGTGTAGAAAATATTGGTGTGTTTTAATTGTTGAAAATAAAGTGATAAAAATTAAAACAAAAATACAAAATGCAATTAATTAGAAAATACCGAAAATATAGGATAATTACTAAGAATTTAGAAAAAAATCCAAGAAAATACAAAAATTACAAAATAAAAGGAAAAATACACCAGGAATAATACATTAAGGAAAATAGGTATAAAATACAAGAAAAAATACAGAAATTATTTAATTAAATACAAGCTAAAAAATACAAAAAAAAAGATAAATGCAAGAAAATATAAATATACAAGTGTTTGGGCCAATTACTAAGGCTAGCCCAAAAAATTACAAGATCTGGCCCAATTTTGAAATTCAGCCGGCCAGCCTTGCAAAAGATAAAATGACGTCGTTTAAAACAATCATATCAGGACCGTTGGTATATTCAATCAAACATATCAGGTAAGGCGATCCCTAAATAAATGAAACGACACCGTAGAGAGAAACAATCACAGCCGTTCGTTTAATTGATCAGACAGATACAGTTGGTGTTACACTTAAATCAAACGATGTAGTTTAGTAAATAAATCTCAACCGTCCAAAGATCTAATCTAACGGACGAGATAAAAGCTTCAATTAAATACACGATGTCGTTTGAAGGGGGGAAGTGATCCGGGCTATTCGTATCATCTAATCTAACGGTTATTAATCAATAACCTAATTTTAATATATATTCATAGACTTTCATTCATTACACCATTATATAGACACACCCCTTCATTCAGAAACCCTAGCCGCCCTTGAACTCATTCTCCCTCTCCACAGACCACCGGAAACTTACCGGTGGTCTGCCTCCGTTCGTCTTCTCCGACTCAGGCCTCCATCCTTGAACTCTCTTCTTCCTATTTTACCAGTTTACCCCATTAATCCCACCCAAACATCACACCACATCTCCCTAGTTCTTGAAGTTCCGTCGCTGGAACCCTAGCCGGCGACCACCCAAAGCATGAACCAGTCTCCCAAATTTACATCCCCATAACCGCCTTAAACTCCTCTTTCACCCCACCTAAGCCCCGTCTCTTGAATCTTAGCCATACTTCTCGAATATTCAAAATTGTATCGCTGGAACCCTACTTCGGCGGACATCCAAGTTCAGAAGTCTTTTAAAACCTTAACCCTAGTCTCCAAATACATCCAAACTAGATTATGGGGGTCTCCCTAGAATATCTACTGTAAAAGAGACCCAGAGTCTGTGAAGGACCAAGAAAGGAAGAAAATGAAGAAAAGAAGAAAGAAAGGAAAGAAAATAATAAAGAAAGAAAGGAAAAAAAGAAAGAAAAGGAAAATAAGGAAAATAAGTAAGTATATCTAAACCATCTCCGATTTTCTATGCTTCTATGCTTCTCTGTTAGTATTTGATCAAAAGCCTAAATCTTTGCATGATCTCTTTGTGCTCGATTAAGTATTCTGTTAGTTTTAGTTAAAGCTATCCTATTAAAACATATTGTTAATTAGCTGTTTTGATTGTTTTTGTGTAAAAGAACCTGTTTTCGATTAAAGGTTTAATTAATTTGGACTCAACCATTATCTATTGTCTCTCTGAATTCTGGTTAGTTAAAATTAGTTGAAATAATGTTATATATGAAAATTATATGAAAGTGGTTAGTTCTGCAATATGATTTATATGTGTGATTTTTCTGAACTTTGAACACTTAGTCTCAATAGGGTTATATGTGCAAATAAAATGGGCTATTGTTGCGATAGTGCGAGTGTTGACTGTTAATGCCATTTGTGGCTATTTCTGAAAGTGGTTAATTCTGTAAATCCTACTTAGTCTTAAAATGGGTTAAACAATAAAACTCAGTTAGTGGTTATATTTTTAATAAAAAGCTGAGACACCCTAGGTCTTAACAGACCTAAGGGCAGGTCGGGTGAATACTTATTACTATAAAGGGTAAATGGGAAAAGGGAAAATGGTATTGTTGAGAATAATGTAGAGGTAGTGAGGGTATAAAAGGCAATTGGACTTGGTTTTACTGTAATTAGGTGAATAATAGAGGGTAAACCAGGCATAGTTAAATGGTAGATGAGTAATAATCATTAGCAAGTGAGGGCAATAAGGTCATTATCGCCCAATAGAACAGTATAGAATAACTTGGAACCTTCTAGAAGGGGTTCAAGTGAATTTTTATTAAAAACACCCTATACATAACTGAAATAATTGAAAAAGAGTAGGGGTGAGAAATCTGAATAATTAATTCAAATTTTCCTCCCAATCTACTTTATAAATAGATTGATTCAGACCTAATTTAGGGGGGTCGAAAAATTGAAAGAGGTGGAGAATTCTTAGAGTTTATAATTTGAAGAGAATTCAGAATTATTAGAGTTCTGAAAGCTCTGAAATCTATACACTAAAGTGCTACTGGTTTTCAATTAGCTGTTAACTTGAGTGTTCTTCTGGGAATCTCTGTTAGTCGTTCTTCACTGGTCTTATTCGACTTTGCTGGGTTTCCAATTTTCTTGGGTTAATTTGCTAGGTTTAATTCTGGAGTTTGGTATTTGCTGTGTGATTCGTTCCTGCTGCTGCTGCTATATCGTTGTTGCTATTGCTGATTTTCCTTCTTCTCCAACTCTAGACTCATCAATTTGTTACTTGCACCTAGTACACTACTATGACTTGGAGTTCTAAATGAGCTGCTGAATGGAGAAATAAAATGATAATTATATTTTAGCTAAATTAGTCGTGTATCTGTCATTTCAATATGTAGTTTAAAATGCTTAGATCCTTGTAATTCATTTAGGAATTGATTGTAATAAGTACTGAATTGGAAGCATGCTTTTAATTCGGTAGTAGCAACTCTGATATAAACGATATGATAAATAAGCTAGGTAGAGATAATCACCTAAATCTAAGATTAAAACTGGTTTGAACTTAGATAAATCGCCTGGATTTATAACTATTATAAATAGATGTGTAGTATTAATACTTAGGCATTTTGTTAATCAAGTTTCGGATACGCATCAATTAATTGGAAAAGCGTAAATAGTTTTGAATCTCAAATTATGTTATTGTTTGTAAATACTTAAGTTGATTTAGCTACAATTTTGTTTTGAGACTTTGCAGTTTGATAATAATAATTTGAACCTGCTTAATTAAAACTAGAATATTATTTTCTCCAGTTAAGTAAAAATGATAAAATAATTCTACAATTAGTGTCATAATAATGATTTGAATATTGGATTCTGCCAGTTGAATAACAACATTGATAAAATTACTATGTTAGAATTCTGAATTAATTGTTAAATGTTGAAATCGGTAGTGACTAAATGTAAATTGGCGTTCATAGCAACTGTTAATTGTTACATTCATAAGTGTTGTTAAAATGATAATTAGTTCTTGTCCTGCTCTAAAAGTTAATGATTTGGGCCTCAACGAGAAATCAAGCCTTGATCAAATAGAAATGGCATTCATGCCTTCGAATAGGAACAGAAACATTCGCTGGGCTTCAGAAGCCCGGTACCTCTTTGCAAATTGTTGAACTAGTTTCAGGTCTAGGCCAAGTAATAAATGGCCTGGACTCTAATAACAATAATCTGAAATTAATACAAAAACAATTATTATACTAGGACAAAAAAACAGGAATAGAGAATTTAGTACACAAATAGGATTGACCTTAAAAATAAGGGATGGGCCTCGTTATAAATATGAAACACACGGGGCCCCCAAATAACAACTTAAACTTTAGAATTGGAGGGATAGTTTAGACAATTTCACGATCTTTCCCGAACAATAACAATAGTAGGCCTTTAAGCATAATTAAATATACATTCCTAATACGGGTGCACATTTATGTGACCCAAATCCAAATCCCAACGAAGTTGAAGTGTATTAAAAGTCACAGGCGTACTCGTACAGTATGACACGAAATGCATTTTTGCGACGTTGCAATTCTTTTAAAAATGATAAAGCGGAACACTAATGAAGGCACATTAAAAGCAAAACATATGGAGAAATCTGATAAAAACAACCGTTGAGCGACCGTGCTAGAACCACGGAATCTAGGAGTGCCTAACACCTTCTCCCAGGTTAACAGAATTCCTTATCCAGATTTCTAATTCGAAGACTGTAACAGGGTCATAATTTCCTCGGTTCAGGATTCAATCGGTGACTTGAGACACCATTAATCTCTCAAGTGGCGACTCTGAATCTTAATAAATAAATTTCGTTCCGACTGTCCTTTAAGTGGAAAAACTCCTTCTCTTTTGGTTGTTATGTCCCTTTCCCGGGGGTGTAGTAAAACCAAAGTGGGGTATTGTGTAAAAATCAGAAAAAAGGAGGTGTGACAACAGTGATTCTGAAGAGGCATTTTCTTCCTACTAACTCACCTTTCTCTTTTTTCTTTGATAGTTATAACTTTTGTATTATTTACCAAACTTTATTCCTTTCTTGTTAGTAAATCAACAATGGCAGGCAGTTCTTCCTAAGATGTTCTTCTGACGGATTTTTCGATCAACTCTCTGGTAGTTGAAGGGCCATATCCGACAATGGGAGGTGCAGAATAGGCGGAGACCGATGAAATTCCATCGATTGACGATATAGTATCTCGGCCCAAAGGCCTGATGACTGACTTCACTATTAATGGTGGGGAGGATCAGGTGGATGAAGTCCTGTTAATGGGGGAAATTGGAATGGCCCAACTATAGGAACGTGGGGTCAACCCTAGCCATGCCAACATCGTTCTTGCTAGAAGCGAGGAGAGGATCCAAACAGACCGTAGGGATATTGTATTTTTTATGCCTATCCCTTCAATTTGGGGTTTAAGATCCCGCTCCTGATGCTAGTGGTGGATTTATGTCATTGTTATGGTGTATGCCCGGTTAGCTCACTCTATCTCTCTACAAATTACTAGCAATGTTTATCAAATACATAGAACTGGCCGGTAGGGTGGTTATGCTGCAACATATGCTTTGCCTCTACATTCCCCAGAGAGTTCGCGGTACCATGATTCGAGCGTGCCCTCGTCGGTCGAGGGGCCTGACTATGACACTGAACGATGAGGTCGACCCTCACCCTTTTGAGAATTTCTCTACATTAGGACTGAACATTTAGTGGCATGCCCCACCGCATTCCCAGAGGCTTGGAATCATGCACGGTTCCTTAATTGTTGAATTCTCTTTTATGCCCTTCCTTATGTATTGTGTTCGTGAGTGCTAACTCGTGTCAATTTTGCAGCCGAAAATCCACCACCGAATCTGTTAGCTGGGATACGCAAGTGGGTTTTGGCCGTGCTCCCCCATATGGAGGAGATACGCACATGGGCATCTTTTTGGGAGAGGCATGGTCGTAGGCTTGTAACAGGTGAAAAGTTGATTTCTTCTTCTGTTTCTCTTTGATTTAATTTTTATTTATCAAACTTTGCTTTTCTGTGACCAGGAAGGGCACGCCGTGTCATGGCCCCTTAGTTGGCCTTCCGTCGGCCAGGTGCAATTTCCAGCTTAACGCAACACAAGTGCCGCGCTGCGTACCGAGGGCGGCATCAATTGGATCTTCAGCGGCTCCTTCTCCTCCACAGGCTGCACTTCAGGATGAGGGGCCATCGGGGGTTGTGCGCCCTAGAGCAAAATCACCATCAAACGGGGAGGAGGAGAGGCCATTAATAAGGCGCAACGTCATGTTCACACCGGCTCCTCTTATGGTAATTAATTTGGACTCCCTCCCGGCGGATGCAGAGGGGAGTGCGGCTGCGGTGCCTGCCCTTGAGGCTGGACAAACAATGGGGGTTTCCCCGGTTGGCTTAAGCCATGATGATACCGTTGCTTCGGTGACTCAATTAGTGGTTCATGTCATTGAGACGGCAGGCAGTTCCTCAGCGGCTGCTAAGGTTGGTGAGTCAAGCGCTCCTTCGATTGTTACGGAGGGTGATTCTACCTCGCCAATGGTGGAAGAAGGAAGGGATCCTGTAGGAGATGAGTATGAGTTCGAATCTGATTTGGACCACGATGATGTTTGTATGTTTCGGGAAGGCTTCACAAATTTGGCGGTGCGCACAAAGGGGAGGTCTCTCCTCATCGAAGTCCCTACAGAGTTGAACTTATTTCTCCAAGGGGAGAGTTTGGTGCCGCAGTTTGGGCTGCTATGCTCGGAGGCCGAGAATGCATCATTAAGGGACGTCACATATATCGGGCTAATGAATGAGGTGGAAGTAATGGGCTTGAGGGTATGTAATATGATGTCGGTTTGCTTCTTCTTTGCCTTAGTTTTTTCTTTATCCTAATCATTTCCTTTGCTTTGCAATCTTATTTGTTAGTGGTGGAGAGCATCCGTCGAGCTAACATCTGCTCGAGGATATTTTTGCGGGCGTTGGAGAAATATTTCCGCTACTAAGATCGGTGCCAGGAGATGCGCGTGCGCTTGAAAAATGATCCCCCGTAGTTGGGCCTTGGTCGAGGAACTGACGAGGCAGGAGCTTCAGATGTAGCAAGCACTTGGCAGAACAAGTGCTCTTGAGGAGTAGCTCCGTCGGAAGGATGAGGATATTGAGGCGGGGAAGAGGGCTGCAGCTGAATGTGAGCGTCAGGGCCAGGCTAAGGCGGAGGAGTCCGCAGCGGTATGGAGCGGAAAAGTGACTGCGTTGGAGGGTAAGGTTACAGATTTGAAGCTTCAGGTGAGGGATGTCTCGTTGAGGGTTGGGGTGTTAAAGGAAGCTATCCGCATGCACGAGTGCCAGCTGGCAATGGAGAGGGCTGTCGCGGCTTTTAGAAAAGTGAGTCTCGAGGAGCGGATCAGTGTCTTTGAGAAGGACGCCCAAGTGATGGCGGACTGGATTACGACCTTAAAATAAGAGAATCAGCGCTTATGGGACCAGGCCGCTTCTTCCAGCCAAGCTCGCAAACTTTGGGTCTTTGCTGAAGCCCAAGGTGAAGTATATAAGAATTTGAGGGAGGCCGACATTATGACCGAAGCTGCTTTCAAGGGAGCACGTCAAAAGGCTCGTGAGGCCTATATCGACTGTGGGTTTGACGCGGAGATGCCAAAGGCTGATGATTGCGAAGGTGGTGGTGCAGATGGAACCGAGTAAAAAGATGTTATGCATTTTTCTTGTCTTTTTCGCCGTTTGGCATTTAGGTATTTCTTGTTTTTCTTCTTTTTTTTTCTTGTATTGACTAGCCTCGGCCGGGTGTAAGCGGGGATGACCCGCAACTAACTTTATAGATAAATGAAATATCCTTTTCATTATTTTCTTAGTACTTATTTTGTTATCTCCCCCTTTTTTCCTTGGATTTTTCTTTGCATGCATTCGAGAGGGTGATTTGCCTTTGAGTTTGGCTTTGGTAGGCATGTTAGTTAGTTTTTTTTTTTTTTGACTACTTTTCTTCTTCGACTCGGGGTGAGCGAGTCGGAATCATTTTTTGGTAATAGCGGCTCTTAGCCTTAGTCCTAGTCCGGGCGCGGTGGAACTACTGGCCATAAAGCTAAGAAACGCGACCTTGTAGTTTGATCGGGGCCGGACTTTATATGTCCTTAACTTTAGTTTGAGTTGGGCGTACTTATTTGAATCGAGAGGGTTCCTAACCCGTGCCTTGATTCGTTGGTGGTTGGGTTTTGCTGAGTTCAATGGTGAAGGAGCTTGGTCCGAGTTCTGGTTGTTGAACTTTGTCAATTTTGATGGCGAATGTGCATAGACTGAGTCTTGGTTCAACCATAGTTGAACTTGTTGGCGAAGGCACATAGCCTGAGTCCCAGTTCAACTGTTGTTGAACTTTGCTAATTTGGATGACGAAGGCACATATCCTGAGTCTTAGTTCAACCTTTGTTGAAAGTGTTCACGAAGGCGCATAGCTTGAGTCTTGGTTCAACCGTAGTTGAACCTTTTGTCGAAGGCACATAGCATGAGTCCCAGTTCAACTGTTGTTGAACTTTGTCAATTTTGATGGCAAAGGCACATAGCCTGAGTCTTGGTTCAACCGTAGTTGAGCTTGTTGGCGAAGGCACATAGCCTGAGTCCCAGTTCAACTGTTGTTGAACTTTGTCAATTTTGATGGCGAAGGCACATGGCCTGAGTCTTGGTTTAACCATTGTTGAACTTGATGGCGAAGGCACAAAGCCTGAGTCTCAGTCCAACTATTGTTGAACTTTGTCAATTTTTATGGTGAAGGCGCGCATAGCCTGAGTCTTGGTTCAATCGTAGTTGAATTTATCGGCGAAGGCGCATGGCCTGAGTTCCAGTTCAAGTTGAACTTTAACAATTATTGGTGGCGAGGACGCATAGCCGGAGTCTTGGTTCAACCGGTGTTGAATTTATCGACGAAGGCGCATGGCCTGAGTTCCAGTTCAACTACTGTTGAACTTGTTGGCGAAGGCACATAGCCTGAGTCCCAGTTCAACTGTTATTGAACTTTGTCAATTTTGATGGCCAAGGCACATAAACTAAGTCTTGGTTCAACCGTTGTTGAACTTTTTGGCGAAGGCGCATAGCCTGAGTCTTAGTACAATTGTTGTTGAACTTCATCAATTTTGATGGCGAAGGCGCATAGCCTGAGTCTCAGTTCAACCGTTGTTGAACTTGGTGGCGAAGGCGCATAGCTTAAGTCTTGGTTCAACCGTAGTTGAACTTGTTGGCGAAGGCACATAGCCTGAATCCCAGTTCAGTTGTTGTTGAACTTTGTCAATTTTGATACCGAAGGCACAAAGCCTGAGTCTTGGTTCAACTGTTATTGAACTTAGTGGCGAAGGTGCATAGCCTGAGTCTTGGTTCAACGATAGTTGAACTTGTTGGCGAAGGCACATAGCTTGAGTCTCAGTTCAGCTGTTGCTGAACTTTGTCAATTTTGATGGTGAAAGCACATAGCCTAAGTCTGGGTTCAACCGTTGTTGAACTTTTTCAATTCTGATGGCGATGGCACATAGCCTGAGTTTTGGTTCAACCATAGTTGAACTTATTGGTGAAGGCACATAGCCTAAGTTCCTACGTTGTGGCTATTAAGTGTTGAAGCTCGATTTTGATTTGAGAGCTTGAGAAGTTTATGCATTGCCTTCCCAATCGGGACATGTAGGCTGTCTTGAGGTGGCTCTCGGGTCTAGATATCTCCGTGCCGGTTTCTATCCTTAGCCCGTATCGGGGATGCGGGAGATACCTCACAGGGATCCTCCCTTAGAGGGGCTTCCTTCTTCTTGTTCGCACTATCGGAGATCGGAGAGAGAGAGGGGTCTTGGATCTTGATTTGAGATCTTTGAGTTTCTCTTGTTCGAGATGTTGTTTTGGCTTGTTCAAGCGAGATTGTTCCTTTGTGTTTCCTTTTTTCCGGCGTTTCTTTCCTTTTGGTCCAGGGAAGAACTACACGATTTTGCTAGAAAATCCCCAAAGACGGCGCCAAATTATTTGTCAAAAGTTATCACCTACTTTATGAGTGTAAAACAACGTAAACGAATCACGGAAAAATCATAGCAAACCGTAATAACCCATTAGACCAAATGAAATGAACGATAATAAATACTCATAGTTAGGAGCAGAAACATTAAAAGCTTTTATTGATAATATAGGTTTGGTCTGCCTCTCCATGAAGAGGTTCATAGCCTTACAATGGTGTTTCACCTTCCCATAATATGGGTATCTTTGTGTCCTCTCTCTCTCTCTCTCTCTCTCTCTCTCTCTCTCTCTCTCTCTCTCTCTCTCTCTCTCTCTCTCTCTCTCTCTCTCTCTCTCTCTCTCTCTAGTGAATAGTGGCGAAGAAGAAGCCACGTTCTATGGTTTACTCTTTCGGTATTTATAGTTGTGAGCTCCGTGAGCTGGCAGTGAGTGGCCGTGACCACGCTGGGGTTTCGCCCTCATGGGAGGCGGATGGGTCGTGCCCTTGTTGATCGAAGCTTAAGAGTTAAATAACATTACGAATAAGTGGTCATACTACTTATAAATTATGAATTAGCTCAAGACGAGATTAACTTCGTTAATTATCGTGGGGTCGGATTCTAACCCATACGTAGTTCTGACAGGTAATAGCATTGACCCTTATTCGTTTGACCTAATTGAGGGAATATTTGATCTCCTTATTTTTTTGATTGAAGGTAATAATATAAAGGATATATAAATTTGCCTAATCTAAATAAGACTAGCTTACGCCACCAACAATCTTTGAATAATAAAAGTAAAATATTTCAATGTGACATCATATTCTTGGAAAGACGAGTAAAATGTTACTATTCTTTTGTGTCCCTTTTTTAAAATTTCTTTCAATTATAACCAATCGTGCCGATGGATCCATGATCACGCAGCAATTGGAAGGCAAACTTAGGTTTAAATTTTCTATGGTTAGAAGAGTGTGATTAAAACTCATTGTCAAACTTTAAATAAAGTGAGACGAGGACAAACTAAGTCACATGAGAGAAGGGACAAAATGTAAAGAAAACATGTGTCATGTATATTTGTCGATAAATACAAATTAAACTTTGAGATTGGAGATTTTTCCGTTAGCAATAATGAGATATGCAGAAAATTAGAGAGGGGGGAAAGAGTAGGTCCTAACCTTTCCTCTCCACTCCATCATATATAGAATTGACCCCCTCTCTCTCAATCTTCTTCTATTGTGATGTATATTGGGATGTAATACATATGTCACCCCCTTGAAAATAAAGTTTTAATTTTGGGTTTATTCTATATTTATTAAAAGAAGAATAAATTAGTATGTATGATGATTTCTTTTATAGTTAGCTAGTACTTTTATAAAAGTAATTCAAATTGCTATTTAATGAAATGCTTTATAGGGAAAAGGGTTAATTTAGGATAATTATTATTTAAGCAATAACAAGAATCATCGGCTAACAAAGTAGTGTATAAATAAAATAGGGAAGCACATTCATATGCAGCAAAGCATATACCATTAGACATTATAGTTTCTATTAGCATACTGCTAATAATTATTTATTTCATGTTCATAAATAATGATCAAAATTCACATAATGTAAATTTATAGGAAGCAAATATGACAACTAATTATAAATGAAGTATCGTTTTGCCATAAATGGAAGTGTTAAAACAGAAATCATAAGACACTGGAAGTGCTAATGTAAACACTATAAGACAAAAGAGAGTAACACTTTATTAAATTCTTTCAAATGAATCATTGGCAATTGAGGTGGGGATTTGGATGACCCCAAATTGAATGTTCTATCAACGCAAGTCAACCCCACTAAGTGGTAACCCTAATTTGGTCATATTTCACAAGTCTACCAGTCAACTGATTAATGGATTTATAATTCTACATAGTTCTTTTTTTCTTATTGTAATAAATATTCCTAGTTGGTGCATTTACAAAATTCAACTCATTAAAAAACAAATCTTTTACGATGATGGGGATAAGAATTATGGACACCTATAGCCTAATGTACGGGGTCAAATTTGGCCCTTAACATCTTTATGCCGAATAGTACGCTCAGTTATCATACGTCTACTACAGTAAGGGTACGGCTCGGACGTAAGAATGAAGGTGACGTCAGTTAAAACCTGACGTCCTCGCTAAGAGGACGTCGACCACTTTTTATATTTTTTATAATTATTTCAAGGAAGGGCTCTCCTATATAAAGAGGATTTTCCCATCGTAAAAAGGATTATGATTATTTTGAATAATATTACTCTCTTGTTTTCTCTCGCACTCTCTCTACATCTATCTCCAACGAACATCTTCTCTTGAGTTCAAATTATCAACTTATAATATTAGATCTACAACAATAATATCATTTTTACATTTTTAGGTCTATTATTTTTAATTACGATTTGCCCTTTTATATTTTTAATTATTTTTAAATTTAAAAAGTATATTGTTAACTTTTGAACCAAACACCTAACTCCAAGCGGCTATTTAGAGAATTGGTGGGATAAATTAAGATATAGTGCGTGCTAATTATAGGGAGTAGGTGAGAATTACAAGAATATAAACAAGTTTCGCATTGATAATTACTTTAAAAAATGAACCAAACTCCTAAAGCGGAAAGTGAACATAGGGCGGCAAAAAAAGGGGAAAAGAGAAAAGAAAATAGGACGGCAATTAAGATATCGAGAGAGTAGAAATAATAATTGTGATTGAGTTTAACTTCTATGAATTATAAAGTGCAAGAAAATACATGTTACTTAAAAGATAAGTATTACTATATATAAAAAAAATTAACAACCAAGAAGATAAGACAAATAAGGGTGCGCTGGTACGAAAGAAAATATTTTGAAAAATATTTTTAAATTTTATTATATTTGATTGGCGTAAATGTTTTGGAATTTTTTTCTTTATGAACTCATTTTTTTTAATTGGAAAAAAATATTTCCTTATTTAGAGAAGGGAAAATATTTTTCTAAACTCCTTCTCAACCTTCTCTATCCTCATGAACCCATCCCGCCCCTCTCTCCAAAAAAGTTTTTTTTTCTTTTTTTCAAATTTCTACTTTTGTGTTATCACCCACCTGCTACCCCTCCATCCAACCCCCACCCCCTTTTTGCAAATAAATATTATTTTTATTGTAATTTTAAATTTTAATTTTTTTCGTTTTTCTCCACCATCCACCCCAACTGTGTCAACCCCCCTCCCCTCCCCTAAAAAAAATAATTTTTACTTTTTTTTTTGTAGTTTCAAATTCTTTTGTTTTTCTTTTCATGCCCCCTGCCCTCCCCCCTCCCCTGAAAAAAATATATTTCAATATATTTTTCAGTTTTAGTTTTTTTATTTAACGGTTTAAACGTTCAAATTTTTACAAGTTCCAAAATTATTAGTTCGAAGATTTATGTGTTTGGAAGTTTACGGGTTTTGAAATTATAAAGTTACGGGTTAAAAATTATGCAGTTTCAAAAATTTAGCGGTTCAAAGGTTTATGAAAATAGGGGTACGGAAAGTTGTTTATATGTTGATGACATGTTGATAATAAGGAAAAGTATGGAAGATATAAATACTACAAATCGCATGTTGGCTAGCAAATTCGACATGAAAGACTTAGGAGTTGCTGATGTGATCTTAGGAATCAGAATTCGCAAGACTTCACAAGGTCTAGCATTATCACATTCTCACTACATTGAAAAGGTACTTGACAAGTTCAAGTATTTGGATTTCAAAATTGCCAAGACTCCAATTGACGTGAGTTATGAACTTCAAAAGAAAGAAGGTGAAAGTGACTCACAACTGGACTATGCAAGAGTATTGGGAAGTTTGATGTATATAATGAAGTGTACGCGACCAGATATAGCATGTGCTATTAGCAAATTGACTCGGTTTACAAGTAATCCCAATCAAATATATTGGATGGCAATGAAACGAGTTTTGGGATATCTGAAACATACCCAAAATTATGCTTTGCATTATAACAAATATCCTTCCGTGATCGAGGGATATAGTGATGCAAATTGGATCATCGGATCATCTGAATTTAAATCCATGAGTGGATATATTTTCACAATTGGGGGTGGAGCAGTATCTTGGAAATCATCCAAACAAACATGCATCGTCCGTTCTACAATGAAATCTGAATTCATAACTTTAGATAAGGCCGGTGAAAAAGTTGAATGACTCCGAAATTTCTTGGAAGATATTCCATTTTGGCTCGAACCTTTCGCACCTATATGTATGAATTGTGATAGTCAAGCGGCAATAGGTAGGGTAGGGAGCGTTATGTATAATGAAAAATCTCGTCATATATGACAAAGACACAATACCGGTAGACAACTACTCTCTAGTTATCACAATATACTACGTAAAGTCAAAAGATAACGTGTTGGATCCACTTACAAAAGGCCCATCTAGAGAGGCAGTTGAAAGATCATCAAAGGGATGTGGTTAAAGGCCTGGGACAAGTCATCATGGCAGTAACTCTACCTAGCAGACTGGAGAGATCCCAAGAGCTAGGTTCAAAGAGATCAAACAAAGTTATGAATGACGGTTCAACATTGTCAACTAACTCAACCAATTATCGTCATGAAGACAATGTTAAAAAATGAGGAAAAGCATTAAGGCTTTTTGATAAGTCAATAAAGCTTTAAGATTACACGTTTAGGAATCACCTATGTGAGTGTAAAGTATAAGCCGCTTCAAGGAGAATGAAAGTAAAGGCACATTCTCTAAGCACTCATGAAATCAGGCGGTGTTCATGGATAAAACGAATACAATCGTAATAACCATAGATGGTTAAGGATTGATTTGTGTGACTTATGTTGTCCAGGTATATAATAAAGCTCGACGGTTCAAAGATATCAAATCTACCGGTTGACCGAGTATATACGATATATGTTCACTACGGAAAGTTCAAAGGGAAACCTACTTATCCAGATGCAATCAATTCTTGTTTGTAAAACACACACACGTCTGTGCGTTCCTACTTATCAATTCTTGTTTATAGCCATTCCTCATTCATGTCGGAGATTGTTTTGTTTATTATTTAATAAATAATAACAAAAGAGGTGTAAATGGAAAATGGTAGAAAAAATAAGGGATGACCTGCGATCCAGTCCGGTCTAGCCCGTTTTTCTTTCCCATATTAATTTAAATAAGTTTCAAAATTTCCCGCAAAAAATTCCAACAGTTATGACTATTTTGAAAGGTTGAAAACTTCTTCAGAGGCTCACACCTATTCCAACAGCCATGACTGTTCTGAAAGGTTGCAAACCTCTTTAGAGGGTCACACCTGTTCCAACAGTCATGACTATTCTCAAAGGTTGCAAACATCTTCAGAAACATCACCTAGTTGGCTATAAATAGACCTTCAAATCCCAGAATATTTACTTACGAAATTTTCTGATTATCTTCTTCTTCTTCTTATGCACTAAAATTCCAGTGTGTTTTGCTGCCATCGAGTGGTTTACTGATCATCAGTATTTTTGGTACCAATACTCCGGTGAGTTAAATCGTTCTATCCTGGAAGGATAAATTCCATAACCTCGGGTACTTGACGGAAATAATTTTTCTAAGGATACACTGTGTATTCAGTGGGCTCGATTTGTTCCTTTAACGTTTCAAAAATTATTTTGAAGTTTGAATATTATTTTTCAGAATTGTTTCTACTAACTTTCTATTTTATTTTTCAGAAAGATTACTGTTTTATTTACTTACAGCAATATAGATAAATAACAACTTTAAGCTTGGGATACTATTGTTGTTATTTTTTGTCATATGTATTTTATTTTATATATTTTAAATACATATTTTTATTAGGCCCGTGGTCCGGCCCAACCCAGCCTCAATCAAGCCTCATGGGCCATGGGCTTATTCGGGCTGGGCTTAAAAGCCTCATTTTAAAACGGGCTCCAAATATTCTAGATCAGCCTGCTAAATCACGGGTTGGGCTGGGCCAGCCCAACGGGCCAAGCCCATATTGACGGCTCTAGTTGTTGGTTTTAAAGTTTATGATTTCATGTTTATTATATCCAAATTATTTATGAATACTCTTGAGAAGTCATTTTCCTTAATTTACGTACCAATCACCGAAAAAAAAAATTACTATTTATTTTCTAAAAAATATTTGCCATTATACCAAACACGTCCTAACTCTGTAACATATTAAATTCCGTTCATATACATGCAGACATTATTTTACGCAAGCCATGTATTAGTGAAATAGTTTCTGATTTTAGTCTTCTTATAGAACTACTATTAGTTTTCTACTTGACGCTCTAGGAATTTGTTTAATGCTTTAGAATTCAAAATAAGAATTTGTTAATCCCTTGCAACCGTTTTTCCCTTTCTGCTAATCTATTTGAAAGAACACTGGTAATTTCTTCAAAACAAGAATTCAGAAAAGAAAAAATATTTTACAAAAAGTAATGTGATATAAAAATACACGTGAAAGAAGAATGGGCATAATGGTCGGCGCCTCCTGTATATTCTGTATTGTCCTTAAAATGTTATAAAAAAATTTTACCACTTTTTTTCCACTAAAATTTGTAATTAGTCATTTACAGCCATTCATGTCTATTTCTATTTTCCTTTTTGGCTCTCCCATTATTCAGTGGGGTCGTCCCCACGTGTCTTTACCCCACATGACTGCCACGTGATCCCACGCGTTTGTTTTCTACCCGTCTTCTGTGTCGGTCCAAGAAGCCCAGCCCAAGCCCAAATTTTTGTCTCTCAAAATCCTTTTTGTCAACTTGTATACTACGCAATAGTGATGTCATCGTGATGTCATAATTTCAGTTTCTTAAACTTCACAAATTACACCTCGTGGTCAAGATGTCCCAGTTGAAATTGAATTAACACGACTAAGTATTCTTTTGATTACATTAGGAGAAGGGGGTATGGGGAGGAGGAAGGAATAGATAGTGAGAATTAAGAATATATTTATTGAGTGAAAATTTACTTGCTTTTGGTATTTATACCACATCAACAGATATATGTGTTTGTTAATAAAAGACTATTATCACTTAATTGTTCTTGATTATATGTTTTTCACCCTATCAAATCACTTTGACCTTTTTTCAACCGTATCTTTTCTTTATGTTAGTTTGAGAAAAAATGTAACCTATAATATTTTTTTATGTAGTTGTCAAATATTTAAATTTTAATTAATATATATATTTTTTACTGGTCATATTTATGAATGGATCAAAATAACCCCTGTAATACGAAAAATTTTAGATTGGGATGAGACTATTTTCCAAGTTAATTGTGAAAGGTTCCAAACCAACCTAGTTGCCTCATCACTTGTCTTATTTGGCAGAACAGAAAAACTGTTCAAAACCCAATCTATATATCTATATAAAAGAGGGAATAGACATGGTGACTTGGCACCTCTCTTTGGCCAAGGATCCTATTTATCTTTTTTCTCATTTTTTTGTATTTTTATTTAAGTAAATTAGCTCAATAATAGCTTGAGTCTTTTCAATTCCCCTACTTATATTATACTCAAAATGACACATTCTTAAACTTCCTACCGTTTCAAAATGACACATTATTAAACTTCTTCTACTGTTTCAAACTCTTTCCCTTCCCCATAATTGCTTAATAATTTGACACATTAACATCTCATATATTGTGTTTAAATAAGTGGCTAATGTGTTTAGACACCATTGTGAGGAGGCTATGCTACCTTCTTAATAAACCGAGCTTGATTAGTAACTCCTCTTTCCTTGCCAAAGTAGTGCACAATCTTCATTTTTCTATGTTATATGTCCTCCTTTCTAGCTCATGTTGTTTATCTACATCCATTCTCTATGTATATTATTTTTGTATTCAATATTTGTTTATCCTCTATTTATATTCATCTAAATATTGATATCTTCAACCATAACTTTTGTTAAAGTTGTGATTTTTGGTGAAGGTGTAAGCAGTGATGCTAAAGTTTTGTAGTTGATGATGCAATAAGTAAAGCAACCCAAAATGAACTTTTGCAAGGGGTATTATATTGTCGGGAGGTAAAATTATTATCTCTGACATGCAAAGTTGATATGTTATTAATCAATATGCATGCGATTTGATTTATTTAGTATAAAAAGAAGTTTCTAAGAGAATTTACATTCTTATGTTTTTTGCATAACAATATATATATATATATATATATATATATATATATATATATATATATATATATATATATATATATATATATCTTACAAAAGGGACAAACATTGATGACATGACATATCTTATAGCTAGGAAATGTATTTTATCTTTCTCAAGTTTTTGGGATTTTCTCTATTTTAATACAAGATTCAATATCTATTAAACTTAAAAACGAGATTCTAACTGCAGTTCCATAATAAATATAGAAAGAGAAAGGTGTTGTTTCCAAAACGAATAAATGCCACGATTGTAACAGTGCAAGCATTACATAGTACAATAATGCAACAATCATAACGTTTCACTATTTTTGAAACGGTCTATTGAAGAAATATTTTAAGCAGTCTATTTCAAAGAAAAGTAAAAACAAATTCTTTGTTTTTTAGTAGAATACATGTATAAATTGAAAATGTATCCAAAAAGGCAAGAAATACCATCTATTTATGCACAAGAAATTCACCCTCTAGCCAGTAAGCCGGTATACACTAGGAACAAACAAAAGCCCAACATCCGTTAGGCTTCCAATCGTTCTCCTTATGGACATCACTAGGAGATGCTTCGAAATTGGCATCATATTTTCTATTATGTTCTATGATGGCCAGACTTCTTTGAAATATCAGGCCTCCAATGCTTTCTACAATAAAGTACTTCTAAGCTTGGTATTGTAAATTTACAGATTTTTTCTTGTATTGACTTGATGAAATAATACTATGTTTTATTGTATAAAGTATGTAAAATATTAGTGGAGTAGTTCTTTTGCAATTTATGAATGCATTGGTAATTAATTTGATATCTAATGATATGTGTGGTTTAATCAGTTTACAAAACTGAAAGCTAAGCTTGCTATTTCACTGTTTTCATCAATGAGATGTAATAACATATGACATATTTTCTTTGTTTCTACAGATTTTTACTGTTATGACTATGTCCAGTTATGTAAAAATTCACATCTGAATATAGCAAGCTTCTTTCCTTCGTTCTTTTCACCAACTTATGTTAAAATGTCCATAAACTCTCTATTAAATGTTTAGATTCTCATCCGATTCCTTATAGTGAATGTTTATTTATACGTAATGTCTCTCTGCTTGAAATTTCAGCCCGTAGAAAAGTTTAATTCGAGGGCGTTTAGTGCTATATGGAAAGCAAGGTGAGGGAATTGTACTTTCATGGAGAAATTGCAAAGTGTTAGAATCAAATTGAAATATTTCTTCGGGTTCTAAAGAGGTTGATAGTAATGATATATCAAATAAATTACGTGTGACGAATTTATTTTTTCAGAGAGAAAATTTGGACTTAGAAATCGTCCGACTTGAAATACTCAATAAGACAATAATCAATACTCCTATGAAAATTTAATACTCCAGCAGTTTCCGCTACAAGAAAGCAATGATAAAATCTTATAACTACAGAAATATTAATAGTAAAACACATTTCCTACTGAAAGGACACCATCTCCAAGCAAAGGATATAAAGGTAAGCAAAAAATAAATAAAAAACTTCAAAGAAAAGAATAAATATAAAGAGAAGATATGAATAAGGAAAGAGAAGGAAAAACAAAAGGAATAGATGTGTGAATTTTCAGTTTGACAATTAGTTCTTCATTGAAGACGCTATTACCTTCGTTTTCTTCTTTAATTTTGTCCAAACTTGATTAATTGATTTTTTCCCTATTTTAAAATTTTAAAGAGTGGAGAAAATTATATATTCAAGACACTTCTGTATACATATCTATACAAAAATAAAGAACCATTTTTCTAAACAAATATCCATGTAACCAAATTACGTACTAAGCAAAGAAACTATATCAATTGTAAGTATGATATAGATTAATAATTTCATATGTATGTCTTGCCTATATTTTTTAGTTTTCTAACTTTTATGTATTCAGAGATTTTTTCTCATTAACAAGAAATTCAATATATGTAAGAACTATTTTTTTGTTCTTTAAGACCGCGCGGAGCGCGACAAATTCACTAGTTATTATTATAATAATAAAAACTGACATGAATCGATTGTTTATATAGTACTGGGTGGACCTAAGCCAACGAATAGGATGGATCAGAATGATTACAGGATTAATCAAATCATGTAATCTTTCTTAGCAACGAACGTAATCCAAATATTTCAAGCTGCAGAGTTGAGACAAGCGTGGGGGTTTAGGATCAGTTGATGTTTTGGTGAATGTCTGGTCTCTATCAGTTGATGTTTTGGTGAATGTCTGGTCTCTATAATTGTGTTTCTAAATTAATTAAAGTTTAAAGGGTGTCAATTAGGGGGGTCATATATCATTAATCACGTTTTTGAAATATAAAATTTGGTATGGTTGAAAGAGTCATAAACCATGACAATTCCCTTCTCTCTCCATATACTTCTTCTTTTCTACTCTCTCCCGATTCAAGTTATATGAACCTATTTTTTTTAGTTCGTGTTAAAAAAAAATGATCTATTTTTTTATTTAAAAACAATTTACCTTTATACAATGATTTATAGTCACACAAAATATATATGTTTCATTTTACACCACAAATTCAAAAGTCTTCTCTCTTTTATTAAATTCTGCGTCCAGTCAAATAAATTCACATAAATTAAAACATATGGAGTATTTAAAAAAAAAAAAACTCCTATATCGGACTAACGAAACGCGTCATATTCTTGTTGTGGAGAGAATAATCCACAGTAGACAAGAGGACAAGAAGAAAATCCAAAGAGTGGATGGGCGTCACCTAATTCCGTTTTGCATCAAACGGAAAGCGACTGTGCGCAGGAGTGGGCGAACAGATGCGAGTCGAATATGATTCGGGTCGAAAATAAGTAATTAAAAAACGGATTAATTATTCGACTCAACTCATATTTAATACGGATAAAAAATTAGTTAATAATAACCCATATTATCTATGATTTCGTATATATGATCACTTTTTGGAGAATTATTCATCTCTCTAACTTGATGAGGAACCTTCAATTTGAAACTTTACAAATGTGAATGTTAGACCCATTGATTACTCTTTAGTTATCCATTTTCTAAATGAATAATATAATTCTTATTCATTTTTGACCCGTTTTAAAAAAGTTTATTATTCAATTCATTTTTAGTAAATAATATAAATGGTTAACTATTTTTTTTAAAACCATTTTGTCATCCCTGACTGTGCTCAATCGGCTCCGTCTTTAGACCCACCTACACAATATTCACTGGGATTATAGTTACATACATATACATTGGGAAACACTACATTTTATAGAAAGTATAACTTAGAACAGTTTTCAACAGTAAAAGTAGATGTCAAAATTCCACTTTGATGATAAAATAAGATGTATAGAAATACGAAATTTTAGACATCTCAAAACGATAAAGAGAGCAACAGAGTCAACTTGAAATTTGGAATCACAAAGTAAAGCGAAGTTTACCAAAAATTCTACTATTGGTAATGGTCCACGTACGTCGTATTTACAAGGAAGAAAAGATTGAATTGTCATGTGAAAACAGAGGAAATATATGGAGTCAAAGGCTTGCAACCATGCCATGGCAAATGCGCTTGGGATATGCTGGAGGAAAATTCTTGAAAACTCTATTAGATTAAGGATTGTTAAAGGGAGTAAAGGCTTGCAATTTAGAGTTTTGCAAGTATTGTGTCAAAGGGAAACAGACAAGGGTTAAATTTGGTACATCAATCCATATTACCAAAGGCATCCTTCCAAAACACCTTTATTGGGTGGGAAGCACTATTTTATAACCTTTGTTGATGATTTTTCCCGAAGAGTATGAGTGTATACAATGAAGAGCAAAGATGAAGTGTTGAGAATTTTTCTCAAATGAAGACGATGATGGAGAATCAAACAGGCAGGAGGATCAAGTGTATTCGCACAGACAATGGAGGTGAATACAAAAATGATCATTTCAATAAGGTCTGTGAAAATGATGGCATCGTCCGACACTTCACTGTCGGACATACACCACAACAGAATGGAGTGGCAGAACGCATGAACCGGACCTTGCTGGAGAAGGTACGGTGTATGTTGTCCAATGCTGGCTTGGGCAAAGAATTTCGGGCTGAGGCAATTACATATGCATTCCACCTCATTAATCGTCTACCATCTGCTGCTATTGATGGCAAGACACCATTTGGAAAATGGTATGGAAAGCCTGTTGTAGATTATGACTCTTTGCACGTGTTTGGCTCAACTGCATATTATCATGTGACAGAGTCAAAATTGAATCCAAGGGCAAAAAAGGCTATTTTATGGGGATTACTCTGGAGTCAAAGGATATCGCTTATGGTGTCCTATGACAAAGAAAGTAATATTCAGCAGGGATGTTACCTTCGATGAATCTGCTATGGTAAATAAGGTAACAAATGAAGATACCAAACGAGATGATGGTGCTTCTAAGCAGGTGGAGTTTGAGGGAAAAATTATTTTTCCTACACAAGAAGCAGAGGAGGAAATAAATGAAGATTATCCTCTGGAAGGAGAGCCAGTAGAGGATATTCCAACTCAGGAACCTCAACAACAACTTGAATAAATAGTAACCAACATGCCAAAAAGTAAAATATTGAAACATGTTCGTCTTATAGAGATAGTTGCTTGTGTGACCGCAATTGCAGCTGATGATGTTCCTATCACTTATAAAGATGCAGTCCAAAGTTTCGAAGAAGATAAGTGGAAGATTCCCATGAATAATGAATTACAGTCCCTTAATCAAAATCATACATGACGATTGGCCAATCTCCCGAAGGGAAAGAAAACAATTGGGTGCAAATGGGTATTTGCAAAGAAAGAAGGATTTCCTAATCAAGAAGATGTTCGCTACAAAGCAAGATTTGTGGCCAAAGGATATGCTCAAAAGGAGTGAATTGATTATAATGAAGTGTTTTCTCCAATTGTAAACCATTCCTCCATTCGAATTATGTTGTCGTTAGTAGCACAGTTGGATTTGGAACTAGTTCAGATGGATATAAAAACTACATTTTTACATGGAAACTTGGAGGAAGAAATCTTCATGACTTAGCTGAAAGCATTCAAAGTTGTTGGAAAGAAAAATATGGTGTGAAAACTTGAAAAATCGTTGTACGGATTGAAACAATCTTCTAGACATTGGTACAAGCGATTTGACAAGTTTATGTTGCAGCAAGGGTACAAAAGAAGCAAATACGATCATTATGTGTATTTGCGCAGGCTTAAAGATGGTTCCTTTATATATCTTCTCCTATATGTTGATGATATGTTGATAGCTTCCAAGAATTCGGAAGAAATTGATAAGTTAAAGATTCAACTGAATAAGGAGTTCGAGGTGAAGGATCTGGGTGAGGCGAAGAAATCTTGGCATGGAGTGTCACGACCCCAAACTCGGTCGTGATGGCGCCCCGCACACTACTAGGCCAGCCCGACCAATCAACAGAACTCATAGAGCTTTTAGCTCACTTTAACCATTTTAGGCATAAAAAAGGTAGAACAATAGTAATAGAAGTACCAAGTACGGGGATCACGTCCCAAAAAAAACAATAACAACTCCCTAAAGACCGAGGGGTCAAGAGTCAAGAGCCTCTAAAGAGTATACAAGTGCAATAGTGTCTACATCAGTACTCAAGTGCGAAAATAGATAACAACATGAATAAAAGAAAGCTGGAAGGGGAGACAGGTCCTGCGGACGTGGCAGCTACCTTGACTTTCCCGAAAGTATCTCCGAGTAGCTACTGGGTCAGGGCTGCTGAGACGTACCTAGATCTGCACACAAGGTGCAGGGAATAAAGTGAGTACTTCCAGACTCAGTGGTAATGAACAGGGGTAAGACATCGAAAGGTAAGAAATCACAATATAGCACTATGTAAAGCTATAATCAAATACCCTGCAACAGTATCAATATCAACAATATCTGTACCAGCAAGTACCAGCATAACAATATAACAACTATTAGATGTAGCTAAATGCAATGCAATGCAGGAAATGACCGCTACGGCGCCCGATCCATTTGGGAACCCGTGCTTACTGTGGGGTTTCAGACTCTGGAGGCGCTCCTACAGTCCGATCCAATATATATACCGCTGCGGCGCGCAGCCCGATCCACTACCGGTCGACTAATATGCAAATGCAGCCTCACAGGCTCAAAAGTAGTTTTTGAAAACTATTTTTATCATTTTTCAGTAGAAAGCAGTATATCAGAAGTTCCAGAGTTTGGAAAATCATAATGACAGTAATAGATCACGACTGGTAGTAAAATAGCATGTTAGTATCACAGAAACAATGATGACGATCCTCGCAGGATCCCAATAACTGGCTCACGGCCCATAAATGTACACAACCATCCAAGAAGGAGGTTCACCTGCTCAAGAATAGCCAAAAACATAGTATAGTATCAACAGGTCGGACTAAACCATAGTCCCCAATCATATTCGACCCCGCACTCACAGGAGAGTACGTGTCTCGCCTCAATACAGCGTCACAAAGTGGTATACCGGAGTTTCGAATCCGCTGGTCATCACCCACACCCATTACTCACCTCGACTCGGCTCGACGACTAATCTGCGATGCCCTTGCCACGAGAATCAACCTCCACATGCATAGAATCTGATCAAATTCAATAGAAATACTTCAAAATGGGCCAATGGAACGTTACCTAGTCAAGGAAATTCAAATTACACCAAAAACTACAAAGTTGCCAAAATCTGACTTTCGGTACACTTTTCAAAAAATTACGAAAGTTACATATTCGAAATCCTCGTCTCAACACGAGTCCATGCATATAAAATTTACCAAAATCGGACTCCATTTGCCCATTCAAATCATTGATTTTCCATAACGTATGCCTAGGGTGAAAACCTCCATTAATACACCCCTAATTCTTCCAATTTCAGTCAAAAACACCATAATTTAGCAAGGAAATGACATAATTTAGGTCCATAAATGATTACCTGAAGAACCCCTTTGATTTCTCTGAAAATCGCCCCTTAATCGCCTCTTAGAAGGTGCCTTAGCGATTTTAGACTGTTCTGAAATTTTAACCTTCTGATTTTTAATAACTGACGGACATAAGCTCGCACCTACGAGTCCGCATTTGCGACCGGATGGTCGCTTCTACGATCCAGCATTAAACTGGCCACTTTCGCAACTGCGGCCCAGGTCTCGCACCTGCGAGACCGCTTCTACGAACTCAACTCCGCACCTGTGATCACCCTCCCAAGCCGCCTGCCTTCGCTTCTGCGGCCCCTGACTCGCAGAAGCGAGTCCGCACCTGCGCTGCATCATCCGCTTCTGCGGAACCTCCTGGCCAAGCCCCTTTCGCATCTGCGATGATAATTCCGCTCCTGCGATTCCGCTTCTGCGGTCCCCAATCCGCAGGAGCAAAAATGCTGCTGCAATTTATGACAGCAACTCCCAAACTCCAAATCCTTCCGTTTAACCTCCCGAACTCATTCCGAGGCCCCCGGAACCTCAACCAAAAATACAATTCTACTATAAATAACCATACGAACTTGTTCAAATAATAAAAACATGCCCTTAAACACAGAAATCATCAAATTATAGAGGATTCAAGCCTAGGATTCAACTCAAACTTCCGAAACTAACATTCAACTAAAAACCCGACCAAACGACGTCCGAATGACCTAAAAATTTGTAGACATATCCAAAATCTCATAACGAAGCTACTGAAATTCTCAGAATTCCATTCCGGCATCAAAATCTCACCTACCATTCGGATTTCGGCAAAATTCAACCTTAGCCAATTCAAGCCTATTTCTACACCGGACCTCCAAATTCAATTCCGATCGCTCCCCTAAGTCACAAATGACCTCCCAGAACTACCCAAATCATCAGAATCCGATTTCGAGCCCTCTAACTAAATAGTCAACTCCAGGTTGACTTTCCATATTCAAGCTTCCTTTCAAAAGGCTATTTGCCTCATTTTCAACCAGAATCACTCCTAACGCACCCGATAGACTCTAACACCGATATAAAAGCATGAAAAATATAAATGCAAGGTAACAGGGTGGTAATTCCCATGACAACGGGCCGGGTCATCACATTCTCCCCCACTTAAGCAAACGCTCGTCCTCGAGCGGGTCAAGAAACATACCTGAAGACTCAAATAAGTGAGGATATCTGCTCCGCATCTCCCGCTCGATCTCCCAAGTGGCCTCCTCCACGGGTCGTCCTCTCCTCTGAACCTTAATTGATGCAATGTCCTTGGACCTCAATCTCCTCACCTAACGACCCAATATAGCTATAGGCTCCACATCGTAGGTCAAGTCATCATCAAGCTGAATAGTGCTAAAGTCCAACACATGCGATGAGTCGCAAACATACTTCCGGAGCATGGATACGTGAAACACTGGATGAACTCCTGATAGACTGGGTGGAAAAGCAAACATATACGCAACCTCTCCAATCCTCCTGAGGATCTCAAAAGAGCCAATAAATCTCGGACTGAGATTTCCTTTTTCCCAAATCTCATGACATCTTTCATCGGCGAAACGTTCAGCAAGACTTTCTCACCCACAGAATAAGACACATCCCGAACCTTCCGGTCCGCATAATCTTCTGGCGCGATTGAGCCGTGCGAAGTCTCTCCTGAATAACCTTCACCCTATCCAAGGCATCCTGGACTAACTCTGTCCCCAATAACTTCGCCTCGCCAGGCTCAAACCAACCAAATGGAGAGTTTACACCGTCTCCCATATAAAGCCTCATACGGCGCCATTTGAATACTGGATTGGTAGCTGTTATTATAGGCAAACTCTGCGAGAGGCAAATAATCAGCCCATGAACCACCGAAGTCAATAACACAAGCTCTCAACATATCCTCCAAGATTTGAATAATACACTCGAACTGTCGTCCGTCTGAGGATGGATTGCAGTACTTAACTCAACCTGGGAGCCCAACTCATGCTGAAATGTCCTCCAGAACTGCGAAGTAAACTGAGTACCTCTGTCTGATATGATAGAAACCGGGACTCCATGCAATCTAACGATCTCCCAAATGAATATCTAAGCTAACCGCTCTGAGGAGTACGTAGTACACACAAGAATGAAGTGAGCTGACTTGGTCAGCCTATCCACAATCACCCAAACAGAATCAAACTTCCTCGTTGTCCGAGGGAGTCCAGTAACAAAGTCCATAGTAATCCTTTCCCACTTCCACTCGGGAATATCAATGCACTGAAATACGCCACCAGGCCTCTAATGCTCATACTTAACATGCTGACAGTTGAGGCACCGTGCTACATGTCTAACAGTATCCATCTTCATCTTTCTCCACCAGTAATGTTGTTTCAAGTCTTGGTACATCCTTGCAGCTCTTGGATGAATAGAATACCGCGAGCTATGGGCCTCCTCCAATATCAACTCACGAAGGCCATCAACATTGGGCACACATATCTGACCCTGCATCCTCAATACACCATCACTATTAATAGTGACATCTCTAGCATCATCATGCTAAACTCTATCCTTAAGGACAACCAAGTGTGGATCATCATACTGGCGCTCACGAATACGATTATATAGAGAAGACCGAGATACCGTACAAGCCAACAGCCTGCTGGGCTTTGAAATGTCTAACCTCACTAGCCGATTGGCTAGTGCCCGAACATCATAAGCAAACGATCTCTCCTCAGCTAGAATATATGCCAAGCTCCCCATACTGACCGTCTTCCGGCTCAAAGCATCGGCCACTACGTTGGCCTTCCCCGGATGATATAGAATAGTAATGTCATAATCCTTGAGCAACTCAAACCATCTCCGCTGTCTTAAATTAAGATCCTTCTATTTGAACAAATGCTAGAGACTACGATGATCGGTATACACCTCACAAGACACGCCGTACAAATAGTGCCTCCAAATCTTCAAGGCATGAACTATGGCAGCTAGCTCCAAATCATGAACAAGATAGTATTTCTCATGTGGCTTCAACTGCCGAGAAGTATAAGAAATCACTCTACCCTCCTGCATCAATACACAACCTATCCCCACTCTCGAGGCATCACAATATACAGTATATGAACCTAAAGCTGATGGCAACACTAATACTGGAGCTGTGGTCAAAGCTGTTTTGAGCTTCTGAAAGCTCTCCTCACACTCATCCGACCACACGAATGGTGCACCCTTTTGAGTCAACTTAGTCAAGGAAGAAGCAATGGATGAAAATCCCTGAATAAACCGGCGATAATATCCCGCCAAGCCAAGAAAACTCCTGATCTCTGTAGTTGAGGACGGTCTAGGCCAACTCTGCACCGCCTCTATCTTCTTCGGATCAACCTGAATACTATCACGTGACACCATATGACCCAGAAATGCTACTGACTCGAGCCAAAACTCGCACTTTTTAGCATATAGCTTCTCCTCCCTCAAGCTCTGCAACACAATACTCAAATGCTGAGCATGCTCCTCCTGACTACGGGAGTAGACTAGAATGTCATCAATGAACACGATCACAAATGAATCCAAATAGGGTTTGAACACACTGTTCATCAGATGTATTAAAGCTGCTGGGGCATTGGTCAGCCCAAAAGACATCACAAGGAACTCATAATGGCCATATCTGGTCCTGAATGCAGTCTTCATAATATCAGAGTCCCTGATTTTCAGCTGATGATAGCCTGAACGAAGATCAATCTTAGAAAACACTCTCGCACCTCGTAATTGATCAAACAAATCATCAATGCGCGGTAGAGGGTACTTGTTCTTCATTGTTACCTTGTTCAACTGTCTATAATCAATTCACATCCGCATGGAACCATCTTTCTTCTTAACAAATAACACCGGTGCACCCCACGAGGACACACTAGGGCGAATAAATCCCTTATCCAAAAGCTCCTGAAGCTGCTCTTTCAATTCCTTTAGCTCAGATGGTGCCATCCAATAAGGAGGAATAGAAATGGGCTGAGTGCCCGGCACCAAGTCAATGCCAAAATCAATATCCCTGTCCGGCGGCATGCCCAGCAGGTCCGAGGGGAATACATCTGGGAAGTCCCTCACAACAGGTAAAGAATCAATACTAGGAGATTCAGCTCCCACATCCCTCACAAATGCTAAATACGACAAACTCCCCTTTTCAACCATTCTATGAGCCTTTAAGAACGAAACTCAATCTAAGGAATACCAGGAATAGCCAACGTAACTGTCTTAGCATGACAGTCCAATATAGCATGGTACAGAGACAACCAGTCTATACCCAATATCACATCAAAGTCCACCATCCCTAACAATAACGGATCCGCCTGGGTCTCCAGACCCCCAATAGAAATAACACAAGATCTATAGACATGATCTACAATAACCGTATCACCCACTGGGGTGGATACATGAACAAGCAAATCAAGACTACCACGGGTCGCACCCAAATGATATGCAAAATAAGAAGACACGTACGAATATGTGGACCCGAGATCAAATAGAACAGAGGCATCTTTGTGACAGATAGAAATGATACCTGTAATTACTACATCGGAGGTAACCGTATCACGCCTGTCAGGGAGTGCATAGAATCGTGTCTAGCCCCCACTGGATCTCTCTTCACCTCTGGGGCAACTACGAGAAGACTGACCCCCACCTCTGCTAGCCTGAGATGGTGCTGAAGAGAAGGGTTGATCCCTCTGTTGCGACCTGTCCCTACGAAGTCGAGGGCACTACCTCCTCATGTGGCCAAACTCGCCACACTCAAAACAACTACCTGGTGCTGGAGAAGGGGACTGAAGGGAACCCTTCGCCGCAGATAAACCCTGGGCTGAAGAAGTAGTAGGTGCTGCACTCTAGGCTGGGAGGGCACTAAGTGAAGACTGGCCCTGCTGGGATCCCTGTCGACCACGACCAGAAGAAGCTCCGCTCTGCTCAGGGCGGCCTGAATGAAAAGGTCTAGATGAGAAACCCTTGCCTTGCTGAAAATGCCTTCTAGATGGAACACCGCTGAAGTTACCAGAACCTCGAGGCCTCTTGGCCTCCCTGTCCTCGCGCCTCAATGGAGCGTGCCATATCCACAACCTGCTCAAAAGATGATGATAAAACACTCTCTCTGGACATAAGAATGCGAATGGATTAGTTGAGGCCATCAATGAGCCTCCTAATCCTCTCCCGATCAGTCGGGATCATCCATGTGGCATACCTAGCCAACTGTGTATATCTCAGATCATACTGGGTCACTGACATGTCGCCCTGTACCAACCACTCAAACTGGCGGCGAAGCTCCTCACATCAGGACTATGGTACATACTTCTCCAAGAAGAGAGTAGAAAACTGTTGCCAGGTGAGAGGTGCTGCTCCCGCAGGCCTACGCGGGTGATCTGGACAAACGAAGATCAACTACTGGTTATGTGTTTACTTTTGGAAAGGCACCAATTAGTTGGAAGTCTACTTTGCAATCAACAGTTGCTTTGTTTACAACAGAGGCAGAGTACATGGCTATTACAGAAGCTGTGAAGGAGGCAATTTGGCTTCAAGGGTTGCTAAAGGAGCTTGGTGTTGAACAAAAACGTATCACGATAGTCAAAGTGATATTCAATTAGTGAAGAACTAAGTTTGTCATGCAAGGACGAAGCACATTGATGTTTGATATCATTTCGAATAAGAAATCATACAAGGAGGTGGAGTCACCGTGAAGAAAATTCATACTACGGAGAATCCTGCTGATATGCTGACAAAAGTGGTGACTGCGGTCAAGTTTTAACATTGTTTGGATTTGATCAACATTGTTGAACACTGAAGGGTGAAGATGAAGACACAACCAAAATTTGTTATTGAGAGAAAATTGAAGATCTGGAATTTTGTCAAGGTGGAGATTTATTGAAGTTTTAAAAGTCCCACATCGGTAGAATACCAAATTGGTTGGAAAATTTTCCCTATAAAAGGAGGCTTAATGTTTAGGAGTTAAACACACCTCTCATTTGCCTTCTTATCTTCTTAAGGCATTTGTATCTTCTCTCTTTAGTATTATTTTACTTGTATTTTGGAATGGAATATAATATTTGTTGTGACCGAGGAGTAGGCAAAATTAGCCGAACCTCGTAAATTTTGGTGTTCCTTTTATTGTTGCTTTATTGTGTTATTTATTATTTAATGGCTGTCATAATTTTTGGTATAGTGGTTATGACTCATTCATTCTATATACATTTCGCTTTTGCAACAAACCTAAATAAACTAGTAACAAAAACAGTAAAAAGACCGTTTTAAGGCTAAAGATGAAGATTAACTGATTAAAGTGGAGAAGAAGAGTTAGGTAGTGGGAGAAAATATACAAGTGAAAAGATGGTTCATTGACCAAAGTGTTACTTATAATACTAGTGGGGAGTTGAATTTTGTCATGACTCATGAAGTCAGTCGGGACCAACTCGCGGCCCCTGTAGACCAGTCCAAGGGCAGCCCCATTTCGTCGAGTCATGCACGCGTGCCGTGTTGGACCCACTCCTACAACCCTCCCCCACCCCACCCCCACAACAACCCCAAATTCTTTCAAGAGTTTCCGAATTTATTTGAACTTACGTAATCATGTTTTTAAGTTTACTCTAGTCTAGTATAACCCATTATATCCTTGTAACAGACTCACAGTATTTATACATTTGATGGAGTATAACATTATAAAATATTTTACACTACTAAATTTGAATTTTTGTCTCCTACAAACTTCAACTCAAGAATATATCACTAAATAGCTTAAATCTTAACCAAATTTAACCGCAACTTCAAAATAACATCTTCAAGCAACATCAATTATTAATTTGTCAAAAATTTCAAGAAATCACAAAAACTCATAAAAAATCATTTACGAGTTTTCAAGCTTTTAAAAACTCCATTTCACTTTAACTTACCCCAAAATATTTAAATTTGTGATGATAAACATGAATATTACTCTCATATCAATTTCTAACATAGATCTTCTTAATACCCTGAATAAGTGAAAACAAATTTTAAATTATATATAAAATAGACTAAATTAGGTAAGAAAAAAAGAATATAAGCAAAAGTTGCTTGGGGAAGTATCCAATTTGTATTTTCCCATAATTATTTCTATATATTGGCTATATTATATATCAATATTTTTTATCACATTTTATGTGATGATATTTGATTGACCAACATTTAAAATATTTGTTTGACTAATGTATTTAGTGATGATGGGAATATATTAAAATCGTGGTTAAAAAGAAAGAAAGAAAATATTTTCTCAATATTAAGGTGTGGATAATTTAATGTAATAAAATTTTACTGTACATGTAATAAATAAATTATAGTGTCAGTTTTTTAAATAAAAAAAAAGAAAAGATTTCATATAATTAAAATGGAATAAATTGCATTTTAGCTCATAAAAACATATGTTGGGTTTGTTATTTAATAAATAATAATAAATTATAAAAAATGGTGGGAAAAGAAATGGAGGGATGACCCGCGATGGTTCGGTATAACACGTTTTTCTTTCCTGGATTAATTTAAATTCATTTTAAATTTTTCGCAAAAATTTTCAACAGTCATGGCTATTCTGAAACAGTGTCACACATGTTCCAACAACCATGACTATTCTGAAAAGTTGCAAACCTGTTTAGATGGTCACACCTGTTCCAACAGCCATGGTTATTCTAAGATGTTGCAAACCTCTTCAGAGGGTCACACTTATTCCAACAGCCATGACTGTTATGGAAGGTTGCAAACCTCTTCGGAAATATAACCTAGATGGCTATAAATAGACCTTCAGAACACAAAATATTTACTTACGAAATTTTTGAATCTTCTTCTTCTTCTGCACAAAAAATATTCCAGTGTGTTTTACGATCGAGTGGTTCACCGATCACTAGAATTTTAGATATCGATACACTGGTGAGTTAAAATTGTTCTATCCTGGGAGAATATATTCTAGAACCTCGGGTACTTGAGGGGAATAATTTCCTTAAGGACACACTGTATATTCAGTAGACTCAATTTGTTCCTAATACATTTTTTCAGAATTTATTTTGAAGAAGATTACTATTTTCGGAATTTAATTTCTACTAAGTTTCTGTTTTTGTTTTCAGAAAGATTATTATTTAATTTATTTTCAGCAATACACATATATAACAATTTTAAGAAAATTAATTTATTATATTATGTATTCTTTCTGGATTTTATTATTCTGATTTGAAGATATAAAAACTTCACCAGGGTATTGAAACTCAGAAAACGATTTGGAGAACATAAAAACTTCATCGTCTTTCTATAAAACGGTATATAAAAACATTAGTTACTTTTTACGTATTGTTTATTGATTATAGTACTATTACTATTTTGGTTTTGCCATTAATTGATTTCTTCTGTTGTTGATAGTAAGAAATGGCAAATAAAAATGAAAATCCTTTTGCGACTATTAGTGCAACGACGATAGCCTCGTCAAGCCACACTGCTGTTCCTCCGGGTGAGAAACCGGAGAAAATTTCTATAACCAACTTCAAAGGATGGCAACAAAGGGTGTTCTTCTGGTTTACCACACTTGGTATGCAGAAATACACTAGTGAAGAGCCTCTAGTGCCTGATGCGGACATGTCGGATAATGAAAAGTTCATAGTTGTTGAGACGTGGAAGCATGCAGATTTTCTTTGCAAATGCTATATCCTAAGTGCTTTAGAAGATGACTTGTACACTGCGTACAGTGCAATGAATACTTCGAAAGAATTATGGGACGCACTTGAGAAGAAGTACAAGATAGAAGATGCATGTTTGAAGAAGTTCATGGTTATCAAGTTTCTAGACTATAAAATGATAGACAACAAAACATGGGAGCCCAAGTTCAGGAGCTTCAACTTATTTTTCACGACCTTGTTGCTGAAGGTATGGTCGTGAATGAAGCATTTCAAGTAGGTGCTATGATTGAAATATTGCCCCATTCATGGAGAGATTTCAAGAACTATCTAAAGCACAAACAAAAAGAAATGAAGTTGGAAGATCTTGTGATACGTCTAAAGATCGAGGAAGACAACAAAATAGCCGGGGAGAAGTCTCGTGGAAATTCAACGATCATGGGAGCTAATATCGTTGAAGAGACTGCTCCAAAAAGCAAGAAGATGAAGAGGTCGTCTCGACAAACTAAGGACAAAACAAAAAAAAATCAAGGGCAGCTGCTACAATTGTGGAAAAGTAGGTCATAAAATCCCAGATTGTCGTCTCCCGAAAAAGGATAAGAAGAAGGGACAAGCCAACATAGTGGAGAAGAATAATGAGATTGATGATCTTTGCGCAATCCTTTTGGAATGCAATTTAGTTGGAAATCTGAAGAAGTGGTGGATTAACTCTGGAGCCACTCGACATGTTTGTGCTATCAAAGAAGCATTTGCGACTTACTCTACTGCTGGTCTAGAAGAAGAAATTTCCATGGAAAATAATGCAACAGCCAAGATAGAGAAGTTATGGGAAGATATTCCTGAAGATGACTTCTCGGCAAGGTGTTAATGCTCAACAACGTTCTTCATGTTCCTACTATTAGGAAGAATTTAGTTTCTACTTCTTTACTTGTAAAGAATGGATTCAAATGTGTATTTATTTCTGATAAAGTTTTTCTAAGCAAGAACGAAATGTATGTTGGAAAAGGCTACCTTATGGAGGGCCTTTTCAAACTCAATGTAATGGTTGTTCACAGTATGAGTAAAATTTCAGCCTCTTCTTATTTATTTGAGTCAAATGATTTGTGGCATATTCGTTTAGGACATTTCAATTATAAAATATTACAAAAATTAATTAATTTAGAAGTATTGCCTAAATCCGAGTGTAATAAATCGAAATGTCAAATATGTGTTGAATCTGAGTTTGTAAAACATCCTTATAAGTCTGTTCAAAGGAATTCAAATCCTTTAGACTTAATTCATACTGACATTTGTGATATGAAGTCGATACCATTTCGAGGTGGAAAAAAGTATTTTATTACTTTTATTGACGATCGCACTAGATATTGTTATGTTTATTTGCTTATAGTAAGGCTGAAGCAATTTAAGCATTTAAGCAATACAAGAATGAAGTAGAAAACTAATTGAATAAAAAGATCAAAATGATTAGAAGTGATAGAGGCGGAGAATATGAATTTCCGTTTGCATAAATATGTTCGGAATATGGAATTATCCATCAAACTACTGCACCTTACATACCTCAATCCAACGGAATTGCGGAAAGAAAAAATCGGACATTAAAATAAATAATAAATTCTTTATTAATAAGTTTCGGATTACCACAGAGTTTGTGGGGGGGAGCTAGCCTTATAGCTAACCAAATACTCAACAAAGTAACCCATAGCAAAACGCAATCTATTCCATATAAAAAATGGAAAGGAAGAAAACCCAACTTAAAATATTTCAAAGTGCGGGGGTTGTCTAGCAAATGTACATGTTTTTTTACCTACAAGGGTTAAAATTGGATAAAAACCAGTAGATTGTGTTTTTATTGTATATGCTACAAATAGTAAAGCATGTCGATTTTTGGTTCATAAATCTGATAATCCCAAGATTCATGTTAATACGGTAATGGAATCAGATAATGCTGAATTCTTTGAAAGTATATATCCGTATAAAACTGAAAGAGAGTCGTTAAGTGAAAAACTTAAACGACCATAGGAAGAACCAAAGGAAAATACCCCAAGTATAGAAGATCCAATGTGTAGCAAATGTCAAAGAACATCTACGTCATTTGGACCAGATTTTGTGACATTCTTGCTTGAAAATGGGCCACAAACTTTTAAAGCAGCTATGTCATCTTCTGTTTCAACATTTTGGAAAGAGGCAGTCAATAGTGGGATTCAATCAATTTTTAATAACCATACATGGGAATTGGTTGATCTTCCTCCAGAAAATAAGTCTTTAGGTTCGAAATGGATCTTTAAACGAAAAATTAAAGCTGATGGCACTATTCACTAATATAAGGCAAGACTTGTTATTAAAGGTTATAGACAAAAGGAAGACCTTAATTACTTTGACACTTACTCGTCAGTAACGAGGATAACATCTATTAGGGTGTTAGTGGCACTAGCGGCCGTGTATGGTCTTGAAAATCCATCAAATGGATGTTAAAATAGCTTTCCTAAATGGAGAATTGGAGGAAGCAATTACATGGAACAACCTGATGGTTTTGTGGTTCCTGGTAAAGAAAAGAAATTGTGCAACCTTGTTAAGTCGCTTTATGGACTTAAACAAGCACCCAAACAATGGCATGCAAAATTTGACCAAACAATATTAGCAAAAGAATTTTAAATCAACGAGTGTGATAAATGTGTTTACATTAAAAATACTCCAGGTCATGAAGTTATTGTTTGTTTATATGCTGATGCCATGTTGATAATAAGGAAAAGTATGACAGATATAAATGCTACAAAGCACATGTTGGCTAGCAAATTATACATGAAAGGCTTAGGAGTTACTGATATGATCTTAGGAAGCAGAATTCACAAGACTTCACAAGGTCTATCACAGTCTCACTACATTAAAATGGTACTTGACAAGTTCAAGTATTTGGATTTCAAAATTGCCAAGACTCCAATTGACATGAGTTATGCACTTCAAAAGAATGAAGGTGAAAGTGACTCACAACTGGACTATGCAAGAGTATTGGGAAGTTTGATGTATATCATGAATTGTACACGACTAGATATAGCATGTGCTATTATCAAACTGAGTCTGTTTACAAGTAATCTCAATCAAATACATTGGATGGAAATGAAATGAGTTTTGGGATATCTAAAACATACCCAATATTGTGCTTTGCATTATAACAAATATCCTTCCTTGATCGAGGGATATAGTGATGCAAATTAGATCACCGGATCATCTGAAGTTAAATCCACGAGTGGATATGTTTTCAAAATTGGGGATGGAGCAGTATAATCATCCAAACAAATGTGCATCACTCGTTCTACAATGGAATCTAAATTCATAGCTTTAGATAAGGCTAGCGAGGAAGCTGAATGGCTCCAGAATTTCTTGGAAGATATTCCATTTTGGCCCAAACACATTATGTATAATGGAAAATATCTTCATATCCGATGAGATACTATACCGTTAGACAACTACTCTCTAGTGGTGTTATCACAATTGACTACGTAAAGTCAATAGATAACGTGTCAGATCCACGTATAAAAGGCCTATCTAGAGAGGTAGTTGAAAGATCATCAAAGGGAATGGAGTTAAAGGACTAGGACAAGTCATCATGGCGGTAACTCTACCTAGGAGACTAGAGATCCCAAGAGCTAGGTTTAATGATATCAAACAAAGTTATGAATGAAGGTTCGACATTGTCAAATAACTCAACCCATTCTCGTGATGAAGACAATGTTTAAAAATGAGGTAAAGCTTTTTAATGATTTGCTAAGTCTGGCAGGATATGACCAGATAGTGTGTCTTTAGTATTACACGTTTAGGAATCACCTATGTGAGTGTGAAGTGTAAGTCACCTGAAGGAGAATGAAAGTAAAGGTCCATTATCTAAGAACTCATGAAACTAGGCGATGTTCATGGCTAAAACGAACACAACTGTGAGAACCATAGATAGTTAAGGATTGATTGTATGACTTATGTTGTCTAGGTAGACAACAAAGCTCGACGGTTTAAAGATATCAAATCTGCCGATTGACCGACTATATCCGATATAAGTTCATTACGGAAAGTTCAAAGGGAAACCTACTTATCCAGATGCAATCAATTCTTGTTTGTAAAACACACACACATCCGTGCATTCCTTTAAGTTTATAGCCATTCGCCATTCATGTGGGGGATTGTTGGATTTGTTATTTAATAAATAATAATAAAAGCGGCGTGAATGAAAAATGGTGGGAAAAGAAATGGAGGGATGACCCACGATCCGGTCCGGTCTAGCCCGTTTTCCTTTCTCGGATTAATTTAAATTCTTTTTAAATTTCCCGCAAAAATTTTCAACAGCCATGGCTGTTCTGAAACAGTGTCATACATGTTCCAACAGCCATGATTATTCTGAAAAGTTGCAAACCACTTCAGAGGGTCACACATGTTCCAATGGCCATGATTATTTTGAAAGGTTGCAAACCTCTTCGGAGGGTCACACCTGTTCTAACAACCATGATTGTTCTGAAATGTTGCAAACCTCTTGAGAGGGGCACACCTATTCCAACAGTCATGACTATTATGAAAGATTGCAAACCTCTTCAGAGACATCGTCTAGTTGGCTATAAATAGACCTTCAAATCATAAAATATTTACTTATGAAATTTTTTGAATCTTCTTCTTCTTCTTCTTCTCCACAAAAAATATTCTAGTGTATTTTACGACCATCGAGTGGTTCGCCGATCACCAGAGTGTTAGGTACCGATACACTGGTGAGTTAAATCATTCTATCCTGGGAGGATATATTCCAGAACCTCAGGTACTTGAGGGAAATAATTTCCTAAAGGACATACTGTGTATTTATTGGGCTCGATTTTTTCCTATAATATTTTTCCAGAATTTAATTTGAAGAAGTTTACTGTTTTCGGAATTTAATTTTCACTAACTTTCTGTTTTTGTTTTCAGAAAGATTATTATTTAATTTATTTTTAGCAATACAGATATATAACAACATATACTTTAATTAAATCCCACAACCTTTAAGGTGAACACGTAAATAGTAGGGAAGCTGCACGGATTTAGCATTGACCAGAATCATTAATCTAGAAACATGAATAATTCACCTTTAATAGACTAGAATAAATAAGATGTAACCTAAGTTTCTTCATTCTTACTCAATGTGCTTTCTGGGTATAATAAAACACATACTATATGGCATAATTGGAAGAAAAAAACTACAGTTTTTTGATGATATTATTACATTTAATGGTCCTAAGACGTATGATGAAACATTAAGCTGGAGGGGAGATTAATTAAATCAGAACCAAGGTCCGAGCTGGTTTTAAAATTCCATTAAGGAGATTTTAAGTTTGAAGCTCCTTGTTAATTGAAATCCAACCAACTTGGAGTGGGAATTTGAATAAAGACAGCGGTCAATGAAATATTGCTACTTTAGGTTTAAGTAGGACTAAATACATCATATTGCAGAATATAATTTGATTATTAGTTAGGATTTAGCATGAAAAAGAGTTTTTCTAAATCCATTTTGTGGTGCATATCAATTTTGGTCCTAACTAGGTCTTATGATTAAACATATTGTTAATTCTATGAATAGACTAACAAATTGTAATCACAAATTCCTATATATTTGGATACGTAACTAAAACTTCAGCTGACTTTGAGTTTAGAGATCATTAGGTCAACTGCTCAATTCTTTTCTGCTCCATCAAGTCAAGGAAAGAACAAGAAAAAGAATATATCACCAAATATGTATTAAAAAAATAAGAGAAATGTTTGACTTAATTCCTCAATGTCATATCAAGAGCCTACATATGAAAAATTAATAAATTTGAGAGAAAAAAAAAAGAGAAGAAAATTTCATGCATATAAGAAATAAAGAAATAGAAATATCTACGTACTCTCACATAATTAGAACTCTGGGTATAGTAGTGGCCGGGGAATATGATGGCAACGTTACTAATTAAAAACAAATGATTGGAACATACTTAATTAGTATTTGTGGAAATATCAAAATTCTCTACTTGTAGAAAAAATATTAGAAAAGGTTAATCCATGAAAACTTATAGCTAGAAGAAATCCAGCATTATGAAAACTTAATAGTCTAGCTGGCCAAATTTTATCTTGTTCGTGAAGATTTAATTATTACCACATAATCTCCTTCCATACTTTCCCTTTATAAAAAACTAAAAGAAAAAAACCCCCCGAATACCTACTATAATATGTAATTCCTTATAAGTCATAACAAATTTGATATGATAATTATAAAAATAAGTGAAATATAACTGTTATAACATGTTAAAATATAGTGATAATGCACACGACTTGTACAGTGACAACTTAAAATCTAAATCCATATAAATATATTTTTTTTAAAAGAAGAGAAAATCTCGCAAATTAAATAAATAAAATAGAAAATTGAAAGACATCACAATCATAGTGAACCTTGAAAGTGAAGAATGCAATGGTCCTGGTTCGCAAGTATAAACAATTTGAGCCGTAGAATTTTAACAAGACTAAAAGGTACATTTTATTCGTTCTTAAAATGTGACGTGTCAGCCAATCAAACTTCACCATCATATCCTATTAATCTAACCCTTTGTTAATAAGCAACTATAGGAAATACTTTCTTTCAATAATTATTATAAAAGGACCCCAGAAAACAAAAAGAAAAAATAATAATACTACTAAACCCAAAAGTAGGAGTAATATATTAAAATACCGAAATAAAATAATAGTAAGAAAATTCGATCTAAAATTCCTTTATCTTTTGTTGTCATATTTTAATATGCCCCTCTCCTTTGCTTTGTCTAATCATCTTCTCTTTTTTACAATGTCAACCAGATTCCGGTAGTTTCTCTTCCCACCCACCCCTATTCTGTTTATATATATGTGGTGTATAAATACAACTCTCACTTGATAAATTCAGTTTCATGTAAAACCAATAAAACAAGTCTGTACTCAAGCTTTTTCAAGTTGAAGCAAGAACAATTAACAAAGGCAAGAAATATATATATAGTTGTAGTACTGGATAAAAGAAGTAAGTGGACATGGGTGATGAATTTCAAGCAGGAGTTTGTGGAGGAAATTGGTGGAATTCAAGTAGAAGTATATTTGGTTCAACACTATGTGCAGCATCTTCTATAGGAAATAACTTTGCATGGCCAAATAATGACTTGTTGGATATGAAATCCTCCTGTAGGTCTAATGATGAATCTGGTAATTCTGATGATTCTGTTGTACTTGAAGAATTACCCAAACATGACTCCACTCTACAAATGTTGGGTATTGGCCTTTCTTCATCATCAATTTCTTCAACTCCTGATTGGAACCATACCATGATGTAAGAAATTTTTCATACTACTTTTATTTTAATATCTATAGTATTGGTCTTGGAAGAGCGTAACTGAAACGAGTGAAGATTTATATAGCCGATCGACTTCAGTTTTGTTGTTGTAATTGTAAGATTGGGATAAAAAAAAAAAAAGGAGATACTTGTATCATGTGTTATTCCTTCACTGTGGAAAAAAAGGGTTTCTCTAAAAAAGTCAATTTTGTTGTTTTTATTGATAAAATTAAGTTTGTAACTTTTTCTTGAAATTATACAGGCATGGAAATGGGAGGGGTGATAGCAGTTATCCTTCAATACTACAAGAAGACCTAAATTCAAGCCTGAATTACAGGCAAGAAACGACTGGGGTTGATTGTTCTCAGGAGCTGGGAAAGAATTTTTCTACTATAACTCAAGATTCTTCAAACAACTCATTTAAACATCAAGATTTTACTTTAGGCATGAATCCAATCACTAGCTCAACTAATACTGATCAATCCACTGTGATTTCTTCAAGCTTTCCAATGAATTCTTCTTTTTCCAATTATCCATCAGCTTTACTTCAGACCTTATTTGATAATGATCCTCCTCAACAGCAACCACAACAACAATCTTTCTTTACTAATAATAACCAACCAATGAATTTCCCAGTTTCCTTAAACTATAGGCCAAATTTGAACGATCAGTTTTCACCTTCTGTGCCTAAATTCCCACCCTTGTTGAGGCCTTCTTTACCAAAACAAACACCTTCTAGTTTTCCTTTCACTAATCCCACATCCTTAAACAATATGCGCGGCAATCTTTTGCCATCTATGCATTCACAATTGCTGCTGCAATCACCAACATTTCACGAGAAATCCAGTGTTCCTAACAATTCTGCCAAGGTAAAAATACATTAAACTTTAAGTATTTTAGCACATATCAAGTAGTAATAGTTAACCAATGATAGCATGTTATTCCATTTTTACTTGTCAATTATGGTCAGTATATAGAACTTAAACTCGACAAAATGAGAGTTGGACATGCTGTTGTTAGTTTTTTTTTTTTTTTAATGATTAACCAAGCATTTGCTCAAAAAAACATTTCAGTCTAATGTTGAAGAATTGCGAGAGTCGAGGGCTAAGAAAAGTGAACCAGCATTCAAGAGGGCAAGAATGGAGACACCATCTCCATTGCCAACTTTTAAGGTATAGGACATATCTAATCGAACTTTTGACTAAAGGAGGAAGCTTTAAGCTTTTTCTTTTTGTAAGTAAAATGATTGTTTTGTCCAAAGAAATGGATGAGAATTTTTCAGCTTTTTGTTATCAGGTCAGAAAAGAGAAACTGGGGGACCGGATAACTGCTATCCAGCAATTGGTTTCACCTTTCGGAAAGGTAAATATTTGGAGTTTTCTCTTCCACTTTTAATTCATCTTCTAAATTTTTATAACACTTTCAATCAAGTTGTTAATGATATTGTATCTTTCTTCTCTCAGACCGATACAGCTTCAGTTCTCCATGAAGCTATTGAGTACATTAAGTTTCTCCATGATCAAGTCAATGTAAGTAATTACCTTCATTAACACACTAAATAAGGGTTTTCAGTGAATCAAGAAACTCAAACTTAATTGATTGTTTTATTTATTTCAGGTTCTTAGTACTCCGTATTTGAAAACTGGATCACCCGCTCTACACCAACAGGTAAAACATCTATACTCATTATATTAAGTTCCATATATGTATATATATTTGCACGTTAACGCGATGTGTATTAAGTGCGCTATATATATTTTATTTTTCATGTAGTGAGTTATGATAGTACTTACATAGATGGACTTATAACTTATATACATTCGCAATATAGAAAAATATATTTATGCTATATATTTTAACATGTTATGGAGAGTTACATAATTTTTCAGATTACTAATTCCACAATTTTATGAACAGTTACCTATACGACTTATGTGAGAATTATTTAACAAGTTTAGTGCATAGAAATTAAATGATGTAAATATAATGGTTATTATTTGCAGAGTGGTGCTAAGGTTAAGGAACAAGAAGGATTAAAACAAGACTTAAGGAGCCGAGGGCTGTGCCTAGTACCAATATCAAGTACTTTCCCAGTAGCAACTGAGACTAGTACAGATTTCTGGAATCCAAATTTCGGTGGTACATTCAGATAAGATACTTATTATAATCAATGAGGAGAAAGCACTGGAGAAGTGATTTATAGTTAATTTGGTACTAATACTTTCGAGAAGAAGGATTAATGCACATTGGTATCTTAGGGGGAAAAAGGAAAAGGTGAAAAGAAGTGACTATACAAAGGAAGACAGCCAATGCTGGGCCATGATCTACAGGCAGAATGATGTGTTTGTAGACTAAGTACATGATTATTATAGAGGATAATGTAGAGCTGTAATAACAATAATAATCTGGGATTAGGAACAGGAACAGGTGCTAAATTTAGCTGAGAGTTTTAGATTAGTTTATTTAACAAAATTGTTATGTTTGTGTTGTTGTGGGTGTTGGTTGGGCTGAATTTAGCACAGGATAGAAAACTTTTTGTTCCTGTTTCTATATTTATATATTTAAGCTTATGAGTTAATTATATATGAATTCTCTTTCATCTTTTTAATTACATGACTATTCTCCCTTCTTTTTAATTATATAAAGAAATGTTGAATTTAAAAGAAAAAAGGGAACAAGAGAGCGGAGTTTATTGAACTGCATAGCTTTTTTTTTTTTTTTTTTAAAATATTATAATTTGTTTGGAATTTGGAATGTTAGCAGTGGAAGTCAGAGGGGAGTCCCACTGATAATACTTTTAGGCTATTTTTGTAAGAATTCTTGTTCCAGCAAGTGGGTCGGCCATAAGCACTCTTATAACCATTTTAAACCATTATTATGTGACTCAAATTGACTTGGCGGCCATACCTAACCCCCCCCCCCCCCAAACAACCCAAAAAGAGAGGAGAGAGGAAAGAACCCTGGTGATCTACACCAAACTAAAAACCCTACTTGAACTACTATGGGATATGGAATATTTTGTTTTATATATTTATAACTCATATAATTGTTTAGTACATTAAATCTATCCTTAATTCTTTTAGTTTGATTAGGTTTAGCTTTAAAGTCTTGTCCTGATATGCTAAGCATTTCAGAATTGAAATATTCTACTAACTCGTTCTTTTCTGAGCCAGCCCACTCTGACGAAAGATTTTACGTCTTCTCACTTTTATATTAATTCTACGTGATTCGACCTCCAAACATACCTGTTGGTGTTTTACTTGTTTGGTTTATCATTAGAGCAAATATGATGCATCATATATGCTATTTTCTCAACGTTTTGTTAAGGATAAACCAATCAAAAACTTAGGACACAACAATACGTACTCTCCGTAATACTTATTATTATTATAATGTCTTTTCTTCTTCTTTTTTTATGGTAGAAGTTATGAACTGTGTTGATACTTGATAGTGTAAAGTGTTGAGCACACAGATCTCTCCCGTCAAAGAGAGAGAGAGAGAGAGGATGTAGTTGAGGAAATTGTGTATATCGATCACCATTCTTGAGGTATTGATATTTTGATCGATAACGATATAGTTGGTCCAACTGAAAGATTTTATATTTGAACGTTTATGGATTATAATATAAAAACTTAAGGCACAATGAATATGAAGCAAAGTATTTAACATGTTGTCATTTAGTTGCTCTATCCCAGCTTTTATATATATATATATATATATAAAGTAAACAAACCTTAGATTGTAATGACACGTTTAAAAATCATGTGACATAACTACAAAGCGGACAATATCACTAGTGGGTTGAAATGTTACAACTACTCCGCGTGCAACCTTGAACGGTGGTGGAGCCTCGCTCAGTCCCTAAGGTGGGTGTCACGCGAAGCCTACATCAACAAAACACGGGAGAGATGTTGGTTGTATAAGTAAACAAGTCTTAGACCCTAGTGACTCGTTTTAAAGTCGTGGGGGCCTAAACCCAAAACGGACAATATCACTAGCTAGTCGGTTGGGCTTAACCGGAATTAAAATGGATTCAAAAGCGTCAAACCTCTCTTATTTGGAAAAAATATAACCCATAATGGTATTTAATAATAGAAGGATTTGGCAAAAATCTGTAAAATTGTCCCTCTTAAAAAGATTATTCCAAAGTAAATTGACAATTTATATATATTAGTAAACGAAAATATATGAAATTGTCCCTCCTAAAAAGATTATTCCAAAATAAATGAGCAATATATATAAGTGAAAATAAAGACTTTAGGAAAGCGAGGAAACATTTAGTAAAAGCTAAAGGGCTTCAAATAATGAGTATTATACCCATGTTTATGCGTATCTTTAATTGAGAAGCTTAAAATTGAAGAAATCCCTATGACAAGCAACTCATGATAAAAGAAAACTTTGATTATTAGTATCTCTAGCAATCAGCTTTTATGATCTTTTTATGACAATTGAATTGATCGGTTGATGGCTATTGTACCAAACCTTAGAGCAACAGGATCTATACCTTTGTTCTTCAGTTATCCATCAATGAACTAAGATCTTATATTTTCTTGGTGATATGACATTTGGCTTTATTTATTATTTCCTCCCCCATTCAGCACAATTTTTTCATGCGTAGTACTTTTAATCTGATTTCTAACTAGTACGTAAATTTTATTTAACAGTACCAAAATTAAATATAAGAATTATATAAAACAGAAAATAAAATAATTTGACTCTTGTATTTCGAACTTTGCTTTTTCAGACGTAAATATATCTTTTCTTCTTAGGTTAAGAAAAGAAGTGTGTGTTGGGGGATGGGGGAGGAGAGCTTTGTGAAGAGAACAGACGAACATGACTGGGTTCGTTGGTTATCACGGATTAGTTCTCCCTATAATCAAGATAAGTACTAACATCCATCACAAAATTTAACGGGCATTTGGTATATTATACACATATTTAGTTTAAGGACGCGCCTTTGACCTATTTTGATTAAGACCAAAAACCCTCCACCGGATAATAATGCTTTTGTTTGACCCAAAAGCTATCGGTTGCTTTATGAATTAGGGACAATCAAAGATTATAAAAGGGTAAATCGGAATCAGTGGTAATATATTCAAGGATAGATCTATAATTCGTATGTAGTTTGCTCTAGTGAAATCGTAAGAAAACTTATTGGAGTATTAAAACTAGCCAACAATAGAGAGATGAGATAGAGAGAGAATGATAGTTAGAGCTTGTATTATTAATGAATAATAACACTTATCTTACAAATGAGGAGGCCATTCCTTATATAGAAGGAAGGCCCCCTCGCCAGAATATTACTTTATTCCAGAACTATTGTTATCACAAAAACGAAAATAGGCGGAGGAGACGAGACGCCTAGACGGGCGAGTTTGTCAATACGCCTTTATAGTCAGGGGCATACTCCCTCTCGTCGTATGGGCGTGGAGGAAGGTATACTCGACTTCTGTGGCCGTATAGGGAGGTGTACCCGACTCACATTAATCGTATCCGATTCAACCTCATACAGTTAATCCCTCCGCCCGTTGGAGATATATTCAATATATATCTGCAATGGGTGGAAAAAATCAACCCGTCTCGGATCTATCCGCGTGTGCATACGTGGCATGTTCTTTTGAACCGTCGTTTACTGATGACATACGTCATGATTGCAACTGCTCCCGAGGCAAGCCAAAAGGGTGATTTGACGTTTCGGTTTTCCGCCTCCTTTTCTGATACCAACCACTTAGAATCCCGTGTACTGGCCCACTATATAGGGAGGGATTTCAAGATTTTTCATTTTTTGGATCCTTACAAAAAGTTCTTTGTACTTCTATAACTCATCTTTTCTTATAGTGATACTTAGCAGCTTTTCGTATTGATTTTGTAGCTTGTTAGTATACCTTGAATTTGATAGAAAGATTAACAATGGCTAAAGGCAGTCGTCGCCGTGGGACAGATGGGGGTGAGGTCACTTCTAGGGTTCCTCAGCCCTCGGGAGGTGGGAAGAAATCCCGCAAACCTCTCGTTCTTCTTTCCTTAGTCAACCTGCTTCCCCGCGGACTATACATTCGAAGGGATTTCCCTACAAATGGGGATACCTCGGCATGGGAAAGGTCCAAATTCACTGAACCTCTTTTGAATGAACTCCGAGTATTTTGTCAGATTTCGGAGACGATCGTCATGCAAATGGTCGAGGGGACTTTGCTAACGTACACAGAGCTGGGTTCTGTGCTTTCTATGAATACCCATTTATAATAGGGTGTGGCCTCCCCATTTATCCATTGGCGGAAGAGTTGTGCCGGTTTTACAATGTATGCCCAGTCCAGCTTACCCCTTATACGTGGAAGATATGTCATATTCTGACGACTTATGCCGAGAGGGCCGGATTAGATGTAACGGTATACCATCTGCTACAGCTGTTCAGTCCCGTGTTATGAGAGGGATGATGCTTCAGTTAAAGAATCGTGGGATGAAGGGCTTGGTCGTCGAGACAGACAACAAGCCTAATCACCAGTTCTGGCTAAAATATTTCTTTGTCCGAACCTCGGATCTGGTGTCGGACCCTGCCGGATTTCCTGAGGCATGGAATACCGAACGTAAGTGTATCCCTCGTGCTTAATTATTTTACGCATGTTCGACCTTTCGTCATCTTGTTATATTTTATATCTGCAGCAAGGGTGCATACGCCCCAATCTGTGCCGAATATTAAAGCCTGGGTGGGGCAGTTGATCCCCTTCATGGGGGAGTGTAGGACGTGGGTCGCATTTACCACAAGATATGGCCTCCCAGGTATTGTACTGGTTCTAGGTTTGGCGACCATATATTTCATCAGACGCCGTGTTTTCTAATGCATTTTTATAATTGTGTTGGCAGCGCGGAGTACACCGCGGAGGAGGAGATGTTGTGCTGCTACTTCCTCTTCGGTAGATTCTGGCTTTGAACACGTGGTTCACGTGAGCGAGGTCACTCTTGAGGCCGCTCGTCCTGAGGGCGTCCAAGTAGATGTGGAAGCATCTAGTGCTGGTGCTTCCGATGCTACTCGTTCTGAAGGTGAGGCCGTAATTCGGGAGCCGACTTTTGCGGACGTCCCCGAGACTTCTTATCCCGTGATTGAGTCGGTAAATGAACCGACATCTAGAGAGGGCCCCTCGCCTCCACCTCCTCTTGTTGAAGAGGACGCTTCAGAGGACGATGAGCCGTTGGAGCGAAAGAGGCGCTGACTACTCCTTGGTAAAGGCGTGGTCATGGAGCAGAGGAAGGTGATCACTCGCCATCCTGAGTTGAGTCTGGTCCTTATGGGCGATGCCATCCGACCAGAGAGGGCGGCCCTCTTGGGGGAGGTTGCGGGAGATACCGCTTCTGCTCACGTTGGGGATGATAGCACGCCGACTGTTGTCGGGCTGGCTGCTAACGAGGAAGGGGTTGCTCCTGAACAGGCTCCTGCTTCCGCGGACGTGCTGCGGGAAGACTATGCCCGGGTGGATATGGCGACGATAGGTCCTACCCGTCGACTTGTGATTCCTATGGGATACAACCTGTTGCTGGACAACGAGCAGGATGCAGCGGACATGTCCTTGTTATGTGGTGCTACCGAGGCAAAGTCTTTGAAGGTCCTAAGCGATAGGGATTTGTCTCGTCGAGTCGCTGGTGCTGCCTTGCATGTAAGACTTTAATATTGTTTTTCGAAGTTCTTTTATGGGCCTGAGGCGTCGTGTCATTTTGAATTATGTCTTTTCTTTATCTTTTTCTCAGACTCTCATCTTAGAGGTAGAGCGAGGCCGACAGGAGCAAAATAAGAATGCTGCCCTTAGGAAGGCATCGAAGAAATACAGGGAGGCCCGTGGTAAGCACAAGACACTGGCGGACGTCTACACCCAGGACCCTTAGTTTCGAGTTTTTCGTGAGGGATTGGAGCTGACAGAGGATCAGCTACGGAAGCGTATGGCCCAGCTGGAGAAGACGGACGCAGACCTGATGGCCGCTTTGGCGCGAAACACCAAACTGGAGAGCCTTCTTCAACAGCAGGAGAGGGAACTAGAACTGGGCCGTATGGCGATGGCGGAGGCAGCGGAGTTACGTGCCAGGGTTGATGCCCTTACTGCCGAGCTTGGAACTATGACGGTCGAGGTGGCCGCTCCTTGGCATGCGGAGACTGTTGTTCCTGTTGACGACGTGTCTCGTGAAGCTCATGATATATGAGTGTATGCTGAGGCGAGACAGACTGTTTTCGAGGAGCTGCTGGCCGTCGGTAGAACCACTGAGGCAGAGGTTGAAACTCAGCGTCGCCTTGTTAGGGTTGCGCACGAGGCTTGTGGGTATAACCCCGACTCTTCGGACCTAGCGGGCTATACCTTTGCGGATGTGAACCAATTGGGCATAGGATCTTGGATTTCTTCAGCATTCCGGGCCGAGGGCGATGGGAACCGTGTTGACGGTATGGTTGACGAGGCGGAAGTTGGCGGGGGCCAGGATGGTTAGATAGGACTTTTCCTCCTTTTTTTTTGTAATCGAGGAAATGTTGTAAATTTGTAATCTATTAAATGACTTATAATGATTTCGTTGGAATTGTGGTTTTTTTATGTCTTTTTTTGCAATTTCTATTTTTCATGTGGTATTGCCTTTAATTGAGTTAATTCATCGTAGTCGGGTTGGATTGTCTCCGGTCACGGCTGCTTGTGTTTTTTTACGCGGCTATTGTTTTCCCTTTGGCTGTTTTATGCGTTCAGAAATGGCCGTGGCCTTCCGTGCTTGCGGGCAGTCGTAGCCTTTTGTTTGCTGGAGAGGACCGTAGTCTCTCCTTACGCCGTTGGGGCCTTAGTCTTTTACGTTTATGGGTGGACGTGGCCCTTTGTTTATCGGAGATGACCGTAGTCTTTCCGTACGTCGTTAGGGCCTTAGATTTTTGCGTTTATGGGTGGCCGTGGCCTTTTTTTTTATTGGAGATGACCGTGGTCTTTTCTTACGCCCTTAGGGCCTTAGTCTTTTGCGTTTATGGGTGGCCGTAGCCTTTTGCTTATCGGAGATGACCGTAGTCTTCTCATACGTTGTTAGAGCCTTAGCCTTTTGCGTTTATGGGTGGTCGTGGCCTTTTTGTTTATCGGGGATGATTGTAGTCTTCTCATACGCTGTTAAGGCCTTAGCCTTTTGCGTTTATGGGTGGCCGTGGCCTTTTTGTTTATCGGAGATGATCGTAGTCTTCTCATACGCTGTTAGGGCCTTACCCTTTTGCGTTTATGGGTGGCCGTGGCCTTTTTGTTTACCGGGGATGACCGTAGTCTTCTCATACACTGTTAAGGCCTTAGCCTTTTGCATTTATGGGTGGCCGTGGCCTTCTCACATTAATCGTATCCGATTAATCGTAGTCTTCTCACATTAATCGTATCCGATTCGATCTCATACAACTTTCATCTCCTACCACTTTATTTTATACTCTATCCAGAAGGTGATAATTTTTCTTTTTTAGATTTAAATAGAGGATTACAAGATTTAAAAGTTTTTCTTACTTTCTAAAACTTTATGCTTAGTCAAATTATGATTCATTTTAAAACAAAGCATCTGACAAAAAGGGTTGCTCTTATGGTAAGAAACTTTCATTTCCAACCAAGATGTTGTGAGTTCGAGTTTCCCCAAAAGCAAGGTGAGAAGTTCTTGAAGAGGAGAATACCGTGAGTCTATTTGGAAATAGCCTCTGCGTACACACTATCCTCTCAAAACCCCACTAAGTGGAATTATACTAGTTGTTTAAACAAAGCATATATTGATGTTAGTAAAGTGTGTATAGATCTTTGAGTAGTTTCACTTTAATAGGCAAGATGGTAGCTTTCTTTTTTCTTGTTTTGGCTAATCATTGCAAGTTCTGAGATAGACTGTCTTCAAGCATATGTTTTTTCTAGTAATTTTTTTCTTTTTTTTGCTTTCTGCAACTTTGAATCTCATCTTCAAGTAATTTCACACTCAGAATTGGAGCAGCAACTTTGAATCTCATCTTCAAGTAATTTCACACTCAGAATTGGAGCAGCCATCAATTCTGCCCTACGTAGCTTTTATCTATTATTCCAACATGTTAAAACTAGCCGACGAGCGAGTGAGGTTTGCTCTAATAATAAAAACCTAAAACACCAACAGAGATAAGTTAGGTCAAAATTTCAATATTCACTGGACTGAAAAGAATCAAGAAAACAAACTACACTTAAAGAAAACAGCGAGGGACTTTCCGTACGAAGATTAATCTGAACGAAAATACTGTTTAAAATCCAGAAAATACTCCAATTCTAGTATATTATATTGGAACTCCAATATATTATATTGGAGTTCTAGAGTTTCAGTATAATATATTGGAGTTCCAGTATAATATATCGGTCCAACATAATATGCTGGAAGTTCATACAATAGATGCTCCAATCTCCGGTATATTATGCTGGAACTTTTCGCGTGTTGGAGTTTCATACACAGGTCCGATCTCCAGTCTATCATGTTGGAATTTTTCGTGTTGCAACAAAATAGAGGCTATTTTTCAATGACTTTACAAACGCTAACTATTTTTGAATGACCAGTTCAAAAACTGGCTAGCCCATGCTATTCTTACTGTTAATATGTATGAACCGTCTATCTTAATCTCTTAGAAAAGGTGACACATATTTTTTATATTCATATTAAACATATAATAGATAGAGCAACTTATAAGCAGAATGCCTCAACATTATTGAGGTAATTGCTTTCTAGAAATCCTTCACATATGTGCTTGTACCAGTCATGCTGAAAACAATGTGTCCCAACAGAGACAAAGGGAAATGAACAAGAAAAAAAGATAAAAAGTGAATGAGATAGAAAATGCAAGCATCAAGTTGAGATTTTATTACTTTTAGCAGAGATTAGAAGGACCACTTCTATCTTGGATATATTCTCTGGATAGGCTCTCCATTTTAAGCTGATTTATTACTCTGTTTATGTTTGGAAAATGATGATGTTGTTGTCTATACAATATATAAGACTAGCTGTTGCTTCTTAAGCAAACAAGGTATCAACATATGTTTCATAACTCAACTCAGTAGTTTGGGCCAACTTATAGGGATTGGACCACCAAAATATTCTTAGAGTTCAAATGGCTTTTGGACATCCAATATATTGACTAGCATTACCTCTTAGAAATTGTTACAAAATTTCTGTCCTTTTTTTTGGGGGTGAGGTGGGTGAGGTGGGGGTAGGAAAGGATTTGTTGCTGCAGTCGTTGGCTATGAAAGGGGGGAAAATATTAAGTATTGATTCATAAAACATGTAAACCAACCTCTTTAAACTATGACAGACACCAACCAATGACCCTATAAATATGCTGATACAATAGGAAATAATGACTTATTGTGTAGTTCAGTAGGAATGCAACTTGAAACCAAAACAAGTGTACTAGACATAGGGTGAAAAAATAAACAGTAGAAATACAATACTATAATTGTAGTGAAACAATCAGGCAGAGCCTTTGAGCTTCTTTGTGATGGTGGCAATGTATTTTCCCTGGTGGAAAGCTTGCTCCATTTCAAGCTCTGTTGGCTGTCTAGAGCCATCTCCAGCATAAGTTCCAGCACCATAAGGACTTCCACCTTTAATATTCTCCATCTCGAACATGCCGCCTCCAAATGTGTAACCAATTGGAACAAAGATCATTCCATGGTGAACAAGCTGTGTAATTGCTGTCAACCTGCAGATTTATTAAGTCTAAGTAAAAATTTTGAGCTTAACTTCTATATACCAACACTGCAAACACCTAAAAGTAATTATAGTTAACCTGGAAAATTAGAGCAGGCTGCTTGTTACAACAGGTTCAAAACTTCAAATATACTGATAGTGCATTTTTTTTAAAACTTACTGACAGTATATAAAAGTTATTAAGCGCAAAAGTTTCGAGGAAAAGATGTGAGTCTTTGACGAAAAGAGACTAACGCGGTAGTCTCTTGGCCACCTCCTTGAGAGCCAGTGCTATAGAAAAGGCCTGCTGGCTTGCCGGCAAGTTGCTGAGTTCTCCAAAGACCTCCAGTGGCATCAAGAAATGCCTTGAATTGAGCTGCCATCATCCCAAATCTTGTTGGGAACCCGAACAAAAAGCCATCAGCCTCAGCAAGGTCATTGGGTGTGATAATTGGTGCATCGCCTTTCGCTGGGGCACCCATCTTTCCAAGAACCTCTTCTGAAAGAGTTTCTGGTACCTGTGCCATTCACAAATCAACAAAAAGCTAAAATACAAAAGCAATACATGTTCATTAGTTTTTATCCTTTCACCTCCAAAGCCCTCTAAAGGGCATTGATCAGAAAACAGCCAATCATAGGAATCAAGAAATCATGGAAAAGTTAACTGTCGCAAGTGAATTTATAACGGACAATGAAGTAATGAACTAACTATATGGACTATTGTTGAATTGTTTTCTTTGTCTAACTGAATTGGCTACTGTAATTTCAAACAAGTAGTAGTCACACTAGGAATCACTGCATCAAATATCAAGTCAATAATTTCTCAGCAGGATTTTAAGGAGAGGACTAGGACTCTAGAGATTTCACACTGTCAATGATTAATGTAATAACTTTAGGAGATATTAGGTTTGCAAAGTCAAAATCACATACTTCCATTAATTTTCAGAGATCAAGAATTCTCTAAGTCACACTCACATAAATAACATCATTAAAAAGAAGTGACAAACAGACCTGCCATAGTTTGGCTTCTACCCCTTCAACTGATGCAGCTCCTTTTTTTATCTCTTGTGCTAGCTTCTCAACATGTCCATACGTTGAGTAGTAACTGCATCAAGTTATATTTTTTAGCCATTAGCTTTACAAGCCCCATATTGAAAATCAAATGAATTAAACAATCCATCCACACTTTTAGAAACAAGATTTTTGGGGTTTATAAGACTTCACAGTATCAGATATGCATACGAGACACATGAAAGTTGACTTTAAATTGAATAAGAATCACAGATCACATTGGAATAGTTGCAAGCAATCTAGTTAATTAACACCAAATACACATCAGGCACTATAATCTAACTTCACGAAACTTATAAAGATAAAACCGGACAAAAGATAGCACAAACCAGAAAGCAATCAATCATCAAAAATCACCCAATAGAGGATGTCTTGAGTAAAGTTTTGGGAATTTGTTGGAGAACTGTTAGTTGATACAAGTCAACAAAATAATTGACCAAAGATTATATCACCAACTCCATCTAGCAGCTTAGCTTCAGGTTGATATTTTTTAATTTCAAGAATGTCATCTTATACAGGAGCAAAAGAGTACCTAACCAACTCATGCAAACTTAGTTGGTATATCATTTTCATAAGAATCTTTCAGTGAGCAAAAAAGTCTTCTACCTTAGATCAAGAGAACAGACACAGGTAAAAGTGGATAGGTTGATGTTTTGTTTTGTTTTTTTAATTTTGAATTTATAAATACAGAGGAATAATACCTAACCAGCTCTTGAAAAAATTAATTGGTTAAATCATTTTCACTAGAATCTTCCAGTAAGCTAAAGATTTCCTGAACTAGATCAAGACAACAAACACTGGAAACAAATGATAGCCTTCACACACAATCAGCATTCAATTGATCATTACATCATTAATTTAAAAAAAGAATCAAATCCAAAAAACAAATTTTGCAGAGCCTTAGATCATTACCATAAAGAAGGAAAATTCCCATAAATATAATAAGGTCGGAACATAAGCACACAACCATGGGAAAAATGATCTAGGAAAACAAGAATAAAGAATCTAACAACACAGATCAGAATAACAAAAAACAAATCACACCCACAATTCGTTTCACTCTAAAATTCAAACAGAGAATTTAAAACTCAAAAATAAATTACAGGAAATAGACTACAAGAGCGTAACATGTACAAGAAAATAAACAGGTACAAACATATATATATATATATATATATATATGAGATAAATGTAGAAAAGAGCGCTTACACAATGTAGACTTTGGTAGCCATTGAAAGTAAGGTTAGGTGAATGAATGAGTTGGAATACAAAGAGAAAGAGGAATGGTGGAAGAGAGTGGGGAGGCCATTGCTGCTTATATAGTGGGGGAAGAGTCAAATATCCATTTGGAGTTGACCATTTTCATAGAGGCTTCTCAGATTTGTGTGGATTAATTAGGGGTAATTACGTCATTTTCTCCTCATTTATTTATTCCTCCATAAGCTGTTGATGTCACGCTCATCATAATTATCGTAATAATAATTATAACTTTCTCTTTTTATTTTTGGTTTTTATATTAGACTATACCCTAAATTCTTTATATGGACCGCGTTGGTTTGGTTCTTATCAAAATTAAACCAAACTAATTATATCAGTTTGGATTGGTTTGATTTTATCGTATTTTTTGGGGATTTTATTACTTACACATTATTTCAAATCTTTGTTAGTTAAATTTTTTTATAAGTAAATATATGTTTAGTAAAATTTTAAAAACTTGACAAATATATTATCTATTTTTTTCTTTTGGTAATTAAATCTTTATTACCATGTAAAAACATTACAAACCTTTTTTGCAGCTTGTTCTGGACATTAGTCCCAGACTAAGCTACTGCATTATCTCTACTTTCTATACATTTCTACACAATGGAATATGAATTTAATTCTTGCAGAAAAATTTCCATGCTTTTCTTCACTAAACCTCTACCATGGATGTCTTGTACTAAGCTCCTTGTGATTATTTCAGCAGTACTCTCTTCTCCTCTGGATATTCTTAAGTTTCTCTCCTGCCAGATATAGTATATGCATCATACTAGTGCCATTCTATATATTTCAGCCTTTGCACTTTTACCACCACAATATTTTTCTGCCCATGCTATTTCATCACTCCACTCCATCACTAGTCTATAAACCTGCATCCATCTGAGCATTGCATTCCAAATCTTCATTGAGAAAAAATATGTGAAGAATAAATGCTCTATATTCTCTCCTGCTGCTTTGTACAGTGTACAAGTTTCATCAATATCACATCCCTAAACATTTAGTCTATCTTTTGTTTGGAGTCTTCTATGAGCTGCCAGATATCCCATAAAAATCCACTTTGGTAAACCTGCATTATTCCATATGATCCTCCTCCATGGTACATTGGCATATTGACCTATTTTCTTCAGGTATACTTCTTTGCCTTTGAACTGCTGCATTCTAATTACATCTTCCTCTGTATATCCTTCTTCTTCAAAATATTTTTTGCTTTGAAGATCTTTTGAATCACCCATGAGGCCTGTTGTGGCACCATTCCCCAACCAGGATTGTATTTTTTATAATATACATGAACCCATTGTACCCATAGCTTGTCCTTCTTCTTACACAAGTTCCATAACAGCTTGCACATTGCTACCTTATTCCATAATCCTATATTCATCAAGTTCAATCCACCAGCAACCTTTGGAAGACATAGCTTGTCCCATGCTATTAGAGCCTTCTTTGAATCCTCTAACTTTCCTGTCCACAAGAACTTTCTGCATATGCTCTCAATCTTCTGTATGATCTTCTTAGGTAGAAGAAAAATTTGGAACCAGTAGACAAATATATTATCTATTAAAATATTCTTATAGAAGAGTTTACTTAGTAGCATATGATAATTATCTTTTTAGTTGTCTAATAATTATATTTTTGTTGATGTATATTTTTAAGGTTAATAGAATTTAGTAATTAAACATAAAAGTCAATACGATACCTAAATAATAATAATCACTTCACATTCGAAAAAAATATAAAAATTTAATAGATCTTGACATATGAATATGGAATAACAAAGAAATTGCCACATTTCAGTAATACTTGATAAAAAATGACCATACAGTCCATTATTTAAGATTAATAAATATGGTGCAGTTCATGTTCTATTAAATATTATATCACATAAGAGAATTCCAAATATTTCTAGACATTTTTAAAGAAAATTTTATATATAATCTTGAAATAATATATTTATATGTCGTTTTGGTTCGATTTTTTTTTACTAAATATCAAACTTAATCGAATTTTTCAATCAATTTAATTTGACTTTTCGATTTGATATAATTTTCTGGTTCAATTTGTACACCTTTATTCTTCGTTGAAAGGAAACAAAATAGTAAAGGAAAACTTGACCCCAAAAGAAGAACACAAGAAAAGGGGTTAAAGAAATACTATAAACTTGCCAACTAAAGGCAGAAAAAGGAAATTAAAAGCAGAAAATGAGAAAGTAAATGTAAATGGCATACTATAAAATATTTAATATGAGTACGTTTATAGTAGGTAAATATAGATGGACGTTACATCAATAAGCAAAGAAGTTTTATATTATTGGTTTAAAATAGCTACCACTCAGTCCAAAAGATATATAGCTAGGGGTGTTTATAAAAATTCAAAAAATTGAATCAACTCGACAACCAAATTAAACCGACCAAAAAAACTGATATTTTTTGGTTTGGTTTGGTTTTGATTTTGAATTTAAAAAATTGATCAAATTTGGTTTGGTTTTGGTTTTAATCAGAAAAAAATCAGACCAAACCGACTATAGGAGTAGATATTTCAAATTTATATTACACGCCTATATATATATATATATATATATATGTGTGTGTGTGTGTGTGTGTGTGTATTGTTATACAAAGTTACAAATAATATGCAGTTTATATATAGTTCTTTACCTTAACATTCTAGTTTGATTGGTAGTTTTCTTTTGTTTAGTAAGAATCTATTTCGTGTTAAAAATAACATATTTTTAATTGAATCATTAAATTATTCATCGCTATTTGATTCAACTATCATCAATATATTTTGGTAAATAATAAATTTCTCAAAAGGAAATTGATTCGATAGTGTTACATTGAAAATGTGGTCGCCGGAATATGTGTTTGATAGTGTATGTCTTATATTTAAGAAAAAACCGACAATAATAGAAAAATCCAAAAAACCGACATAAACGGAATTGAGAAAAATCAATTTAATTGGTTTGGTTTGGTTCTAATATTTAAAAAATCGACTTACTTGATTTAATTTCTTTTTATGAAAAATTCGATCCAAACCAAATCACGAACACCTCTATATATAGCAACGTACTAACCCATTAAAGAAAGAAATTACGTATATAGTCATCGAATGGCATCTTCTAACAAGAGGATTCTTGAACAGGGGAAAAAAAATTGAAGTTGCATAAAATTGACCAGTAAATCTTACATTTATTATTGAGAAGGAAATCGTCACGGAGAAATTTACATTAACAATCACCTTATTCTTTTTCGAAGTAGAATAAAAAAATTATTACAAATTTTATTGCACCAGGCATAAAATTTTCATTCCATTCTAGTGGGGCTTTGTATAACTCAGGAATTAAGGGCGAGTTAATTGACATGTTCTAGAATATATAGATCGTGAAATGACGAAGGAATATGAGAATCCATATAAAACTTTTGAAAGGTCCATAATTGACCTAAACAGATATATTAGTTATTAAACATGTTCAAAGTTTTTATTTCAATATTTTAGTAGTAATTAACCATGTTCAGAGGCTTCATATTTCAGACTGGATACATTGGAGGCGGCCTTAAAATGTTTAAATAATTTTTTTTTTTGTCTTCATGTGTTCGACAATAATTATTTAACCTGCTCAAGTACTCTGCATGACTGCATGAACATAATTTTTTGTAATTAATTTGTCAAATAGGTTCCCCTAAGTTGAGAATATATTTTCATTTACCTAACCTTCTTATTGGTTTCAGTCGTATGATATTAAGGGTGAATTTGTTATAACGGAAAATATTTTTCAAGAAAACGTTTTCTTAGAAAATAAGTAGTAATCTTATTCATTTTCAGGTGTTTGGTACTCAAATTAAGGAAAATAACTTCTCAAGAGTATATATAAATAATTTAGATATACTAAACATGAAACCATAAACTTTCAAACCAACAACCTTTCGGACCCACAAATTTCATAAACTTTCGAACCGCTAAACTTTCAATATCGCGGATTTTTAAACCCATAAACTTTAGAATTTTTAAACTTGTAAACTTCCAAACACATAGATCTCCAAACTCATAATTTTCGAACTTGTAAATTTTTAAGCCTTTAAACCGATAAATAATAAAGTTAAAAATAAAAAATATATTTAAAATATTTTTTGGGGGGTGGGGGTGGGGTTGTGGGGGCAGTAAAACAAAAAAAAAATTAAATTACAAAAAATAAAATTTAAAAGAAATTTGTGGGGGTGGGGGGTGGGGTGGGGGTGCAGTAAAATAAAAAAAAGATTTGAAATTGAAAAAAATAATTAAGATAAAAAAAATTTGTCAGAGCTTAATGCTCGAAAATAATAAGGGAGGGGATAGTAGGGTGGGTGGTAACGGAAAAATTAAAATTTCAAAAAAAATACCCTTATTTTTTGAGAGGCGGTGGGTGGGTTGGTGAGGGTGAGGAAGGTTTAAATGGAGTTTTGGAAAATATTTTCCCATCTTTTGATAAGGAAAATATTTTTCTCCAATTGGAGGAAAATGAATTGTAAGGAAAATATTTTTCAAAATATTTAAGCCAACCAAACATGGAAAATTAGAAAATATTTTCCTTCATACCAAACACAACTTAATGTCCTTAGCTATAAAACCAGTCAAATTTCAGAAACCGTAACTTGCACATGACTACTTCTAGTTAGTACCGTTTTGCAATGGCGAAGCTAGGAGTTTTTTTAAGGGTATTCAAATTTGAAAGATGTAAAAAAAGAAAATATTCTGATAAATGATGTTCAATATATATTATATATCTTTAAAATATAATATTTTACCTATATACACAATATAATTTTCCGACAAAGGATGATCAACTGACCACCCTTGTGACCATGTGGCTTCGCCACTACCGTTTTGGAACTTCACAAAGAAACATCTCTATAATTATTAAGACTATTGAATTATGTATTGTATTTATCCTTGTCATAGTGCCGAGTCAGCATATTTAGCTAGCTAGTAATGTTAGTTAGTTAGTGTTAGTATTGTGATAAGTTAGTCTATAACTTTGACGAATAAAAGAAATCTCAACTATATGAAGACTGATTCAACTATTTTCCAATAAATTACTTGGCGATTACATAGCAGACTGATGAGACAACCACAACGGCGGCGACATAGACGTCAATCAATGTTGATAGCCCTCTTTATATACATCATTCTGATAGCCCAGGTTCTACATTAGTTCCGGTTCCATTCGATGGAATTGGCTATCGTTCCTGGAGAAGGAGCGTACTCAAAGCTATTTAAGTGAAAAACAAATTAGATTTCATCAACGGAGACAGTAAGAGACCTAATATAGTGTCTCCACATTTTCATCAACCAGAAAGGTGCGACAATATGGTCACCTCGTGGATCTTAAACTCTTTGTCAAAAGACATAACTAACAGTGTTGAATATGCAAACGACTCCACTGAGCTGTGAAGGAGCTTCAGGACCGATATGATCAGACGAATTGGGCTAAGTTGTACCTAATTCAGAAAGAAATTAATGATTTGAGTCAGGGCATGCTTAATATCACTGGCTACTACACACAAATGAAGAAACTCTGAGAAGAATTGAACACTCTCAGTATCAAAACATATTGCAACTGTGTGTGCACTTGTGGAGCAAAAGAAAGCACGCATAAGGCAGAACAAGATAGAAGGTTGATACAATTCTTAATGAGACTCAATGAAGTATATATGGTTGTTCGAAGAACCATACTTAAGATGAATCCTTTTCCAAACATGGAACATGCATTTTCTCTTCTAAATCAAGAGGAAAAAGGAATCAACTGAATGTTGATTCCACATCATTAAGTGTCTACCTAGGAGGAAGAAATTTCAAGACAAACTACTCAGCTTGGAATGAAAACCAGGTTACAAATAGTAGAACTCGGCTCTTCTGTGAATATTGCAAACGACAAGGTCAAACCAAAGACAAGTGCAATAAGCTCCACGGATACCCGCAAGGTTTCAATCAAGAACCACAATAATACAAGCAAGGTACAGAGAACTACAATTACAACACAAGATTCAACAAGGGAAGAACTGCCATGGCAAATGTAGTCACAGGAGAGCTGGAGCTCCAAGAAGAAGGTCAAAATGTGAGTCTTTCAAAGGAGCAGTATGGACAAATTGTCAGCTTGCTGCAACATTTTCAGATTGGAAACTATCACGACCCTAGTTCACTAATCGTGAACCTATCATGACGACACCCAGTCTTCGCGACTAGGTAAGCCTAACACTTTGAGGAAATTTAACAACCTTTTCGAAAGCAATAAAACAAATACTGAATAACATAAGAAAATGTATAAAGTGCTGCCTGGCACATACACTTCAACTCAAAATACTGAAACAACCTCCAAGACCCGGAAACTTACGGGCAAACACAGGCTAAAGAACATAAGCTATGGCTCTATCATCCAGAAATGTCTATACAACCGAACAAATGAAATGAAACTACCATCTATGAGGAAGAATAGAATGAGACTTTTCGGATCTGCGGATGCGGCAGATGTATACCTCAGGTCTCCCAATGTAGCTCTGAAATCACCGATAATGCGTTCGATCAGAAGTACCTGGATCTGCACAACAAAAGTGTGCAGAAGAGTAGCATGAGTACACCACGCGGTACTAAGTAAGTGCCAAGCCTAACCTCGATTGAGTAGTGACGAGGAAGGTCAGGGCCCTACCGAGAATAATATAATAACAGTATCGAACAGTATAAAGTAGTAAATAATCTGAAATGACAGCAAAAATAGGATAGAAGCTACAAGTCATTAGCAATTAAACTAAACAAGGAAATAACATAACAATTGTTCCTCGAATGTCCGTGGATCTCCCAAAAATGAACCCGTAGTCCATTATCACAGTAGCAAAGGATTTCCCAAAAATGAACCCGTAGTCCATTTATATCAGTAACAAGGATCTTCGAAAATTGAACCCACAGTCCATTTATATCAGTAACAAGGATCTCCGGGAAATGAACCCGCAGTCCATTAATATCAGTAAAAAGGATCTCCGGGAATTGAACCTGCAGTCCATTTATATCAGTAATAAGGATCTCCGGGAATTGAACCTGCAATTCATTTATATCAGTAACAAGGATCTCCGGGAATCGAACCCACAGTCCATTTATATCAGTAACAAGGTGTCACACCTCCCTTTTTACTACCTTTTTGATTTCCCTGGTTAAGAGAATAAGGTATACCTCGATATTATAAATACCTCGGGAAAGGACATAATAACAACGAGGAAGGAGTTTTTCCAAATAAAGGACAATCAGTTCGGACTTTTATTTAAAATTTTAGAGTCGCCACTTGGGAAAATAATGGTGTCCCAAGTCACCGGTTAATCCCGAATCCGAGGAAGTTGACTCTGTTTTAACAGTCCGCGCAACGAGAAATCCTGATAAGGAATTCTGTTAACCCGGGAGAAGGTGTTAGGCACTCCCGGATTCCGTGGTTTTAGCATGATCGCTCAACTGTCGTTCTTGATTTTAGATGATTTATTACATGTTTTTTAACAATATGTACATGTTTCTCTTTGAATATTTTACGAATTACGACATCGCGAAAACGTATTTCGGGTCACACCGCAACTAGTACGCCTGTGACTTTTATCACGTTTCGGCTTCGCCGAGATTTATGATTGGAGTCACATCAAATGTGTACTCGTATTAAGGAAAGTATATTTTAAAAGTCGTACCTAAATCGCCTATCGGCTACTTAATCTTTTGAAAGGTTGTGAAATTAACTATCAACGTTCTGAATCTATTATATAATTATTTGTTTATATGGGGGCCCCGCTATTTTATTTTTAGTGCGAGGCTCATCCCACTTAATTTTATAGTCCAATCCTATATGTATATACTATATTTTTCTATTTTTTGGTTTTTCCCTAGTTTATTGTTTTTCCAGAATACAAGCCTGACCTTATTTTTTAATTATATGGGCTTGGACTGTTGTACTCATTTTAGCATATTAGTTCATGCATCTGGGTCTTAAAACCCAGAACACAGAGCAATAGACTATCGGAAGTCCATCTGTGCATCGATACAGGTCTGGTCCCTCGCTATCTATCAAACCCAAACCGAACGAAATTGAAAAGGATAAACAGAAGCATAAATTCATCATATGTATACAAATATTCAGAATCAAAAGATAACAAAGTTCGAATTATTTTATTCAATGAAGAGAAATAATATAGAGTTACAATGTCGATTTCACACCTTAATTGTCTACTGTGAATGAAGTCTAATTAACATATTTCTTTTGTTTTTATGTTTCAATAACTATTTTAAACTACTGAATCTAATTACTTACTAATTAACACTAAAATAACTATTACTTAATTAGCACTAAATTACTCGGCAATATACTAATCGTGATTACTCATGACTTTCAGAGAATTAAGTAATTGCATTAAACCTTATACTAATTATGTGACTCATTCGTCTAACTATATGATTTACGACTTCACATTTGATTATCGATTTCATCTATACATTTCAATTGCTACTAAAACCAGATTATACTAACAATTATCGAATTAAACTAATTGCCACACAGGTTAATACCGTTATTAATCTACATGTAATGCATTGTTTTTAGACTAAATGTATCAGATTAGTTATTAACCTATTTTAACTAAGTAATTTTGATTGCTACCGCTACTTTACTCTACTTACTATTCTATTACATTGTTTCCAGCTTTCATTCATGTCTCACGTGAATCAATTATACAATAATTCCTACTGAATTACAATTTTAACTAATCATCATCTAAATACAAAATAAATTCAGAAATAGAGCTATTGAGAATTTGTAACGACCCGAACGGTCGTTTTGAACTCCGATGCGTCATTCAGCAGATTGAGGCCATGAACAGCTTCATCTCAGGTATATTGACTTGTGTGTATGGTCAGAATAAAAATTCAGGAAGTTTGGAGTCAAATATAAATGGAAATTCTCATTTTGAAAGCTTAAAGTTGAAGAAATGAACTAGGATTGGAATTTTGAGTAAATAACCTCGGAATTGGGATCTAAAAGTTCCAGCATGCTCGTATGATAATTTTGAACTTGGGCGTATGTCCGAATTTGGTTTTTGATAACCCATGAGCATTTCGGCGTATATGGTGGAAGTTAGTATTTTAGAAGAATTTCATAAATTTGGGTTGGAAGGCATTTTAGAGTTATAGATGTCCATTTGGGATTCCGAGTCTAGGAATAGATCCTGTATGGTGATTTTGGAGTTGGGAACGCGATCAGAAGTGAATTCGGATGTCCGGAGGTCATTTTGAAGTTATTTGGCTAAATATAGGAATTTGAAGGTTTATGAGAAAATTTGACCGGAAGTGAAAATTTGGATATCGGGATCGGAATGCGATTCCGAAAGTTGGTGCAAGTCCGTAATGTCAAATTTGACTTGTGTGCAAACTTTGATTCAATTCGGATCGATTTTGGTAGGAAATGGGACAATTAATCTCTTTAAGGAAAGCTTAAGTTTGAAAAGTCAACCCAATATTGACTTATGAGTTAGAGGGCTTGGAACTGAATTTTGATGATTCAGTTAGTTTCGGGGGATGATTTAAGACTTAGGAGCGCAATCGGAAGTAATTTTGGAGGTCTGGTGAAGAAGTTAGCCTATTTTGGCGAAGTTGGAATTTTGGCGGAATCTGATCGATAAGTGATATTTTGATCCGGGAGTCGGAATGGAATTTTGACAGTTGCAGTAGCTTCTTTAGATGATTTTGCATATGTTTGTATATTTTCAGGTCATTCGGGCATCGTTTGGTCGTGTTTTTGATCGAATGTTAATTTTGAAAGTTTAAGTTTAAGTTTGAATCGAATTCTAGAATTTTGGTGATTTTTGATGTTTAAGGTACCGTTTTTATGATCTGAGCAATTTTGAATGAAGTATTAGGTTGAGTTTGTATTTTTCCCGAGGGCCTCGGGGTGATTTCGGATGCCTAACAGGCATTTTTTGTTTTGGAAAAAGTTGTTGTTGCAGCAGATTTTCAGCAGCATTTTTGGCTACTTTGGGAGCTAATATCTTGTCATTTATAAGGAATCACAAAAAGTGCAAAACACGAAAGTTGTAGACCTTCGTGTCTAGTTTCCAGAAAACTAAAGTACTCGTAATTTGGACATATGTACTGGAAGTTATGATCGACGGAAAAGGACTGCTGGAGGAATACAATGTACAACTTGTATAGCACAGGTGCAAGGTACAACTCGACGAAGCACGGGCAGATTCTTTTTACACGAAATTGGTTTATTTTTTTCATTGATTTCAATTCGTTTGGATGATTTTGGAGAGCTTCAAGAGGGGATTTCACCGGATAAACATTGGAGGTAAGTTCTATGGTCTAAATACGCGATTTTATCTTAGAATCTTCAATTATTTCACTGTAAATGGGAGGATTAATGGTGGATTTTTGCCCTAAGCCTGGGTTATGGTGAATCATCGATTTGAATGGGCAAAAGGAGTCTGATTTTGATAAACTTTATATGTATGGACTCGTGTTGAGATAAGGAATTCGAATATGTAACTTTTGTAATTATTCGAGAAGCGTACCGAAAGTCGGGTTTTGGCAACTTTGTGGTTTTTCATGTAATTTGATTGTGTTCGATTGGGTGTTGTTCCGTTAGCCTATTTTAATATATTTGTACTGAATTTGGCTAGTTTGGGCGTGCGTGGATGCTGGTTCGAGGAGCTAAGGCATCGCGAAGCTTGAGTTTTCGCCGGATCGAGGTGGGTAATACTTGTAAATGATGTCCCAAGGGTTAGTAAACCCCGGACTTGTACATCTTAGTGCTGTATTGAGGTGACTTGCACGCCGGATAACGGACGTGGGGTAGAGCACCATTGGGGATTGTGACTTGGTCCGTCCCGCGTAATGAATAATAATACCTAATTGCTTGAAATTGAGTTGACATCCTAATAAAAGATATTAATTATCTTGAATTGGACTAATTATCATGCTTGGGCTTCATGCCGATTATTTGAATCCTTCAGGGATTGGTATCACTATCTTTATAACACTGTGCATATTTTTGTCTCGGTCTAAGATTTTTAAACAGTATTTTGCTACTCAGCATTTTTATAAGGTTATGAAAAACTTGAACAAGGTCTTAATGACATTTCTAGCTGTGAGCTAATATGATACTGTTGCCCGAGGGGCTTTTCTTGATTATTTGTTAGACTGATTGAGGCCGAGGGCCATATGTTAGAGCATGACGATTTATATGAGAACATGCATACACATGCATGGATCGGACTGCACGCCACAGTGGTATTTGGATCGGGCTGCGCACCACAGCAGGTGCGATATTGATATTACGCTTGGGCTGTAGGAGCCCCTCCGGAGTCTGAACCCCCACAGTGAGCGTGGACGCCTTTGCATGGATCGGGATGTACGCCACAGCGTCATATGCATTGCATGGCATACATACATTGGTTTAAGTGTACTACATGGCATGACATTTAGCACTCATACATTACTGGCACACATGCATTATTTGCCTTATTGACCAGATCTCCCGGTAGAAATTGTTAAAGAGTGCTGAGCCCGAGGGGCTGATTTGAGTGCAGACTTGCACTGCTTGAGATTGTACCCAGGAATTCTAAGTAATCTACTCACATATGCTGAAACGGATTAAAATGATAGTGTATTGTTGTTTAAAGACAGTTCTGTATTATATAGGATGAGATAGTGCTTTGTGCGGTTTTCTTTTCCTCATCATTATTTACTTTTATTACTGTTGAGTTGGAAGTACTCACACTCAACTCCTTGCACCTTGTGTGCAGATCCAGCTACATCACATCAAAGCTTAGACCACATCCGCTCGGAGAGCTTTAGGACAGTCGAGGTAGCTGCCAGCGTCCGCAGGACCTGACTTTCCAGCTTACTTTTATTCATGTTGATATCTATTTTTGCACTTGAGCACCGTCGTAGACATTATCACACTTTATATACTCCGTAGAGGCTCATGACTCGTGACTCCTGGTCTTTGGGAGGTTTTGTTAGTTTGGGGCATGATCCCCGTATTAGAATATTTTCTTTGTGATTATTTGATCTTGATTATGCCTAAAAGTGGTTAAATGTGAGTTGCTGGCTCCGTGACTTTGTTGAGTGGTCGGGCTGGCCTAGCAGTGTGATGGGCGCCATCACGACCGGGTTTGGGATCGTGACAGAATTCAACTTGCTTTATTTATCCACTTCAATTCAACTACAATTACATGAAGTTCAGCTGTGTACCTGATTCAGCAATGTAAGTTTATGAGTCTAAGGGAGATGAATATGACAATAAGCAAGTAGATCACAACAGTAATGCAATAACGATGGAGATGAATGAATCACAGCAACACAATCAAATTCCAACAGTCGAGTTAGAATTCCAGACTCAGAAAAGCAATACCTATTAGCACAATAGTAGAAGACCAGTAGAAAACCCAATAAACCAGCAAATAACAGAGGAATTCTACAGAGCTTCAGAGCAAAGCTTCGACTAAAACCCAGAAAATTACCCTATGTGTTTGTATTTTCAGTATATCTCTAAATTCATCAAAATCCAGCCTCTATTCAGGCTTTATTAAGCCTATTTATAGATAGAAGTGGTGAAATTTTGGGGAGGGAGGGGAGGGGAGGGGAAATTTGAAAAAGTTATTCCTAATTCTCTCCCCTTAATTCTTTTATTTACTACACTTTAATACCCATTTCAGATTTAAATTTGCCTTCCAGCTTGTGCTGGAAGGTTCTATTGGGTTCTATTTGAAGTGTATTACTAGTATACCCTCACTTGCTAAGGTTATTAACTGATTTACCTTTTTATTGGATCTATTATACCCTTTGCTTTGTGCAATATTGCAGAAATACTAGGCCTAAATGTCTGAATTGTCCTCATAGGCTCTATTAAATCCACAATTATGCCATTTTCATTTCCTCTTATACCCTTATTGCTGATTGCTAATTACCCGACCTTATCTTGGTCTGGGTATTCTATTTTAACCTTTATTTAACTTCTGGCCATTGTTATATAAGTCTTTAAGACTTAGCCAGATTAGAGTCTTAACTTCATTTCAATTTTAACCTCTTTTAAGAGATATTCTTTCCATTTTTGTGTTAGAGTTAATTTGCAGGACTAGCCTATTTGTTTATTAAGGATTAAGCCTTTCAATTTTAGCCAGTCCAGTATTTTGGACTTGGCTTTTGCACAATTAGACACTGTTGTTCAATAGCTTTTTAAGGCTAGTTTAAGACTTACAAATTTAGCCATTTTGGGCTTTTATTGTCTATTACTAAGAATTAACTAGTTTTCCAAACTAGCCACTTGGATTTAAGACTTAGAATTTACAGAGTTGGCCAATTTTAACACTGAACACTCTATTATTATTTCAATTATAGCCACTTTTTATGTTATTTTCATTTTTAACCTAATTAAACTACTTTCATGTTTTCAAAGTTAGTCAATTATCCAATTAATTGTCTAAACAACTATAACCAATATCACCTAAGAGCATATTAAGCTTGATTGTAGTCTAATAACATGAATCTATTACAAATATAATATTTTCATAGCAAATTGCACACATAGCCACAAAATCAGAATCATTTATTATTTAACCAAAACTAAGAGGGAAATTTGAATATGGTTGAATTTTAATCAAATAACTTCACAATTCAGATTTTATGCACATCATATCAGATTTGACATAATAGGCATACTCAGAATATTCTCATGTTAAAAACTAACAAAAAAATCCTAAAGTGCTCGAGCATACATAGTCAAGTGTAATAGACAGTTAATCAGGGATTCATGCTTAATAGGAGGAAACAAATTAAAAGAAACAAGAAACATAGTCAAATAAGCAGATAATCTAAGCATGCAACTAATCAAATCAAAGAAGATTAAGAAGAAAAACAAAACTACACATAAAATCATGCTAGAAACAGAATTTAAAAGGGAACGGGGACTTAGCTTAGTAGGATATGTCTCCTGAGCTTCCCCTTGTTTTCGTTTGTTCTTTTCTTTTTCTTTTCTTTCTTTTTTTCAGTCTCTTTTTTTTCTTTTTTCTTTCAGATTTCAGACTTCAAGTCTTTTATTGGGTTTAATAGAAGAAATGGGTTCAGAGATGTAAAAGAGAGGGTCTTTGGTATAGGGTTTGGTTTGAGTCGGCCGGAGTTAGGGTTCCGGTGACTCATTTTTAAATATTCAAACGGTTTAAGAAAGATTCGAAGGAAATGGTTTACATGGGGTTATAGATCAAGAAAAGGGGATTTTGGGGTGTTAATTTGGGGACTGGTATCAAAAGTGGTGGTCACCGGAGAAGAACTCCGGTGACCGGGTTTTCAAGATTTTGGGGTTTTCTTGGTTTTTCAGGGTGGTTTTGGGTAGATGAGTGAGGTGAGAGTGGTTTGAGGTGGAGGAGTGGATGGAGACTGCCATGAACGGCGGGCAGTCTCCATAGCCGGCAAGGACAAGAAGAGAGGAAGAAGAAGCCTCAAGGGCGGCTAGGGTTGAAATGGGGGAGATGAAATGGCCGGTCTTTGAGAGACCAGGCCTTTTATACATGTAACGCCTGATTGATTCCTGGCCAATGGATCATCATTGATTAACGGCCAGGATTAAATTTCCTCAAATGGCGTCGTCTAGCTTAAATAGAGACTTGATCTCTCTTCCGTTGGATTAAACGAACGAACGGCCCAGATTAAACATCAAAACTATATTAGATTAATTAGATTTCCAGATTAAATTCAACCGTTGGATTTGGATAACGTACGGCTGAGATCATTTGTCACTTAATCAATTGGACAGGTCTCTTTATTTGACTGGGCCAATGCATCTGGGCCAAATGCCCAGTTGTGTATTTTTGTATTTTTCATGTATGTTTTATTATTTTTACGTATTTTCTTAATGTATTTCACTCTTTATTTTTATATTCTTTTTCAATTACTCAAATTCTTTTAATTTCCTATTTTCTCCAATTTTTCTGATATTTTTTGCCATTTTTTGATATTTTTCTTATTTTCCGGTATATATATGTATTTTGTTAATTTTCTTTTAAAATTCTTTTATTTGTGACATTTATACTCAACCTATTTTTTTTAATTTTATAACTTTCATATTTAATTGTTCACTCATACAAATGCACTTTATTTCAATCAAGACATGTAATTGCACACAAAAATATTATTTATTTAATTTTTGGAATTTTATTGCTTAGGGAAAAAATCACATGCTCACACAAGGATCTCCGGAAATTGAACCCGCAGCCCCAATGTAAATACACAACCAAACAAGGAAAGTATTCAGAGAATGAAATACACAACTACAAATAACAGTTAAGTTCTGATCAAACATGCCCCGCGTAATTTCCATTAAGGAAATTAAGCAATTAGACAGTTAATCCTATCTAGTCATACTATTCTAACTAACACATGGTAAATCTTGCATTTAAATCAGTCAAATAACGGAGAAAATACAGTTTGAGCAATTCAAGTAAAGTGGATTTTCAATAATTTGTACAAGTACACGCTCATTACCTCGCGTACAAGGCATTTAAATCAACACATAAGATATCCTAAGGGAAAAGGTCCCACACACAAGGTTAGACAAGCCACTTACCTCGAACCGGTACAAAATCGCTAAGAAACAATGCCCTTACCACGAGTATCCGACTCTGAGTGGCCCAAATCTATTAAAACCAATTACATATTTTAAATAACATTGCAAGTAACTAATTACACTGTTAAAATTAAAGCTAAGGCGCGAAAATGGGTAAAATGACCAAAATTCCCCTCCATCCAACATCTCGAAATCAAAATATTTTTATATTTTTAGAATCCTCGTACTCTCACGAGTCTAACCATATAAAAATCTCCCAAATCGGATGTCAAATGCCCCTTCAGATCACCACAATAAGGTCTAAGGATTTTACCCCAAGTTTTCTCAAAATTCGAAATTAAAGGTTGAATTCAAGGTTAGATTAGTAGGTATTAACCATAAGAGAGTACAGAATCGTTACCCAATAGATGCCTCTGAAAATCCCTTGAAAAATCTCTCAAAAGCGAGCTCTCTAACTTGAGTTTTTGTAAAAATAGAAGAACCCTCGTTTTTGAAAAGTTATATCTGCCTTGGCGTTTAAACCATCGCGAACGCGGACACTCTCATGTGTTCGCGAAGAAGAAAAACATAAGGCTCATAATTTGGTCTACTCGATCGCAAAGGCAGAGACGCGAACTTGAAGGCCTGGGGTCTTTTGCTTACGCGAATGCGATAGGTGGAATACGAACGCATTGAGGAATTAGATAAAGCCATGCGAAAACGACAAGAGGATTGCGAACGGGAAGAAGGGATTTGAAACCTCCCATAAATGAACTACGCGAACACGTATATGGGGACGCAAACGCAATGAGAAGGAAAATAATGCACCGCAAATGCGATGCCTTCTACGCGAACGCGTAGAAGGATATCTGACCTGCAACTTCTGCTATGAATTTTAACCTCAAATTGCTCCGTTGAGCATCCGAAACACACCCAAGGCCCGCGGGACCTCAACCAAACCTACAGACATATCACATAACATCATTCAAACTTGCTCAAATCCTTAAACCACCTAAAAAAACGTTAGAAACACGAATTAATCAAAGATTCAAGCCTATGAACTTCAACATCTAACCAAACACACTTTCGATCAAAAACCTATACAAAACTTGTCCGAATGACCTAAAATTTTGCACGCACATCCAAAATGACATGAAGAAGCTACAGAAACTTCCGGAATCCCAAAACTGACCCTCAGATCACAAATTCTCTATCGAACCGGTACTTCAAAAATTTCAAACTTCGGCAATTCAAGCCTAAATGAGATACGGACCTCCAAATTACAATCTGAACCTCCCAACTCCGAAAACACCTAACAGAACTAATGGAACAATCGGATTTCCATTATGAGGTTGTTTTCACACTGTTCCAAATACGGATCATTTTTCAACTCTTAAGCTCTCATTTAGGAACTAAGTGTCTCAAAACACTCTGAATCCTAGAACAGAAGGTCTCAGCAAACCAAAACAGCAGAAATGAACTTAGGGAAAGCAGTTAATGGGGGATCAGGGCGTAAATTCCAAAAATGATCGGCCATGTCGTTACATCCTCCTACACATAAACATTTATTCATCCTCAAACGAGCATAGAAAATATACCTGAAATTGCAAAAATATAAGGGTACTGGCTGCGCATATCCTACTCGGTCTCCCAAGTCGCCTCCTCGGCCGGTTGACCTCGCCACTAGACCCTCACCGAAGCGATGTTCTTTGACCTCAACTTCCTGATTTGTCTGTCCAAAATGGCCACTGGCTCTTCAACATAAGATAGATCCTTATCCGGCTGGACTGAACTGAAATCCAATACGTGCGACGGGTCACTCTGATATCTCTGGAGCATAGAAACATGAAATACCGGATGAACTCTAGCTAGGCTGGGAGGTAAGGCAAGCTCATATGCAACCTCCCCAACTCGCCTCAAAATCTCAAAAGGACCAACTAATCTCAGACTCAGCTTCCCCTTCTTCCCAAATCTCATGACGCCCTTCATAGGCGAGACCCGAAGTAGAACCCGCTCGCCGACCATAAATGCCACATTACGAACCTTCTTGTCCGCGTAACTCTTCTGTCTAGACTGGGCCGCACGGAGTCTATCCTGAATCACATTGACCTTGTCCATTGCGTCCTAACCATATCTGTCCCCAATAATCTGGCCTCACCCAGCTCAAACCAATCCACCGAGGATCTACATCTCCTACCATATAAGGCCTCATACGGTGCCATCTGAATGCTGGAGTGATAGCTGTTGTTATAAGGAAACTCCGCAAGTGGCAAGAAGTGATCCCATGACCCTCCAAACTCAATCACGAACTCACGGAGCATATCCTCCAAAATCTGAATAGAGCGCTCAGACTATCCATCCATCTAGGGGTGAAATGTCGTGCTTAGCTCCACTCGAGTACCTAACTCCTGCTGCACGGCTCTCCAAAACCGTGAAGTAAACTAAGTACTCTATCTGAAATGATAGAAACTGGAATACCATGTAACCAAACGATCTCCCTGATATAGATCTCCGCCAACCGCTCCGATGAATAAGTAGTGCACACAGGTATGAAATGAGCGGACTTGGTCAATCGATCCACAATGACCCAAATAGAATCAAACTTCCTCACAGTCCGCGGAAGTCCAGATACGAAGTCCATGGTGATACGCTCCCACTTCCACTCTAGGATCTCAATCTGTTGTGGCAACCCACCTAGACGTTGGTGCTCATACTTCACATTTTGGTAGTTGAGGCATCTAGACACATAGTCAACTATATCCTTCTTCATCTGCCTCCACCAGTAGTGTTGCCTCAAGTACTGATACATCTTTGCGGCACCCGAATGGATGGAATACCACAAGTTATGGTCCTTAGATAGAATCAACTCTCGAACATCATCCACATTGGGCACACAAATCCTCCCATACATCCTCATCACTCCATCATCCCCCGAAGGTAACATCTGGAGCATCACCACACCGAAATCTGCCTGGAAGGACAAGTAAATGAGGGTCATCAAACTGCCACTCCCTGATGCGATCAAATAGAGAAGACCGAGAAACCACACAGGCCAGAACCCGGCTGGGCTCTAAAAGATCCAATATAATGAACTGCCTAGCCAAGGCCTGAACATCCATCGCCATAGGTCTCTCTGAGGCTGGTAGATATGCCAAACTCCACAATCTCCCACCCGGTGACTCAAGGCATCGGCAACCACATTGACCTTGCCCGGGTGATAAAGAATAGTAATATTATAATCCTTTAACAATTCTAACCATCTCCTCTGACGCATATTCAGGTCCTTCTGCTTAAATAAGTGCTGCAAACTCCGATGATTAGCGTAAATCTAACAAAGAACCCCATACAAATAATGACGCCGGATTTTCAAGGCGTGAACAATGGCAGCTAACTCAAGATCGTGGATAGGGTAGTTGCTTTCATGCACCTTCAGCTGTCGGGACGCGTAGGCAATCACCCTACCGTCCTGCATCAACACCGCTCCAAGTCCAACCCGTGAGGCATCACAATAAACTGTATAGGACCCTGAACCGGTAGGAAACATCAAGATTGGGGCGGAAGTCAAAGTTATCTTGAGCTTTTAGAAGCTCGCCTTATACTCCTCTGTCCACCGAAAAGGGAACCTTTTTGGTTTAATCTAGTCATAGGTGCCATGATCAAAGAGAACCCCTCCACAAAGTGACGATAATAACCTGCCATGCCAAGGAAACCATAGATCTCAGTAGCCGAGGAGGGCCTGGGCCAACCCTGCATGGCCTCTACCTTCCTCGGATCCACTCGTATGCCCTCAATCGACACTACGTAGCCTAGGAATGCCACAAAACTCATCTAGAACTCATATTTAGAGAAATTTCCATACAACCTCTTCTGCCACAGAGTCTGAAACACTACCCCCAGGTGCTGCTCATGCTCTCCCCGACTCCGGGAATATACCAAAATATCATCAATAAAAAAAATCACAAAGGTATCAAGATATGGCCTGAATACGTTGTGCATCAAGTGCATGAAAGCTGCTGGGGCATTGGTTAACCCAAAAGACATAATGAGGAACTCGTAATGACCATATCAAGTTCTGAAGGCAATCTTTGGGATATTTGACTCCCAAATCTTCAACTGATGGTAACCGGAGCGCAAATCAATCTTGGAGAACACATGTGCGCCCTGAAGCTAATCAAACAGGTCATCAGTACGAGGTAAAGGATTCTTGTTCTTCATTGTAACCTTGTTCAACTAGCGATAGTAGATGCACATACGCATAAAACCATCCTTCTTCTTCACAAACAACATAAGAACGCCCAATGAAACCCTTACCCAACAACTCTTGTAACTGATCCTTCAACTCATTCAACTTAGGAGGAGCCATGCGAGATAGAGGAATGGAAATGGGCTGAGTGCCCGGCAATAAATCAATACCAAAATCGATATCTCTATCGGGTGGCATGCCGGAAAGATCAGCTGGAAACACATCGGGGAAATCTCGTACCACTGGGACTGAATCAACAGAAGGGGTGTCGACACTGACATCCCTCACATAAGCTAGATAAGCAGCACACCCCTTCTCAACTATATGTTGAGCTTTAAGGAAAGAAATAACCCCGCTGGGAGAGTGATCTAGAGTCCCGCTCCACTCAATACGCAGAATACCTGGCATAGCCAGCGTCACAGTCTTGGCGTGACAATCAAGAATAGCATGATGAAGTGACAACCAGTCCATGACCAAGATAATATTAAAGTCAACCATACCGAGCAACAAAAGATCAGCCCTGGTCTCAAAATCACAAATAGTGACCAAACACGACCGACACACACGGTCCACAACAAGAGAATCTCCCATAGGAGTAGAAACATAAATGGGGCAATCAAAGAATCCCGAGGCACACCCAAATGTGAAGCAAAATAGGAGTACACATATGAAAAAGTAGAACCAGGATTGAATAGAATCGATGTCTCTCTATGACTAACCAATATAATACCTATGACAATAGAATTAGAGGCGACAGCCGCGACATAATCAGGAATAGCATAAAATCTAGCCTAGCCCCTCCCTCGGGCGGCCTCTATCATCCTGATCCCTGCCCTAGCTGGCTAGGCAGGTGGGGTGGCAGCTAGAGCTGGAACGACGGCCTGCTGACCCTATAGAGCATGCTGAGGTTGTGAAGTTTGAGAAGGCGCACCCTTCCCGCGGCTGGAATCTCATATTTAACATAAAATATTGATTCATGGAATCTCATATTTAACATAAAATACTACAAGTCTTAATCCTTTCTAATGACAAACACTATCTCTAGCCACATACACAACTTTAAGACACCTGACTATTACATGCAAAATCTTGAACACAATAAAACCATTCTCAAGAGTGATTCACTCTTATACAACTGTGAATTGCCTGAATTAATGGACATAACCACTCATGCCTTAATAGCACACTGACAATGTAGGATATGATCCCATTCCAATACAAACAACCATCTTCCCTCTCCATATACTGAGCAGTCAATATCAATAACAGGTCAAGACATTGCTAGTATTTTCTCACATCTACGAAGTACCATATAACCTCTATCAAAAAATTTCCTTCACACGTTCCATCCTTGGATCAATTTCTGCAATCAGAACTGATCCGCTGGCATACCTCAAAATGGAACCAATATAGCACATAACCGTGCAACCAGCTAATCAGTTGCAACCTCCCCAACTTGGCTCGATTACACCTACCAGAACACATTCAATACCCCATAATACTTTTACTCTAATGATGCCACACTATTATAGTGATATTAGACTCAAATCATCCACTAATTTATGAAGACACCGATCATCTGGTACTAAAATCCTCTACAAACCTCGCATTCATTTCCACCTCAGTTGAGCCTACCCTCTAAGCGACCCAAATTCTCAAATTTCAACTCATGCCTTTCGATTACACATGAGATTTTCTAACAAACACATAAGGATCATACCACTCACGAACACTCCGTAAAAGATAACCCACCTGCTTCGCCTCAATTTAGTATTTTAGCACACCTTCCACAATCAGATACGTTACCCAGTCAATTTAGTTTTCTTGAGTCTGAACTCATACTGCCACACATATTGTACTTTACTTTCCATCTAGGAGATACAAAAATACTCTTCACGCACCCATAACTCGGGGCTACACAACAAATAACAATAGGTATCGAACACTTAACAGATCATCTATTATCCAGCAGACTTCTTCATCACTACCAAAGTCACACAGATACACCTCGCAGTACTAACATACTCATCACATGGATATCCAGCCGCCATTCCGGCTAATAAGGACAACACTGAACATATAAGTTCAAAATAATTGCTCGCACAATTCATAGGCAAAGATTCGACCTCAAGTCCTCCAGACTGGCCCAACATACTCACAATGATTACCTCTCAACCCTCGATCGGGGAAATCACAAGCCATCAAGGCACATACTACTGAGCGCTCACGTGCGCATACATACGTGTGGAAGGAATTTCGAGAGTTATCGCAAACTAAATCAAGTACACATGATAAGAATTCCAAGAATGGGAAGTTTTCCTAAATGTTATGCAGCCTCTCAAGGATAAATACTGATATCTCCGTACCGATCCACGATACTCTACTAACCCAGCTCATGACTCGTGAGACCTAGTAACCTAGGTTTCGATACCAACTTCTCACGACCCAATCTCCATATCTGGTCGTGATGGCGCCTCTCGTGAAAACAAGGCCAGCCAACAAACCCAATTTGTTTCTTAACACTTACTAAATATAAATAGATGAAAAATGCAACTTAAAGAATATTAATTAGCAACACTATAGCCTAACATCAGCCTGATCGGGGTGTCACAAGTCACGAGCATCTAGGAGGATCTTGATTACAATTTCAAAGTCTTTAATACATAGAGTAAAATCTAGAAATCAAGAAGAAGAAACTCAATGTCGCGAACACAGGCGGTCACCTTGCTTAGAAACGATAGCAATATCTTCAATCTGATATTAACCCGCTACCAGGTGAACAATACCTGCAACTGCACGCGAGGTGAAGGGAGTAAAGTAAGTACTTCCAACTCAGTGGTAATAAGAGCGAATAATATCTACGCGATAAGAAAACACGTTTGAGCACTCCAAAATGCTATAAAAGATAGTACAACCCTTTGAGAAAAACCGTAACACTGTGAATAATCTTTTAGAAAATCTCAAGCTCAGTTAAAAATTTCTTTCACAAATATATTTTTGCCAATAGTACAACATATGAATGCTATATTAGACAGTGCAAGTCGGCATATAAGTCAGCCCCTTGGGCACAACACTCATTAACATATAACACCAGGGTATCTGGTTAACAAGGCAGGTAATAACATGTATGTCCATGATATGTGAGTGCTAAATGTCATGCCACATAGTACAACTTGAATGAATGCATGAAAGCAATGCAATGCACATAACCGCTACAACGTGCAGCCCGAGGCATTTGGGTACCCGCGCTCACTGAGGGTGTGTACAGACTCCGAAAGGTCTCCTACAACCCAAGCAAAATAATACTGCAGCATACAGTCCGATCCACATAATATATCACTGCGGCGTGCAGTACGATCCATATAATATACTACTATGTTGTGCAGTCTGATCCATGCATGTATATGTATATACTGCTGGGGTGTCCAGCCCAATCAATATCTTAGTCCAGAACATGAAAATGAGCCATTCGGGTAATGTCAAGTAACAGCTTTTTAAATCAACATATCAGAAGAATGCAATTTGAGCCTTTAAACTTTAGCAATGTCACTGCACATTTTGAAAACAGTGTTTAACTCATGACTGAAATTATTTAATATGCTAAGTGTCAGAAAAATAGTGATAATAACCCCTACAGGGTTCAAATAACCGGCATGAAGCCCAAAATATGACAGTCAGCCCAATTCAAGATAGCATCTAGCAAGTTTCAATCAATTTTGCAGTAAAATCCACAATCGGGACGGACCAAGTCACAATCCCCAATAGTTCTCTACCCCATGCTCATACCTAGCATACAAGTCACCACAATACATCACTATGATGTGCAAATCCGGGGTTTCAAACCCTCAGGATATCATTCACAAGTATTACTCACCTCGAACCGGTGAAATCTCAAGCCTGCGATGCCTTTGCCCCTCAAATCGGCCTCCATGTGCGCCGAATCTAGCCAAAATGTGAGCGAATATATCACAATATACAAATGGGACCATACCCAATCGAAAACAATCAAATTATAGCAAGAACCTCGACACTAGCAAAAACCGAGCCCTGGGCCCGCTTCTCGAAAAATTGCAAACTTACATTGCCGGATTCCTCATCTCGCCACGAGTTCAGACATACCAAGAACTCCCAAATCCGAGGTCAAATGACCTATCACATCACAATTTGAAATATAAAAAACTCAAGCCCTAGCTCATCAATTTTTGGCTTAATTCCATAAATTTCTAGGTTGATTTCACAATAAATAACAAATCTTGCCTCCAATCGATTCTCCTTAAATCCCTCTTAAATTCACTCTACCAAGCTCTAAAATCGCTCAATGATGGAGGAAAATAACATAGGCTCGCGGATGAAATATTATTAAAAATCCTTCTGCCCAGGTGCTTTACTCTATGCGATCGCATACTGTTCATTGCGATCGCATAGCACAAAAATCAATCTCCCAGAATTACCTTATGTGAACGCAACAAATCTTCCTCGAACGCAATTGTGAGCACGTGATTTTTGCCTTACCTGAGAAGTACTCCCAGAAAATTCAAAATAAAATAGTTTCATGTTGGGCATGATTTTTGTGATTTTTGTGATATTTTTATCTTACATTTGCATTTTTGTGTGTGCGTGTTTATTTATTTAAATTAGTAAAATACAAAAATATATACATTATGTTTTTGCATTTTTTTTTAGTGTTTAATATCAAAATTATGCGATTTACATTTAAGTGATATGTAATTATGTGGGATAATTGTAGTAAAAATTAATTGTGTTATAAGTTAGTATATATATATATATATATATATATATATATATATATATATATATATATATATATATATATATATATATATATATATATATATATATATATATATATATATATATATATATATATATATATACATATGATACATCATGGAGTCTAGTTGTAAGACATGGGATTCGGATTGGGCCAAAATCCAATTCAATATGACTTGGCCCAAACCACTGGATCAGCCCACCCTCACCTTTGATCGATCTGAGCCGTTCAGATCATCTGATCCAACGGCTCCGATTGATCCATTACCCCGACCCATATCCACACAAAAGAAAAACCCGCCCGGTCCAAAACCTACCCAAACGACTTTGTTTCGTTAAGTGGGTGGATCCAAGCCGTCGATCCAAATCGATCCAACGGCCTGGATCCAATCCCACGCTTGGTATATATTCCTAAACCCTACCCCGCCCCCTCAGAACCCCCCCCTCTCTTCGTCTCTCAGAAGCCTCAGAGCCCAGATCTCACTCCGCCGTCCTCCGCCGCCTGAAATCGCCCACGGCGGCGGACGGTGGCCAAACACCGTCAAATTAACACCGCATGACCGCCTAACTCCCCTCTCCTTGAATCTGTTGTTATTTTTCTTCGAATCAGTCCCTAACTTCTCGAATATCCAGTTGAAGATCCGAGCCAAAACAAAAACCATTCCAACCAACCCCAAATTCACACCAATCACTCCCTAGACCTCCCTCATACCCCGTATAACATTGGTCTGGTTCGAATCTAATCAGAAACACTCGAACCCCAATCTGAGCCTAAGAACCCTAGAAATCTAATTAGGGATTTGGGGTCCAAAATCGAAATAAATTGGGGTCTAATAGACCTTAATGGAGATGTTTTCATTTGAAAACATTTCGATTAAGTTCCGTTAGACTCCAAAATCCAAATGTGAGCCAAATCCGAGATTGGTCCGGGGTCGTTCGAGCTTTGGTTTCGTCTTATATGGTATTTCTATTTTTCTTTCTTCATATTTAATGTGTTAATCATAGGAATTGTTTATCCTTTGTTTCCTCTTTTAATTCTCTGCTTTGTTCTTCATCTCCCAAGACCTTTATTTGGTCAAATTTGCATTCCGATTAGTTGTTCGAATGTGCTCGTCATAGGATAGTTACTCGTTTCGATTAGCGTCGTCGAATATTTGTTTCTCATTTTTGCCGAGATTTTCAGAATCATTGTTTGGCCAATTAAATTGTTATCATTGTTATATATTGTAATTGATTAGATGCCGTCGTCTAATTGCATAAGCTGAGTTGTTTGAAATACCATACAGTGATTAGCACCCTTGGATTGAATAGGGTTGTTTGATTAATTTGAAACTGAAATTAGGACTCAAATTAGCTAAATAGGAATCAAGGTTTAACATTTAGAGTATCTTAGTGTCCTGCACATGGGGCTAACCAGTGGAACCTGCTGTCACCAGCAGAGCACTTAGCCATGTCTGGACAGAGGTTACTATTTAACTAATTAAACCCACAATTGACAAAACTTAGTGGCTGAAACAGAGGGAGCAATAGGACTGGCAGAGCATGGTTTGGCAGAGATAAGAGTGGGCAAGGGTAGTAGTTAATTGGTGGCAGGCATTCAGGAGGGGATGGAAAAGCTATAAGTGTAGGATTGGAAAGCATGAAAAGGGACAGTTTTGATATATCCAGAAGTGAGACCTGGAGAGAAAAACAGTGATAGAAAAACACACAAGGGCTTAGATATTCAGAGATATAGGGCTGGGAGATAGAAATCTGAGACAGTAAAAGTAACTATTGTTTCATAGGATTCCTATTTGAAGTTCACACAGATCCCTTGCATAGATTTGGGGTCGTTTGTTTTGTTGGTGGAGTTGGGGTTACTGGTTTGCTGAGAGATTGTCACTGGTTTGATTGTGTTTGGTTTGCTAAGTGACTGTTGTTTGGCCACTGTTAGTGCTGCATCTTAGCCACTGCTGTGGTCTGTTTTTGTTTGCTGTTTGGTGTCAAAGTTTAGCTGCTGGTTCACTGATTGGTGGTGTTTGATTACCTTTGGCTCGTTTGTTACTGAGTGTTATAGCTGGTTCACTGAATGTGGTAGTACCTGATTATTTCTGGGTCATTGGTTGCTGAGTGTTGTATCTGGTTCACTGAGTGTGTTGGTTTGGGCTACTACTGGTTTGTTGCTGAGTGTCCGTTGGTTGTTGCTGTTGTGTTTGTTGCTGTTGGTCTGCTGCTACTGTTGCTTCATTGCCTTATCTGATCCCTAGTCTCCTACTTTGTTAATTTCCAGGTACACTACTATTTCCTGAAGATGTCATTGAAAACTTGATGAAGGAATGAGACATTGGGCTATTTTTCTTTCCTGAAGCTATCTCCATTTTCTTATTGTTTGTAGTTGTAACTCATAGACCCTTTGGTAATTAATTATGAATGATTGTAATAAGGAATAGACCATGTGAATTCGACTAGAGCAAAGTAGTGGTAGATAATAATATAGCTAAACGTAGTTAATAGTTTACCATCCAATTCAAAAACTAAAACAAGCTAACATACATCTAATACACTTAGATACATAAGTATGATCCTGAAACTGGGCGTATAAATTGGCACTTAGTTATTCTTATTAGTTAAACCTCAAGTCAGGATCGAGTTAATCCAAAAAGGATAGCAGTTCAGATTGTATTTTTGTTCACCTCTACTTTGAAAGAAAAAATGATTCATCTACAAATGGACCTTTAAACTTTGTGATGGTTAATAACAGTGGTTCAAGCATTTTTTTAGTTTAAAATTAAAACACTGTTTCCTTCAGTTAAAGAATAAAGTGACCAAATAAGTTCCGCAACTAGTATCATGATAATTACTTAAATATCCGAACCTACCATATAGAATAACCATACTGATGCAAATTACTTTGCTAGAATTCTTAATTAGTTGTTAGATATTAAAATTAGTAGTGGTCTGAAAGTGTAACTTGGTATCGTTGGGAATGATTAATTAGTAATGCTGAATAATATTTGCCCAAGTGTGGTTATTGAAATGTTAGCTTATTTTTGCCCAATCGTATTCGATATTGGACTATTAAGCGGTTTGAAGTCCAGGCCCAATAATGAATAATGGCCTGGATTCTAATATTGTAGTTTTAAAAAAAAAAAAAAAAAAAGAAACTAACACATAAACAAATATGTATTAGGAAGGAAAAACAAAGCAATAGAAAATTTAGTTATGCTAGGTACGACCTTAAATAATAACGAGACGAGCCTCGCCAAACGCAAATACACAATTGCGGGGCCCTCGAATAATTGTTATGAAAACTTAGATTTGGAAGGACCGTTTAGTAAATTTCACGGTCTTTCCCAAAGTTAACAACACGATAGACTCTTTAAGCACGACTTTAATAGAATTACTTTCCTAAATACGGGTGCGCATTTATGTGACCCAAATCTTATTCTCGGCGAAACTAAAATACACTAAAGTCGCAAGCGTACTGGTTGCGGTGTGGCTCGAAATGTGTTTTCGTGACGTCGCGATTCTTCTAAGAAATAAAAGCGGAGCATTAAAAATACATAGTTAAAATATATAAAGAAATCAGATAAAAGCAAAAGTACAGTTGAGCGACCGTGCTAAAACCACGGAATCCGGGAGTGCCTAACACCTTCTCCCGGGTTAACAGAGTTCCTTATCCGGTTTTCTAGTTTCGCAGACTATATTACAAAGTCATAAATTTCCTCGGTTCGGGATCAAACTGGTGACTTGGGACACCATTATCTTTCCAAGTGGCGACTCTGAATTAATTAAATAAATCCCGTTTCGATTGTCCTTTAATTGGAAAAACTCCCTCGTGCCCCCGCGGGTGCGTAAAACGGAGGTGTGACAGCAATGACAACCCAAAATACTCTATGCGATCGCACACATTCTCACGCGATTGCATAGAACAATTTCTGGCCAAAATTTACACTGTGCGATCGCATGACTCACATTGCGGTCGCATATAATAACCAATCACCCCTCAAAATTCCTTCTATGCGATCACAGGACACTCTCTGCGATCATATCAAGCAAATGTGCTCTGCAACTTTTCTGCTGCATTTATGAGACTCCAAACCTCCCGATAACCATCCGAAATCACCCCGAGGCCCACGGGACCTCAACCAAAAGCACAGATACGATCTATTACCTTATTCAAACTTGCTCGAATTATCAAATCACTACAGTTAACGTCAAGATTATCAAATTTTACCAAATCAAGGCCTAAGTTCATCCAAATCTTCCGAACGATCAACAACCCGACCAAACAATGTCCGAATGACTTGAAAATTTGTAAACATACCCAAAATCACCTAACAAAGCTATAACAACTCACGGAATTCCATTCCGATCCTTGGATCAAAATCTCACCTATCAACTGGAGTTCGCCAAAATTCAAACTTCGCCAATTCAAGCCTAATTCTACACCGAGCCTCTAATATCTATTCCGACCACACCCCTAAGTCACAAATCACCTCCCGAAGCTAATCGAATCACCGAAAATTACATCACAGCCCTCTAACTTACTAGTCAATACCCGGTTGACTTTTCCAAGTTAAGCCTTCTTAAAAGAGACTAAGTGACTCATTTCTTATCAAAATCAATCCGAATCAACTCTAACACACCACATGCCGATAACGGAACTTGAGGAAGTAATAGACGGGGAAAATAGAGCAGTAACCTATGAAATGACGGATCAGGTCATCACAACATGCAACGAAACTAAAGTAAGGGATCAAATATAACCACCAACACTCCAACGGTATAAAAAAATAAAAATACATCATCATGGATAATTCTATTTTCCATTAATTTGAACTTCATTCCCTTGAGCTTTAAATATGATCATTCCATAATTGTGGTAGACGAAATAATAGGGTTAGGGACTTAGTGTAAAGGAAAGGGTATTGTAGAATAAGGGTAAAAAAATATTTAATTTTTTTCAGTATTTCTTATCGGTTTATCAATAAACCGATAACCGAAGAGGACAAAATCGAAATCGAAATCGATTACTCGATAAGGAAAATTTTGAAATAGAATTCAAAATTGATAAATCGATAAACCGATTTCGATAAATTGCTAGCAAATAATCGATTCGATTTATCGATAAGCCGATTTGAATGCACACTCCTAATTACAGTCGTGATGAGGCTACGGCGGTCGCGAAGAATCTATCGCGGACCGCAGTGCTTGTGCTTCCGAAATTGCATCTCTTTGATATTTTCTACCGCGGTTCGCACTAAATGGACTGTGGTCACAGTGGGTCATTTTGCGGGTGCAGTGGATTTTATGTTGTAGCAGTGCCTTGACTTGTTCTTGGTACTTGTGCAAGTTTCACTACTTTGTTTGAGCTGATTTTGACTACTTGTCACTTTTTAACCAACCCTGCAACAAGTACAACATGTAAGTCTTTGAGAATATTTGTATACATTTTTAATCAAAACTCAAGTAAAAAAAGAGTGTAAAATAAACTAGAATTCCTAGTTATCAACTCCCCCAAACTTAATCTTTTTCTTGTCCTCAAACAAATAAAATAAGTCCCACCTCCTTAAGAATACAACCAACAAAATTCGGCAAATCTAAAGTGACCTCATCTAGCATCAATTGGGACTAATAATTGCCTTCAATTCAAATGAATCATTAACAACATTCAACCTTTTAAACACCATGGTTTTAGTGCAACACAAAAGCATCAAGAATTGATTCAACTCATCAAGGAAACTCTTTCTACTACTTTGATCATTGTGGTACCCAAACTCATACCCCTCAACTCTTCATAAGCAAACCTCACATTTAGGTTGTAGCACTTACAACGAGGATTGTGGAAAATACACTCATCTATCTCAAGTAAAGGTCACAAGTCCGACTTTAATTACCATAAATTTGCCCCTTATATGAGTCACCACTAATGTAAGTTTCATTCAACTCAAGATCATATAGGGCTTTTGTGGAGATATAGTGAAGGTTTTTGATTCAGGATAGGAAATATTTGGTCTAAGTTAGTTCCATCTTCCCTTAAGCACTTCATTTACTTTATTTTGGCACATATTCTCTTGACTTTTTTTTTTAAATTCATTTACTTATTTCCTGGGGGTTAGAGAGACACAATCTCACTCTTTCTTGCTTATTTCAAACCTTTTTCTTCGTTCTAAATTTTCCACACCTTTCATCACTTTACTTTTATTGAATCTCTTCATTCTTCTATATTGTTCATTCTTTTGACTTTTTGATTTTCTTTCTTTTTCTTTTTGCCTTTCCTTTTCTTTGTTTTTGAACCTTTTACCACTTTGTTGCGTTTCTCGTCTCTCCTCCCAAACTTATCTTTTTGTGTATGTAGATGATGACGAAAAGCCAATCTGATTTTTTATTCGTTTGACGAGGGAAGACCTTAAGTACTGAATTAATTAAATTACACCTATATCGCGAAAAAGAGCTTCTCTAGCTTTAGCGCGCACCCTTCCTCCTACGAGAAAAGTGACTCTTTCCGATTCATGCTTGGCCCTTCCTGGTTGCTGACAGGGGCCGGCTCTGAAGAAATTAACCATCTTAAAGCTTTCCTATATGAAAAGTTTAAAATTAAAGATTTAGGGAAATTACTTTACTTCCTAGGACTGGAAATCCTCTACAAGTAAGATGGCATTATCATTTCACAAAGAAAGTTTGTTTTGGACCTGTTGAAAGAATATGAGTGTCTTCACTCCCCAGCTTTGACTTCTCCCCTAAACTCTACATTCAAGTTAAAAGCAAAAGAGGGAACCCCATTATCTCATCCTTCTTTCTACATAAAGCTGATTGAAAAGTTAAACTTTCTTACTAACACTGGATTAGACATAATATATGGAGTTCAACTTCTTAGCCACTTTATGCAAGATCCTAGAAAGCCCTACTTACAGGCAGCCTATCACATGCTAAGGTACTTTAAAAAGGATCCTACTCTGGGCCTATATTTCATCACTGCAGATGATCTTTCACTAGCGGCCTATTATGCCTCTGATTGGGCAGCCCGCCCTGATTCTAGAAGATCGGTGTATAGTGATATTGTGTTCCAAGGGGGCAGCCCCATCTGTTAGAAGTCCAAAAAGCAAGAAAGCATATCTCTTTCCTCAGCAGAGGCAGAATACAAAGCTCTTAGAAAAGTTGTTGGTGATTTATTTGGTTATCCAGGTTGCTTGAAGAATTGACTGTGCCAATTGTTTGCCAATACCTGTACATTGTGATAGCCTCTCTGCTTTTCACATTGCTAGGAATCCCATGTTCCATGAAAGGACTAAGCACAGTGAAGTAGATTGCCACTTTGTGCGTACCAAACTTCGGGAGGGACTCATCTCTTTGTATCACATTGTTATAAGTAAGCAGCTTGTAGATGTACTTACCAAAAGCATTGTTCTGTACTTGACAAGTTAAATGTGATTTTCTCACATCCAACTTGATTTTTTTTTTATTGGGGGAGGTGTTAAGACTATTGGATTGCATATGTTTTTATCCTTGTCATAGTGCTAAATCAGCATCTTTAGCCAGCTAGTAACATTAGTTAGATAGTGTTAGTATTGTGATTAGTTAGTCTATAACTTTGTATATATTGAACAGTGTTAGTTACATTCAATATTATAATGTTCATTTTACAGTTTAATCAATTTTTAGCAGCCCTCATTTTTTCTCTCTTAGAGCTTATTCTAGAAGCTTCTGTATTTATTGGAGGAGTTTTAGAGCTCGTTTCTCGCGTAGAATCTCGACAATAATTTAAGGCCAAAAATAAATGCAAACAGCAAAGACCAAAAATAAATTCTCAAAATTAAATCATTATTGCGCATGAGTGACGATATATACTATTACTCATAAATAAGCAAAAATCAAGAGAAGTCGTAATTGAATTTCCATAAAAGAGGAGAGACGTAACATGATGGCAAATTTATAAAAATGGCTACAACGACGACGACTTCAGACTATTTTTGTCAAATTCCTCCGCAGGTTACAAAAATCTAGTTTTATTCAGCACAATTTTTCTGCATCACCATGACGTCCGTTTTATGTCGAATGACATATTATTGACGTATAGCCACCCTACCTTCCTATACCGTTTACCAGATAATCCATTGTAGCGTTTAACTCTAGCTATACTAATTACATAGACATATATATATGACCAGAGTAGGGGTGAAGAGCGGGCGGGGTCGGATATGGACGGATAAATTATCTGACCTGATCCATATTAATACGGATAGAAAATGGGTTAATCGGCGAATAAAATGAATATTCATATTATTCATGCCTTCTTGAATATGATCACCTTTGGAAATTCATAGTCTCTCAAACTTGAGAAACCCTCAATTTAAGCTTTTGAAAATGTAAAAACTAAATCCATTGGTTATCCATTTTAAGTGGATAATATAAATCGTATACACATTTAACAACAACAACAACAACAACAACCCAAGTATAATCCCACTAGTGGGGTCAGGGAAGAGTAGGGGTAGGGTATAGAGGCTGTTTCCAATAAACCCTTGGCAACTCACCACCTAGCTCTTGGGGTGACTCGAATTCACAACCTCTCGGTTGGAAGTGGGGGTTGCTTACCATCAGAGCAACCCCTCTTGTCACGTATACACATTTAACATATTTTTAAAAAGTTCATTATCCAACTTACTTTTAATGGATAATATAGATGAATAACTGACTTTTTTATCCATTTTGCCACCACTAAATCAGAGTATAAATAATTTCATGTCCTCCCCTTTGTATTAAGCAAATTACAAAGCCTAAATTATTCAATTTTCATTATTATTACGTTAATATATTGAGTAGTACTAATTTCTTCGTTCTCAAAGAATTACAAGATAATTACTCCCTTTATCTGAAAATGAATACCAAGGACTAGTGCAAACAGTTCAATATTTGGATTAATTTCACGGCAATGCAACTTTTCTTTTTCTAAAATTGTGACTTTAAAAAACCTACAAGTAATGCATGTGTCTGCCTTCATAATGTTTTCACTTCACTTAATTAATATTATGGGAATTGGAAACATTGACATAAAAGGTAATTTACGTAATTACGTAATAACTTTCACGGTTATAATTATTTCTTTAGTTTCTCTACATGCATCTACATGAAGTTTTTGTTCATTAATTACCTTTGTGACTCAGAGGCGGAGTCAGGATTTCAACCTTATGGGTTTTGAATTTAAGAACGACGATTTCAAGTGTTAGTCACTGAGTTCTAAATTTAATATTCGTGTATATTTAATGAATTATAAATACTAAAGAATGTTTGAGCAAAAGTTACTGGGTTCAGCCGAACCCGTATTTAGGCTTGTGCCTCCGCCCCTGTTTGTGAGTTACCTTCAATTACAAACAACAACAATAGACTCACTGTAATCCTATAAATAGTATTTGGGCAGAGTAGTATGTACGCAGACCCTTACCCCTACCTTCAAGAAGACAGAGAGATTTTTTCCGAAAGACTTTCAGCTTAGAAGTGAGTCACATTTAATTGAGTTTGTAAAATGGGTAAATATATTTTTGTAAGGAAGAAATCAGAAGATCCAGAAATGACAATGTTGCAATGAAGGAGAACTATTTGAAAATAACATGACATTGACAACTCTGTTGTTCTTTTGTTGGACAAGTTAAATTACATGTCTACCAGTTCACAAATAGAAAAGACTGAAACTTGCCAAATTTGACGATGACTTCTAAATCATAAGTTGATTTCCACGTATATCTTTGCAAATCAATTTTGTTGAATTTCGTAGCACCATGCAACAACAACAACAACGACCCAGTATAATCCCACTTAGTGGTCTGGGGAGGGTAGTACGTACGCAGACCTTACTCCTACCCTGGGGTAGAAAGGCTACTTCCAAATAGACTCTCAGCATCCTTCCCTTCAAAAACTTCTCACCTTGCTCTTTGGGAGACTCAAACTCACAACCTCTTGGTTGGAAGTGGGGGTTGCTTACCATCAGAGCAACAATGGGTCATTTTCCATTAATTACTATAACCAGAAAGTTTCAATTTATGGTACATAGTTTAGAATTTCAAACATGAACTTGATCAGACTAAACATGGTTAAGAATTTCATACAATCTATTTTTATTGCTATATATAGCCATAGCCTTAAACTGTACGTTTTGGATGGATGTTGTAAATTAGGAACCCAAATGCGCGAAATACTTACCGGACCGGATGTTTGCATCAAACTAAATAATTTTCCACGGTTAAATAATTTTGTTAGGTAAAAATATATATAAATTAACCATGATTAAGTGATATGAGTCTATTTGTAAACACATGGCATACGCTTAATGGTTTCGTGCAGATACTCGGCAACGGTAAGAAATACAAAGTCTAATAACTATGTAAATGGTAGTGGTTGATTCATCTGACAAAATAAATAGGAAAAAATAAACAACCTCCATATTACTGCAAAACCAAAAATTAACATGTACCTAAATATTAAAAGTATAACATCTCTAATAGTTTAAATACTACTTACCTTCGTAGTTTGCTTTGGACCTAGTTATATTCTCGTGTGGTGCCTTAAACTTATCTGTCTAAATATATTATTTTGATATTACTTGTTATCGGGACTATCTTACTATTCTTTGTTGTTATTTCCGATTTAGTTTTCTAACTATTTATTTTGCTATAATTGGTTGTGGCTACTTCTGCAATTAGTTAGTTAGGTTGTTAGTGCTAGTTTTGTAAGTGGCTATTTCTACAAGAAGTTAGTTACATTGTTAGTTAGTGTCAGTGATTTGTATATATATAGGAGCACTATCATTTCCTAATTCAATTCAATGAGAATGTTTACTCTCATTCCAGAATCTTCCTTTGAGCTTCATGGCATGCAACCATGGCGGTTGAGCTTTAGCTCAAATAATCTTTTCGATAATGTTTAATTTTGTCATAGTATCAGATCATGTCTTTATCAACCGAGGTAACTTGCGATCTCTTGTCTCGTTTTCTCTTCAATTCATAATTGAAGTACTAGGTCTTTCTTGAAATCATCAATCATTTTTTTTCTTTTGTGAAATCCTGTTTGAAATTGCTTTTTCGTTGTGATCTCGTTTGATTGAAACAAGCCACAATAAATTTTAAGTGTTCTCGAAGGTTTCTCTGTTGAGTTTTCATTTTTGTCTTCGATTCACGGTTTGATTTATTGAGTTCTGTAGCTTAATAATGGCTGGAGATACTGTAAACAAGGACACTTTAGATACTTCAAGTCCCATGTACATACATCCATTTGAGAATGCGGGTTCTATTTTAGTTCATGTACCTTTTGATGGAACAGGATATAAATCATGGAAGAAAGGTGTGCTTAGAGCCCTTTCAGTGAAGAATAAGGTTGGCGTCATAACGGGAAGTATCAGAAACCAGTAATTGGACATGCAACTTTTGATCAGTGGGATCGATGTGATGATATGGTGACTTCATGGATTCTGAAGTCTCTTTCAAAAGACATAGCAGACGGTTTACAATATGTGAATGATGCAAAGGAGTTGTGGCAAGAATTAAAAGATAGGTATGATCAAACAAATAGTGCAAAAATCTATCAACTTCAGAAAAATCAATGATCTAAGTCAAGGAACTAAGATGAAGAAACTGTGGGAAGAGTTAAATGCATTGAATGCACAGTGCAGCTGCCAATATATCTGTGGTGCTAAGGCTAGTATACAGAAAGCTGAGCAAGATAGATATGAAGTGTATATTGCTGTAAGAGGGAGTATACTGATGATGAATCATCTTCCAAGTATTGCACAAACCTTCTATATTCTCATACAAGAAGAGAAGCAAAGAGAAGTCAGACCACATAACGAACAATTGGTAATTGAGTCTACATCACTGAATGTCAATAGCCCAGGAAATAACACTTTTAAAACCAATTATAATCAACACATGAGTACTTCTTTTGGGAACAACAGCTATGGAAGAGGTTGTATAGGAAATAGACCTAGACCATTCTGTGATTTCTGCAAGAGACAAGGACACACCAAGGAAAAGTGCTACAACATTCATGGTTATCCATAAAACATGAAGTACAACAACAATGGTAATAGGGGAAGAAAATGGCACCAAATGTGTTTGACACAACTGACAATGGAACAATTAAGACAGATGAAGGGGGAAATTCTCATGAGCAAGGATGAACCATGCAGCAACTAACCAAGGAACAATATGGGCAACTATTGAGCATATAAGAAAGCTTCAAGAGTGGAAATAATGGAGACAACCCAAAAAACATCAACATGATTGGTGGTGCTGTTAACTTTGCAGGTATGATTGATTGAAGCACTTCTGTTGATCCCAGTAAACAGTCTTATGAAAGCTTTAAAGATAATGTTGATTCTTGGATCCTTGACTCAGGAGCCGCTAACCATATGACTTATATCAAAGTCTCTTTGAGTAACATCAAAACTCTTGTTTATCCTTTCCTAGTCTTTTTGCCAAATGGATATAAAGTAAAAGTGACAATAGTTGGAGATGTCATTCTCAGTCCTCAATTTACTCTGAAAAGAGTCTTATGTGTACCTAGTTTCAAGTTCAATCTGATCTCTGTATACTCGTTGGAAGTTCAACTTGATTGCATCATCATATTCACTAAGTTTTTATGTATCCTTCTACATGGCCTTTCACTGAGGAGGCCTCTAGAGATTGGTAAAGTTAGAGATAGCCTCTACCTTCACTATTCAAATTCAGGAAAGAACAATTTTTCTTCTATCATACCACTCACGCACAGATATGCACCTAGTGCATCTGAAAGTACAAAAAGGGGGTGAATTTTAATTTATTTAAAATTTATCGCTTATAAGTTGACTTTTAACTAGAGTAGTCGACTGAATATGATAATTCAGCAGGTATGATATCTTAAATAAAAATGGAGAAAGTAATTTGCAGGAATTAAAGACACTAGGATTTTATACTGGTTCAGATTTAATATCAATCCTAATCGAGTCCCCTTGGGTTGCAAGGGAGTTCTCTTATAGTAAATACGTTCTTTCAAGTACAGATGTGATGAATATCGCTCAGTTCTTCTAGCGCTCGTTTGATACAATGCCTCACCTATTGTGTACCCTCTTTCTATCCCAACTATTTACACATCAGATTTAAGTAAACTGCTATGCTTGTTTGCAGTAGAATGAGGAGAGTATTTTGGTTTGATCAATGTATATCTTGACTAGGGTTTACAACGGAGTATTTATACTATAAAGGACGCTAGAGGCTTGTCAACCCAAGGGATTTGATGCTTGGAAAGAGTTAATTCTTTCCAAGAATAAGGAGTGAGTCATTGGCTCAACTTGATCTTCTTTCCTTTGGCAGAGTATTACAATGCAAGATATTCCTTGATTGTTGGATCTTCCAAACACGCTTGCTTACCAAATCTTCTTCTATGCTTTATTCTTCCATAATTATATCTTGATTATTCCACTCCACCAATCCCTGATCTTCTCCCTTGATTGTTGTAGTTCCGTTAATCATGTTGCTACTGATTTGAGAAAGATTTGATTTTCCAAATTTACAAATTTAATCTTCATTTACTGCTGAATATTTATTTCTTTCCTTGTAAATCTTTAAGAGAGAATTATTCCTTTGTTCGTTATGAGCTATCTCGGTAGTTCTTCTTTACTTCTTTAAGTTTCTACACATGTATATTAATTGCATCATTAAAACATGATCTAACAATCTCCCCCTTTTTTATGATGGAAAAATAATATACTATGTAAAGAAGTAAACATCAATTGGCTTCCCGTATTTTATTAGTCGACTTGAATTACCCTCAATGTATGTAGTCAACTTGGCTTGTCCGTGAATCTCCCCCTTAATATGTACAGTCTTGTCTTTTCCATGAGTCTCCCCCTTAATAGATGCAGTTGACTTGTACCTGTACAGTATTCATATAGAGCACTGCCTATGCATATATAAGACGTATGTGGTCATGTTCCACACATAGTCGACTTATAACATAAACACATAGTCGACTTGTACATGTACCTATATAGTACTTGTTCACATAATACCATAACACATAGCAAACACACAATACCAGAGCACAGAACACATAACAGGATATTAACAGGATATTTTTCCTCCCTTTTTGACATCAGCAAAGAAATATTAGAGGCATAGCTAGCAAAACAAGATCATCTAGTGGCTGATGGGACATCATACATCACTAAAAAGGAAAAAAAATTGGGCACAACCAACAAAACAAGCAGAACAAGTAGCGATAACACACATTATTTTTCAAAAACATCCACACTAGTAGCGCACGAAATAGGTAAGAGTGTTGGAGATGGCCTCCTTCATTTGTTCAAATCTTGTATTTGCATAAATGCTTATACCATCCAGCCTGTCGTGAAGCTCGTTGAAAGCTTTGACAACATTTTCCCTGACTCTGAGAATATCAACTCTAATTTTGGACACGTCAGACCTTGTTTCCGTTGATATAGAATGAATGTCTCCCATATTGGACTGAGTAGCTGAAAGAAGATTTCAAATGTCAGAGAGTTTGGAGTCAATGGAACTGAGTTTTTCACTCAGCTCCGAGCTGACAAAAGTAGGAGGAGGAACAGATAAGGGGGTTTTGGCTTCTATAGGAGTCTGTTTGGCTTCACCCTCACACTTATTAACCCATGAGTCCTTAATACTCACATATCCCATACTAGAAAAGGCTCTAGAATTGTAGCATTTTGAGACAGAGACGAAAGGATAAACAGATAAAGAAATTTGATGGGCTTCAAGAATGTGGGGATGTCCATACCATAGGGTAAACTAGTAGGATCTTCGGCACTCTCTATCATGAAATTTATGACCGAGGAGGAAAGTTTGAGTTTGAGTTTGGTAATGAGACAGTAGACAAAAAAGTATCCCTTTGAGAGAAAATTGAAAACGAGCTAGTGCGGGGAAGCAAGGAGGTTGCCACAATATGGGCCAGAACTCGGGTCTCAAAACTCACATCACTATGACCCAATTGATTTGGAAGGATTTCAGAGGGATTTTCAACAATGCTTTGTTTGGCATGGTCAAAAGAAATTTCAATATTTTCAGGCCATATATTTTTAAACAGAGTGGGGAAACCAGAGCATTGACATTGAAAAAGTGAATCAAACAAAGCGCAATCAAGAATTATGTGTTTACCTAGTACTAGAGATTTTAGCCTATCTGACGTATTTGAGCGGAGATTGGTATAAAGCATTCGGAATAAGGGCTCCTAAACTTTAGGCGGAGGAACAAAGAGAAATTTTTCCCATCCCTGATAGACAAAAAGATCTTTTATCTTATAGTTGCAAGCTTCCATATCATCGAGATCCACGACTCTTCCATAGGTGATAGGCTTATCCTTGAGAGAAATAAAAATATCCCTACTTGGGGTATCCCAAAAATTTAGGTAAACATCAAGAGAGGCTGATCAACGGTTGATTTCTTTGGAGTGGATGAGATAGGAGGATCTTCCATGGATCATTTGCCTTGGGCTTTTTCTCCTAGAAGTTGAGAGGGTTCAGAGAGATCGCCTTAGGATGAGGCTTAGCCTTCAGAGTGATCAGACCCTAGGTCTACTTGCTCAAGCGGAGCGGAAGGGGGTTTTGCCTTTGAGCAGGTGCTTTTTCAAGTAGAGGCAGGGGGAGTCTTGGAGTGTTTCACCATTGAAGAAGAAGTTTTCTAGAGGGTTTTGGAGAAAGGATGTGTGTGAGGGTGACAGAAGGGGTTTTCTAACTTAAAAAGGAAATATTTGACCGTTGAGTGCAGAAAAGGAAAAGGTTTCAGTTGAAAAGATATGATGATTGACTTTACATCTTCATACTGAGAACTAATGTGCAAAGAGAGGGAAAAAATGGGGGCGCATTTAATGCGTTGGAAAGGACAATTATAAACACTTTTTATAAAAAGAGCACATAGGTCCTACGAGTTTTTTGACCAGCAAATAATACCAAGTAATTTTCTCAAAGTGCAAAATCTTTCTTCTAGCAAAGGCTTAGTGACAATATCAGCTAATTGGGCAATGGTACCAACAAAATCTATTTCTACATCACCTTTAAGAACATGATCTCTAATAAAACGATGCTTAATATCTATATGCTTAGCTCTAGAGTGATGCATATGAGTCTTTGAAAGACAAATAGCACTAGAATTGTCACAGAAAATTTTATATGTTTAAACGAAATTTCATAGTCACCCAATTGATGAGACATCCTTAGAAGTTGTGCACATCATTGTCCAATTTCAATATATTCAGCTTCAGTAGTGGACAAGGTGACTGATGCTTGCTTTTTGTTATTCTGGGATATTAGTGCTTTTCCTAGTAATTGACAAGTGTCACTTGTGCTTTTTATGTCTTCTTTTTCACCTGCAAGATCAGCATCTGAAAAACCTTCTAATCTAAATGAGTTAGAGTGAGGATACCATAAACCATGAGATATTGTTCCAATGAGATATCGAATGATTCTTTTTACAACAGTCAGATGTGACTCTTTGGGAGCCGACTGAAACCTAGCGCATTTACATATGCTAAACATAATATCTGGTCCACTTGTTGTCAGATAAAGTAGTGATCCAATCATTCCTCTGTATTTGGTTTCATCAACTAGAGTCCCATGTTCATCTTTATTCAAATTTGTAGTAGGGCTCATAGGAGTCCTAATTGACTTAGCATTGCTCATGCCAAATTTTTGAATTATCTCCTTTGTATACTTAGTCTTACAAATAAAGGTTACTTCTTCGGTTTGTTGAATTTGCAGCCTAAGAAAGAATGTGAGTTCTCCCTTCATGCTCATTTCGAATTCACTTTAATTAAGACTTGAAAATTCCTTGCACATAAGAGGATTAGCACTTCCAATAATAATATCATCAACATAAATTTTAATAATAAGATTACCTTCTGTTGATCGTTTAATGAACAAGGCAGTGTCTATCTTACCTCTGGTAGCGTCATGATCAATAAGGAAAGTACTCAATCTATCATACCAGGCACGTGGAGCTTGTTTCAAACCATATAATGCTTTAGAGAGCTTGTATACATGATATGGAATTTTTGAGTCCTCAAAGACTGGGGGATGTTTTACAAAAACTTCTTCCTTGATGAATTTGTTCAAAAAGGTGCTTTTGACATCCATTTGAAATAGCCTGAACCCTTTAAAGGATGCGTATGCCAAGAGAATTTGTATAGATTCCAACGGAGCTACTGGGGCAAAGGTCTCATCATAGTCGAATCCTTCTTGTTGTGAATAACCCTGAGCAACTAACCTTGCCTTATTTCTTGTGACTTTTCCATCCTCGTTCAACTTGTTTCTGAATAGACACATTGTCACATTTGGGTATTAATTTCCATGCTTGATTCTTGCTGAATTGATCCAATTCTTCTTGTGTGGCTTGCACCCAACTTGAATCCTTCAGTGCTTCCTCTACCTTTTTTGGCTCAACCTGAGAGATTAATGCAATATTTGCTTTTCTTTTGAGCAATCCTAGTTTTCATTCCTTCATTTGGATCCCCTATAATATATTTCTGAGGATATTCAGATTCACTTTTCCATTCATTCAGTCGAACTGTATTTGTAGTCGACTCTACTTGTTGATCCAGATTATTGTTGTTATTTTCTGTAGTTGACTCAACTAAGATGGTAGTGTTAGTCAACTCCTGTTGTTTTCCTTTGTCCTGAGCTCCTTGAGCTTGTTTTTCGTCACCTGCAGTTGTTCCTTTCTCGACCAAAGAATTATTTTTATCAACTATAACATGTAAAGATTCTTCTACACATGAAGAACGTTTATTAAACACTCTTACAGATCTGCTATTTAGTGAATATCCAAGAAAAATACCTTCATCACTTCTTGGATCAAACATTCTTGTCCTTACCATTATTGTGAATAAAATATTTGCTTCCAAAGGGATGAGAATAACTAATATTTGGACGTTTACCTTTCCAGAGTTCATAGGGGTCTTTTTAAGAATTGTCTTATGAGACAACGATTGAGAATGTGACATGCAGTACTTACGCCTTCTGCCCAGAAATAATTTGGCAATGAATGTTCTAGTAGTATGGTTCTTGCCATGTCTTGGAGGGTTCTGTTTTTTCTTTCTACAATCCCATTTTGTTGCGGTGAGCGAGGTGCAGAGAAATTATGAGTGTATCCTTGATCATTACAGGTGTCCTCAAAAGCTCTGCTTTCAAATTCTCCTCCATGGCCATTCTGAATTTCTTAGATCAGGGGTATCCCTTTTCTCTTTCAATCCTTTTGCAGAAAATTTCAAAGTTTCTTAAGGCTTCATCTTTATGAGATAGGAAAATTACCCAAGTGAAACGTGAAAATCATCAACAATAACAAATGCATATTTCTTACCTTTATAAGCTAGCAGTTCTAGTAGGTCCGAATAAATCCATATGATGTAATTGCAAAGGTTTTGAAGTAGATACAATATCTTTTTTTTAAAGAGTTTCTAGTTTGCTTACCTAATTGGTATGCATCGCAAATGCGAGTTCTAGAAAAATTCAGTTTAGGCAAGCCAATAACTAAATCATGTTTGGACAGCTTTTCAATCAAATGCATGCTTGCATGGCCAAGTCTTCTGTGCCATAGCCAAGGATCATCAAAAATAAAAGTTAAGCAGATGTGGCCATCTATATTTTCAAATCCATCAAGTATTTAAACATTTTCATGCCTTTTTCCAGGAAGAATTATCTTACCTGATTCGTCTTCAATAGCATAACATTTTCTTTTATACTTTACCTTATAACCCGATTCACAAAGTTGACTTATACTCGGGAGATTATAGTTTAGGACATCAACAAGATATACTTCTATAATATCATAATTGTTGTTGAAAGGAATTGTTCCAGTGCCAACTATTTTGCCTCTTGAATCATCTCCAAATCATACACTTCCTCCATAGATCTTTGTAACTTCTTTGAATAGGTTTTTATCACCTGTCATGTGGCTGGAACACGCACTATCTAGATACCATTTTCCTTTGCGTCTTACTCTGTGGTGTTCCTGCAAGACAAGATGATCACTTTCTTTTAGGTACCCAAGCTTGCTTGTGTCCTGGAGAGTTTGTTTTACTAGGTTCAGGATTTTTTTGGCTTCCAAACCCATTCTGACATATTAGATTTTCGAAAGTGACAACTGGAATATTTATGCCCACTTTTATTACAATAATGACATTTAGTTCCAGACCTTCTTTCGGGTCTCCCATAAGTGTTAGAACTAGCCGATATAGAGTTAGTTGGTTTCTTTTTAGTTGACTTGTAAGTCATCTAGTCCGACCGACTGGTTGATTTGGTTCTGATTTGTTCCTTTCCAGTTGACCCGTAAGTCGTCTGGTTTGACCTGACGGAACTGTGACTGGTGGATTTGCGCAAGTTGTTAGGCTGAATTTGCAATTCCTCAAACTTTTCTTGAAGTATTTCTTTTTCGATTTCACATACTTCATGTTTGAGTTTCTAGTCCTTGATTTCCTTAGTAAGTCTCTTAAGTCCATTCATCATTCTTTGAGACACTTTCAAGGTAGAGTCAAGAATATCCTACAATTCGTTACATCTTTCACAGTCATAAGATCTTACCTCACTAGTTCACCTCGTGCCATAAAGCAGTTTTCATCATCCGAATAATCTTCATTTGTCCAACACCATGAGGTTTTGTCTATTTCATTTTCCAAAATGGTCATAAAGCATAGATTTGCTAGTTTTTCATGGTCTGATCCATCCTCATCGCTCCAGCTTCCGAAAGATTAGTTCTTGTTGAAGCCTCTAGAGATCTTCCTTTTCAGTTCTGGGCATTCAGCTTGAATATGCCCGAATTTTCCATATTCATAGCATTTGCCGTCATTCTTGTCCTGTTCATTATATTTCCTAGATCATCTTGGAGGGAATCTTCCTTTCTTTGTGTTTTTGTATCTTCTCATTAGCCCATCCATGTTTCTAGACATCATAGCAATCTCGTCTTGTAGAGCTTCAGGATCTTCAGTTTCATTTTCAGCTATTTCAATGGATGCTTTAAATTCAACTATTTTCTTATTCTCCTCTTGAATTGTCTTTTTCAGATGCGTCCTTTCAAAAGCAATGAGTTTCCTCGTAGTTCATCATAGGATAATTTGTTTAGGTTTTGAGATTCCAGTGTGACTACTTTGGTCTGCCAGGTGGTTGGCAAACTTCTAAGAATTGTTCTGACTTGATCACCACTGGTGTAGGGCTTGCCAAAGGCTTTTAAGTCACTGATTATCTTACTAAATCTGGCAAACATTTCCTCAATGAATTCTCCTTTTTTCATTGAAGAGTTCGTAGTCATGAACTATTATGTTGATGTGAGTATCCTTCACTTTGCTGGTTCCCTCATAAATGACCTCAACTTTGTCCCACATCTCTTTGGCTGTATCACAACTTGATATTTTCTCATATTCTTCACCACTTATAACATTGTGGAGTAGATTCCTTGCCTTGTTGTTTACTCGAAAAACTTCCAGTTGTTCCTTTGAGTATGAGTCTATGTCATCAGGATCAGTGAGTGATGGAGTGCTAGGGGGTAGTGGATAATTTCCCTTCTTGATGACTCTCTACACTTTAACATTGTATGTTTTGGAAAAGATTTCCATTCGTACTTTCCAGTTAGAGAAGTGATGTCCATTGAAGTACGGTGGTCTAACTTGTGAAGTTCCTTCCTGAAAGAGAGCTCGTTTGATAACCTGATTTGCCGTGATCTTTTCTCACAAGCTATTAAGCAAAAGATAAAATATGAGCCTTGCTCTGATAGCAATTGAAAGTACAAGAGAGGGTGAATTATAATTTATTTAAAATTTATCGCTTATAAGCTAACTTTTAACTTGAGTAGTCGACTAGATATAATAATTCAACAGGTATGATATTTTAAATAAAAATGCAGAAAGTAATTTGCAGGTCGGATTCACATTAATCCAGTCCCCTTGTGTTGCAAGGGAGTTCGCTTCTAGTAAATGAGTTCTTTCGACTACAGATGTGATGAATATCGCTCACTTCTTCTAGTACTTGTTTGATACAATGCCTCGCCAGTTGTGTACTCTCTTTCTATCCCCGACTGTTACACAGCAGATTTAAGTAAACTACTATGCTTGTTTGTAGTAGAATGACGAGAGTATTTTGGTTTGATCAATGTATATCTTTACTAGCATTTACAAGGGAGTATTTATACTCTAATGGATGGTAGAGGTTTATCAACCCAAGGGATTTGATCCTTGGAAAGAGCTAATTCTTTCCAAGAATAAGGAGTGAGTCGTTCACTCCACTTGATCTTTTTTCCTTTGGCAGAGGATTGCAATGCGAGATATTCTTTGATTGTTGGATCTTCCAAACACACTTACTTCCCAGATCTTCTTCTATATTTTATTCTTCTGTGATTCTATCTTGATTATTTCACTTCGCTAATCCCTGATCTTCTACTTTGATTAATATCATTCCGTTAATCATGCTGTTGTTGATTTGAGGAAGATTTGATTTCCCAGATTTACAAATTTAATCCTGATTTGCTGCTGAAGATATATTTCTTTCCTTGCAAATCTTTAAGAGAGAATTCTTCCTTTGTTCATTATGAGCTATCTCAGTAGTTCTTCATTACTTCTAGAGTTCCTGCATATGTATATTAATTGCATCATTGAAATGTGATCTAACAACATCCACCTCATGTAGTCATAATATCAGTAATATATACTATCAGCACCATCTTTGTAATTCTGCACCTAGTGCATCCATTCCTTCTCATGTTTGTGACAAATAAAAGAGTACAAGTTTCTTTGAAGTCCAATAAAATTTCTTCTAACAAAATAGATTGAGTGTGTATAGACCTGGTGAGAATCACATGGATCTCTTGTGGCATAACATGCTAGGTAATGTACCTTTTATCAAGATGAAGGGTATCAATTCAATACCTATAGCCTTTGCAAACAAACAACTTTTTCTTTGTTCTTTTTGTCCAATGGCCAGGCAGAATAGATTTCCATTCCCATCAAGAACCACTTTCACCACGAAAGTATTTGAACTTCTCCATGTAGATCTTTGGGGCCTTATCATGTACCAACTCATGACAGTCATAGATATTTCATCACCTTAGTTGATGACTATAACAGATGTACTTGGACTCATCTCTTGGCTAGTAAAAGCAATACCCTACATGTCATAAAAGCCTTCTGTGCAATGGTCCAAAATCATTTCAACATCTCTATAAAGACCATCAGAACTGTTAGTGGTCTGGAGTTTGTGAGCACTGAAATAGCCATGTTTTTCCAAGCCAAAGGGATCTTACACCAGAAAACTTATCCTTATACAAAATGGTATAGTCGAAAGAAAATATAAGTACCTTCTTGAAACTGCAAGGGCATTGTTATACCAATCCAAGCTGCCTATAACATACTGGAGAGAGTGATTCTTAATTTTTACCTATCTGGTCAATAGATTTCCTTCCTCATCCCTCAAACTATTCACACCTTAGGAGTTTTGGATGTTTATGCTTTCCTACAAACCTAAAACCTTACAAAGATAAATTTGAACCAAGATCAACTCCATATATTTTCATGGGATACCCTTTTGGATCAAAGGGGTACAAGGTTCTTAGCATAGCCATAACGAAGATTCATGTATCTAGAGATGTGACTTTTCTTGAAACAATCTTCTCATTTGCATTACATGGAAACCACACTGATTTAGCATCTAAATATGAACATTTATATTTTTCCTCTCCTTACATAGGTCCCTGTATGAGTCATTTTGATATTATTAGTCCTAGTGTCACTAGTAACAGTGAGCATCCATGTCAACAACTAATGTCACCTTAACTTTCATTTTGCAAATGATACTAATCCTATCACTTATGAATCTGGTTCACCAAGATATCAAAGTTCTCCCATTTCAAATGAAACCTCTAACACATCACCAGAGCCTAGTTTTCACCCACAAGATCAACAACAATCCCTCTTAGATAATTCAGCAAACTCAACACATTTTGAGCAGACTACAATCATAAATCACAATATACCCCAAAGAACACCGAAACCTCCAAGTTATTTGAAAGATTACATCTGCAATGTGCCCACTCTTAATACCAGTGCTGGAGAATATATTACAGAAATTGGTCATAACTCACCCTCACAATCCTTTTCCTTTCATACACATGTACCATATTTTCAACCTATATCCTTAAATGCTCTAAGTGGCAGCCGTCAGTATTTGATTGAAAAGCTTTCTATTGACTGTGAACCTAAGTCATATGAAGAAGTAGCAACTATACCTGCTTGGCAACACGCCATGAACCAAGAATTTGATGCCCTCTATTCTAATCATACCTAGGACCTTGTTACACTATCTATAGGAAAGAACGCAATAGGTTGTAAGTGGGTATATAAAATGAAACATAAGGTAGATGAAAGTGTTGAAAGATTTAAAGCTCGACTAGTTGTTAAGGGTTACACTCAACAAGCAAGAATTGACTACACTGAGACTTTTTTTCTAGTAGTAAAGATGACTACTGTGAGAGCATTGGTTAGTATTGCAATAAAGAAGAATTGGGAAGTTTTTCAACCTGATTAGAACAACGTTATTCTACATGGAGATCCAAATGAAGAAGTGTACATGCAAGTCCCAACAGGATATTAGTAGAAAAGAGAACTTGGTGTGTAAGCTAACCCAATCCTTAAATGGTTTGAAGAAAGCAAGTAAGCAGTGGTATGCTAAGTTGACAGAGACTTTATGCTCTAAAGGATATATGCATTCTATGCTAGATTTTTCTCTCTTCTACAAGAAGGAAGGAAAGCCAGTTATTTATATAGCAGTATATGTGTATGATGTCCTATTGACAAGAACAAAGTTGGAAGAAATCAAGGAATTGAAATCTTTCCCTACATGAGACTTTCAAAATAAAGGATCTAGGAAGATTACACTATTTTCTAGGATTGGAGATACTATACAAGCCTGATGGAGCAATAATCACACAAAGGAAGTTCACAATTTATCTGATAAAGGAGTTTGAGTGCTCACACTGCACTCCCATGGCCTCTCCACTTGATCCTTCAACAAAGTTGAAAGCCATTGAAGGTAACTTACTAACATACCCCACTTAATACAGAAAGCAAGTAGGAAAACTGAACTTCCTCACTAACACACGACTTGATATTTCCTACAGTGTCCAACATCTCAGTCAGTACATGTAAAGTCCTCGAGATTCTCATCACAAAGTTGTCGTAAATGTACTCAGATATTTGAAAGGTGATCTTGGTATAGAGATTTTTCTATCAAATAGTGGAGATATAAACTAAGAGCTTTTTGTGACTCAGATTGAGCAGCTTGCCTGAGACTATAAAATCAGTTAGCGATTATATTGTATTACTTGGAGACAGTCCAATTAGATGGAAATCAAAGAAGCAATCCACTGTGCCACTAAGCTATACAGAGGCAGAGTACATGTCTGCAAGAAAGGTAGTTGCAGAGATTGTTTGATTATCTAAACTTTTGGAGGAACTAACTATACCTTTGAGTCTTCCTATTCCAGTATACTATGATAATCAATGAGCCCTGCACATCACTAGAAATCCAGTGTTTCATGAACAAACTAAACACATAGATGTTGATTTTCATTTTGTAAGGGATAAGGTCATGGAAGAATCCATACAGACAATCAGCTCGCAGATATACTCATCAAATCCCTGACAGGCATCAAACATTCGTCACTACTTCACAAGTTGGAAATGACTACCTCCCTTCTAACTGAGGTTTGTGTGTGTGTGTTAAGATTAAAACCTTTGTAATTATTTAACTAAGTGCCACATTACTAGGATTGGTTGTGGCTACTTTTGCAAACAGTTAGTTAGGCTGTTAGTTTGTAAGTGGCTATTTCTGCAAGTAGCTATTTACATTATTAGTTAGTGTGAGTGAATTGTGTGTGTATATATATAGGGGAGCTATCATTCCTAATTCAATTCAATGAGAATTTTTAGTCTCATTCCATAGATTCTCAAACCTTCTCTTCTTCTTCATTCTTCCTCTGAGCTTCATGGCATGCAGAGCTTCATGCATGCAGCCATGGCGGTTGAGCTTTAGCTCAAACAATCTCTTCGATAATGTTCAATTTTGTCAGTTGTTTAAACTTATGGTAGCTCATTGTGTAACAAATATCCAAATCGAAATTAAATAGTTGACGATATTGTTTATGTTCATGATCTTGCCACGAGAGAGTTGACATCCAAATTGATCTTTCTATTGCATGAGTTATAAACTTATAGTATTAATTATATGGATGAATGATTTCTAGTAGTCCTAGAGTTGAGTAAAAAAAATTATATAATCAAATAAATTTTCTGTTTGAAACGTGCTCATGATCTTTTCTTAATCTCGTTCATCTTCTTTCTCTCAGTTTTCATGATCTTTTTGTTCTGCTTTTTCATGATATCTCAGTAGAATATCCTCTTAATAAACATGCATTATTTCTAATCAATCATTATACTCAGGATTAAATCTTCTATTATGGACACGTCTCTTTCTGTTTGGTCGGCCCTTAGGCCTAAATCTTCATTAAGCTCGTAATAATTTTAACTTATTGTTGAATTGCAAGATGTTTCAACTGCTTTAGTCACATAAATTGCGATGAGGAATACACCTTTAGTATTCTTATTAAGACTTTCAATTCCAAAAATTTAAGAAGAGATGGTTTTGTGTATGTCAATCATGTATGTTTCTTCTTACTGTATTTCAAGTATTGTATAGGTTAAAATATGACCATAGTGGTCGACCAATTTGTGACCGCCTAGGTGGCGAAACAGCGAGAAGCACCATGACCAACCTCAGTCCAATCATCGATAGTGTATGTTAGGTAAAAATAGTACTCTAATAACGATGAGAAAAGACCATTACGTGAGAGTACGTTGGTCAAAGAACACAATAAGATCCAAGAACTATATATATAAGGGGAATTCTCGAAAAAAGGGCCTGGACTTTTCCTCGCTACTCTTTTCCTTAGAATATCTTTTGTGAAGGACGGAAACCAATTTTTCTTTCCTCTCATAAAAGGTGAGATTGTAACATCAATAAATCTAGAATGTTCCTACTTTTCATTCATTATCTCGCTGCAACCTTTTAGATCAAAATTTGATAATGCTTGACTAAGAATTACTTTTTCATTATCATTAATTGATTTATTCAAAAGGTTTTATACTTTTTTGGTAAAATAATTTGGCGCCGTCTATGAGAATTTCTCAGCCAAATTTCCTAGTCTCCTTCAAATCCAAAACCGGTGAAACACAATCACCCACTGAAAGAAAGGTAAGTAAACCTCACATGCTAATCTTGATCATGATGCTACACGAAAGCAGAAGTTGTAACCAACATCCACGCCAAACTCACAAGAGCAGACGGCACCTGCTGCGTGATCATATAAAAGAAAGTCGTGCCCAACTCTGATATTCCCCCCCACCCCCCACTGGACAATCAACGAGTGAGATAAATTAAACCCAACCCACATGGACCCAGGGTTTTTAAGAAAAAGGAGAAAAGAGAGTTGAATACGGCTGCCGAATCCAAAAACCACCATTCGATCAACCAATTAAACGCCAGGTATTGTGAATAATGCTATAAGGCTACCCTCGTTCATCGAATCATTGGATCGAGATAAGGAAAATCTCATGTTGGTTTACCTTCTGTTGTTTTCTTAACAGGCACATAAGTGCCACATGGTCAAGTGAGCAAAGAACCATTCCAACTGAAGAGTGGAAGAAGAATTATTACAAAATAGCTTGAATATCGCCCATCTCGGACATTTCAACTTATAGAAAATGACATACCCTAAGTCATACTCCCTTTCTTCACACATGTGTCCCGAGTAGGTTCTCTCGAAGAGATTCTAAGCGAGGCGATTGAGGAAGACATCACCAAGTTCAAGGGATAGCTCATGGCCCCGCCTATCGACGGGCTCTCCAGGCCAAACGATGAAGGGTTTAAACAGGGAAATTCCAATATATGTATAAAATGAACGCTAAAAAGATAGCAACGTCCTATACTCTCCGACATTTCACTCTCCAATACATAAAAAAATTAAGTAAACTGGGACTCACACAGGGAACATAAAAAGTAAAAAGTGGAACCCCATCCCCCGAGGACACCCAAAACTCTCCAAAAAACTGGGACTTATGACGGGTAAACATTTTGATGATAGCTCGAAATAACACCCATACGGCCAAAGGCCATCGCCAACAAAAAAAGAATTCAACCTCGATCGAATCACGAGGGTCAACATTTCAATGGCAGCTCAAAATTACGCCCATACGTCCAAGGGACATCGCTAACAATAAAGAAAAATTTGACCTTGATCAAATCGCGAAAGGTCAACATTTCGACAACAGCTTAAAATTACACACATACGGCCAAGGGACATCGCCATCGAGTAAAGAATTCGACCTGGATCGAATAACGGAGGATCAACATTTCAATGATAGATCGAAATAACACTTATACGACCAAAGGCATCGCCAACAAAAAATAAGAATTCGACCTCGATTGAATCACGACGGGTCAATATTTCGACGATAGCTTTAAATAACACCCATACGACCAAGGGCCATCGTTAATAAGAAAATAATTTGACCTTGATTGAATCACGGCGGTTTAACTTTTCAACGACAGCTCAAAATAACACCTACACGGCCAATGGCCATCGTAAACAAGAAAAGAATTCGACCTCGATCGAAGCACGACGAGTTAACATTTCGATGAAAGCAAATAACACCCATACGGCCAAGGTCATCGCTAAAAAGAAAAGAATTCGACCTCGATCGAATCATAATGGTTCAATATTTCAACAACAACTCGAAATTAACACCCATACGGCCAAGGTCCATTGCCAAAAAGAAAAAAGAATTTGGCCTCAATCAAACCATAATGGGTTAATATTTCAGTAACAGCTCAAAATAATACTCGTATGGCGAATGGCCATCGCCAAAAAGATAAAAATTCGACCTCGCTCGAATAATTACTGGTTAATAATTTGATAACAACTCAAAATAACACCCATATGGACAAGGCCATTGTGAAAGGAAAAATTTGACCTCAATAATGCCTTTGTAGTTGTCGGTCATCATCATACATTTCTGCTACTTAAGATTAATTTTGCCACTAATCCATGTTCGACCTCGCTCGAAAATATATAAAAAGAAAAACAGAAACTCGACTTTGCCTGAATCAATAATAGTTTGCCCCTATTTGAACGACACAAGTCAAGACTGACTTCGTCCGAAATAATGAATCCATTATATAACCTCGTTTTAAGTCGAGCGAATCTTCTTAAAGCAATATCACCAGTCGATCATGCCCAAATGGGAGAATCAAATGAGATTCCATTCCAACTCATACGACGAAGTCCTACTCAGTCCGGTTGACACCTGTTTCCCTAAAAATTTTGAAGTTCACCGTACAGAAATCCAAAAGTTTACGCCAAAGATATCCACAGCAAAAGGGGGAAAAATACAAAGGACGCACAACAAAGAAAACTCCTCTTTATTTAGACAGTTGCATAAATAGCCGCAGACTACATACGGCCAAAGTCGATCCCATGTATAAAAAACAACAAACAAAAAAACACGAAGGTGACAATTTTTTCATTCAACGTCATCACCGCCGCCCTCCTTATCACCATCTCCAAGAAATCTCATCAGCATCAGCATTCTCGCCGGCCTCGGGTATCGCAGGATCGTAGCCACAGTTAATACAAGCCTCTCGTGCCTTCGCGTGAGCTCCTTCATATTCGGCTTAAGAAACATTGACATCTTCCCACAAACTCCTATATATATCCCGTTGGGCTTTGACATGTACCCAGAGCTCGTGCAAATGGCGGGGAGCGGAGGCCGATTCGACTTGGGCCAACAATTATGCCTTTTAGGCCTCAAGAACAGCGACCTGGTCTCCCAAGGTTGAAGTTTCCCGATCAGTTTTCCCAATACGATCTTCGAGCCTGGCCTCCCTAAGCATTGTTGCCGCCCTCTCAGATTCTTGCTCGAACTGAAGACGTCAATAGTGTCCTCTAAAGCAACCGCCCTCACCAAAGCCTATGCCTAGGCACTTTCGACACTCTCCAATTCGGAGACCTTTCTCTCCAGCCCGGTTAACTTACCCATCCATTTTGCATTCATCACCTCGACCCTGATGGAAATTTGATCAATTTCGGACTGCATCGACTACACCTTCGCCTGAAGATTCTCACACTCCGTACCCCTTTACCCAACTTAAGTTCCTCGTCCTTCACATGAAGTTGCTCCTTGAGCTTACCACTCTTGCGAATAGCCTACACTAGCTCCCAATCCCTCTTCTCTAACTCTTCGCCCAGAGATTGATTACCGATACTCGCCCTTAGCCACTCGTGTATCTAATAGCACTTGTTGTAGTAGCACCGATACTTCTCCAACATCGTCAAAAAGATTTTGGCCCAAGTGTCAGCCCTACGATCACTTTCAATCTCCACCATGTACGTCTGAAAGACGAAAAGGAATTGGTTAAGGCCAAGGTCGCAAAGATAAAAGGAACACAAAAGAAAATAGAAACTTACCATCAGGCCCATAGTGGCCACTTCATGCATCAAATCTACATCACGGACGTCCCGGAGAGCCTCACACTCGATGGTAGAGGACTCAACTATGGTACCAAGTCTTTCATATTCCACTGAAGATTCTCTTACTCTATTTCAAGTATGCGGTCGGGCCTCCCGTATGCACCACTGTACGAGTAAGGCCTTCCTCGAACATCTGGACATCGTCAGGATCAAGGTCAGACTCGGACTCATAGGCATTGACCATGACACTCTTCCCCCTTTCTACGGCTGAGAAAGAAGCACGACTCGATCCGAAAGACGAATACCCGCCCAAAGTGGTGATAGTAGCCCCGAGGTCCTGACTCCCTACTGCAGTAGTTTGTTGATCAATGGCAGTAATCGAAGCCTCCACCATCGGGTTGGTCACGATCACCAGGGTTACCACTGCGGACGAGTTAGCATCACCTCCCATTGCAGACTCCGTCAAGGAAATGCCTCCCTCTGAATGCACCACGGCTGAAGGAACCATTGCGAACTCCACTCATCATCTCTTTGACAACCATTCCCCGTCCACAGCACGGGAAGATTCTCCCGTTAAGTGAGTTGTAGGAGTCAGAGCCCCAAATTGGGAAATAGTTTCTATACGCATGGCTCTAACCGTAGACTCAACTTGAGCAGTCCTTGTCGTAGGTCAGACAGCAGACCTTGGTACGGGACGAGTAGAAGACGTCGCATGCCAAAATGCAAGTGGAAGAGCCCTCACCCTTCGCACACCCCCTAATAACGATAATAGTCATGTAAACAACAAAAATTGTAAAGAAGAAAACAAAAGTTGCGGCAAGACTACCTACCAGTAAGGGGCTTACGTCTATATTTCTCTTAAAAGGATGACCATTCGTGAACCCCCACCATATGAGGAAGGATGGCATTTACCCATTCACAGATATCGCCAACAGGCGTAGGAGGTAGTCTCGTGGCTGCAAAAGCAAAATGAATTTAATACTGCCTAGAGAAGAACGGTCGGCTATCATTCCGACAAGAGATACGAAAACTTACGTGCGGAGTTTCATCTCTAGGGGAACATTGTAAAATACGTCACAAGGTGCTCGGTCCGCATATAAAAATAGTTTTCATAGAAACAATGATTGGCTCTATCATCTATCTTCACTACCAGACTCTTCGTCCCTCGATCGCGCATGTGGATCATCGTGCCTCAAATGAGTTGAGGGGCAAAGATATTGAGCATATGACTCAGAGTGATCTCATGACCGACAAGCTCCGCGAACTTAAGTAGCATGAGGAACAGTTTATACAAGTATAGAGAAAGTTGAGCCGGACACACCTCGTAGAAACGGCAAAAACCTACCACCAAGGACGTGAGAAAAAGCGTATACCAGACAATAAAATGATTAGCGTAGAACATACAATATCTTGGGCGGTCAAAATGTATAATATCATCTCCCACCACCGGCAGCATCTCGACGTAGTAGTGGTTCCCCCACTTGGTCTTCATCTCCGCAATCTCCGCCTCATTCATAACAGAGGAAGTAGGTTTCGGTTCCTCTCCGGTAGGGCTGTTGAAATCATTTCACGGCTTTCCAGGATGAGGCAGTATTTCGGCCGCCATTGGAACCCCTCATCCTCTACGATTTCTACTGCTCCGGGAGAAAGAATATTATTTTCCGGCGCCGATATTATCAGCGCAAGAAGAAGTACCAACCATTTATTCGATTCAATGGAATGAATGAACAAAGGGAAAAGAGAAGACCGTGATGTCAATTTCTGGCCAACATGAGAGAATTGAAAATCAGAATTATCGGAGATGATAAAGATTCACAAAAGTCTTTTGACAAGTCAAGAAAGTGTACCAACCATTTGTTCCTATAAATAGGAGAACATAAATGCCCCAAGCGGGAAACCCAAGAGTCGCCAATCAAAACTGATAGGGAATGAAACGATTCAATCCCCAGGAAACGTGTGTCATAATGGCAGTAACCACAAACAACGTTTCGAATCAAACAACGTTTCGACTCACGGTCGCGATGATCCAAAGGCATCATTGAAGCGTTGAGCCATTGCCTCGATCTAAAAACCTCGTTCAAGGCATGAACTGTTAGATTTCTCCTAGCCTTCGAAACTACAGAGTCTGCCCGCCGAGCCCACCAAGGGACAACCTCGACAGACGGGGGGACTAACTGTATAGGTCAATTTCTTACCACAGTGGTTGACCAAGTTGTGACCGCCTAGGTGGCAGCAAGAAGCACCACGACCAACCTCAAACCAATCATTGACAATGTATATTTGGTAAAAACTGTACTAGAATAATGACGAAAAAAGACCGTTGCCTGAGAGTACGTTGGTCGAAAAAAGGGGCTGGACTTTTCCTCTCTACTCTTTCTCTTAGAATATCTTTTTGTGAAGGATGTAAACCGATTTTCTTTCCTCTCATAAAAAGTGCGATTGTAATATCAATAAATCTAGAATGTTCCTACTTTTCATTCATTATCCCGCTATACATTTTTAGATCTGAAGTTGATTATGCTTGACTAATACTACCCCTTCATTATCATTAATTAATTTAATCAAAAGCTTTTATACTTTTGTGATAAAACAAGTATATATCATGCTCATCGGATAATAATGAACCTTGCAAGAGTATACGATTAGTTTGAGAAAAAGTATTCTGGGTTAATTATTAGTGAAGTGCATCTGCAGATTGTTAATAAAGACCCCGATTTACACCTTTAAAGCTCTTGCACGTTATTTTATATTTTAATGTTTTCAAATCTAAGTAAAATACAGCTCATCCAAAACCCTATATCCACCTCACAGACATGATGTTAGAAAAAAAAAATAAAAAAGAACTTCATATTGATCATCCCAAATAGGTTGTTTTTACGTTCAGTTTAGTCGGTCGCACGTGTAAGTCAGATAACCCCACAAAGTAATAGTGGATTCATAATTTATACATGGTGAGTTTTGAGTTGAGAGTTGATTCTGAAGTGTATTTCAAACGCTACTTATACTTATAGTGGATTATATTGTGTAAAACCTGCAAATCCGTGATTGGATGAGGCATCAGAATGCATGAGGAGGAGCAGTGAATTGTGCTACAAGGATGTCGTCCTTCAAATCATTTGGTCCGTAATAACATTGCTTGTTTCAGAAGTACTACTGCATGCAGTATACACAAGAGTGTCTCTATAAAGCTTAATACAAATATGATGAAGTTGAAGACACTTGTTATCTTTGACAATCATTGCACTCCTCCCACTTCTCAGTTGAATGTTGGCTTTTACAAGGGTTACATCATGTCACCTTCCTTCTTCTTTTGAATCTACCACTAGACCATTTTATTCTATAACCATACATATTTTTAATTTTTTATTTATCCACATCATTTTATTATTTGATTACCGTCATCATCTTAGTCAATTATTTTGGCTCCAACTATGGTCCACCAAGCATGAGTCATCACTTATAAAAGGTTACTCACTTTCGCTTCCTATTTTCTTAGATGTTCATCATTTTAGTGCTCACTTTCCCCCTCATCTAATTCAATGTTGACTATCACACTTATGACCTTTGATGATTTATGTTTCCCACAACATAGAGTCTAGTTACCTTTGTTAGAGACAATAAATAGGTAAATGCGAACTTGCACTCGAAATCTATATTAATTTGAGTTGCTAATTGATAAATTAAGGTGCACAATTGTATAAATTAATCATAACTTAGAGAGATAATAATGCATGTCTAAATACGCTTCATTGAATGGGTAAAAATATCGAGTGTGGCTAACTTCCCCCCCCCCCCCTTAATAATGATGAAACCCTCCTTTGAAACAAATATTTGTCTCAAGTTAACCGATGGTCCATAAAAGAATTAACCAAATAGTTCTCCACATAATCGTTTAAACTAAAAATTATCTACTAACGAATAATATGTGAACAATTCATGTATTATATGTGCATAACTATGTATAAAAGTGTATAATCTATGTATACTGGCTAGAAAAAAGCAAACAGTAAATCTGGCTGGCTATTTGCGTTAAAATCCCGAAAGGTTACCGTGTTGGGCTGGTTCATAGGTCTCAAACATGTTAAAGGGGTTTTGACACTGTTACCCACAAAAACAAAACTATCTACCCTTGTCTACCCATCTATTTTCCTACCGATAAACTAATTATATTTTTCACCCATAGTAGGTTTTGTGAGAACTCTCTTTATTCTCCAATTCTTTTTTATTTCTATGCTTCTTTTCTTTTCTCCTTTTCTTTTTTCTTGTTTTCTTCTAAAAAATTTTTCCTATTCCAATTTCATTTAACTTTTTTTTTATATTCCTTTTCTCTTAATAATCTAATTTCATTTACTATTCTCACTATTTTTTATTATTATTACTAAAGAAAAATTAAAGTGTGTACCAATTAAATGTAGCTAATACAACTAAATAAATATTAAATAATATTTGATACCAATATAGTATATAGTTATACCAACATGATATACAATTATACACAAAGAGTTTAAAAAGTTTAATTCAATTATGAAGCTGAAATAATATCAGTTGTCAATAAAAAAAATTAAAAAATCTAAATGAATCTAATTGTAAGAGTATACCGTACATTATATAGCATACTATAATTTTTTTTTCATTTTTAATTTGTCGCCCACGCTAGGTAAAAGCTTAAAATAAATTAAAAAGGGGAAAGGCATGTGAATTTATGAGTAATAAGTATACTATTATAGTATATTGTATACTATTACAATATATTGTTAAAATATCTTGCATATTATTATAGTATACCATAATAATATACTTGTATACTAGGGGTGGGCATATATCGGGTAAAATTGATAACCTGGACCGTTAATTTTTTATTGGGTTATTGGGTTAAAGGTTCGGTAACAGGGTAAAATAAAATTTTATTGGGTTATCGGTTCGGTCTCGATTTGTATTTTTGTTATTGGGTAAAAACTGATAACCCAATAAAAATAAAGTAATTTACTAATCTACCTTTAAGTATATATTAGGGTTTTATTTTACTAATTCCCTTCCCTCTTCAGTTCACTCCGTCTTTGTCTCTCTCATTGTATTTCTGCCGCAGCCTCCAACTCCAAACAGTCAATCGCATCGTGTAAGTTTTGGCTCAATATTTTTTGTTTGCTTATTGTTAATTGTTCTGTTTGTTCAAGAATTTTGCCTCTATTTGCTTCTGATTTATGTTTTATGTTTGCTAACTGCCAGTCTTGGTGTCTTCTCTACTCATGTGAAATTTTTGGTTAGAGGAGTAGCAATTTTTTGATATTAAGTTTGAGTAATTGAGCACTTTTAATTTTAGTTTTATCTTATCGGGTAAACCGATAACCGAACCGATAAGGATCAATAACCGATAAGCCGATAACCGATAACTAATATCTTATCGGTTTGGTTATCGGGTTATAATATTTGTAAACTGATAACCGATAGGCAAAACCGATAATTTTCAAAATCGAACCGAACCGACCGATGTCCACCCCTATTGTATACTATAATGGTATATTGTTATTGTATAACTATATACTGTAGCGGTATATTGTTATGTGATTGTGTTCTTCTTTGATTATTACAATATATTGTTGCAGTATATTATAAACCATAATAGTATACTGCTACAGTATAACTATATACTCCTAAAGCGTATTGTATATATCAGCATATTATTAGATAGATGTGTTGTTCTTTGATTTTCGGCTGCAAATTTTGATCTCAATCACCTCAAATTAGCTTCAATTGCTAGCAAATTTGAGTATGAACTTCCAGAATGTACTATAAGCAATATTTAACAGCATCCAGTTTGAAAAATAAGAAATCTTCAGAATTAAAATTGAGTTTTAAGCCTAACAAGTGTTCAAATACAAATACACATAAGTGTTCAAATGGTTATAGATTTAATTTGGATGACTAAATTAAATATTCACACATATTTAAAGGGTTGTCTATGCGTTTGACCTTTCTAAAATTGTAGATTTTCACTGGTAAATCAAAATAAAAAATCAGCATAGCTACTAAGTACAGAGAAAGCCTACTTTGAATTTTTTTTATAAAATAACAAAAGGGACATAAACGTTGGGAACCAAATATAAGCTTCAACCATAAACGAAAAAAATAGAAAAGGAGAAGAAAAAGATGAGGATAAGTGCAAGGCAGTTGTAGTAGAAAAAGTATGCGGGTAAATACTTTTGGCCGAATAGGCATTTAGTGTAACCAGTTTGGGAATAAATAAAGACGGAAATTATTTTATAGTAAGTAGGTATAAAGCATAAATTGTTCCATGTCAAACCCACAATATAAAACCCAGGCCCATGATATAGGGTCGTTCTTCTGCCTACGGCCACTAGCTTCTGAATTTTCTTTACGAGAGGACATGACGAATAAGAAGAAGAAAATAAAACAAATATAGGAAAAGTGACACTGTCTAGCCCTTTGTAAAATGATAGTTGAAAAAGTATATAAATTTTATACATAACCCTTTTGTCAAAATTGCTTTGCTCCATTCAATGTTTACTGCAAATCGAGTAACTTAATCTTGAAGTTACAAATAAAAATGAAAATTTATATCACTAAAACAAATATAACTGACAAAAGGTATATATAAGCAACAATAAAGACATTCTAAATAATTTAGTACAAAGAAGCTATTATCAATAAGTTGATGGCATATTACAAAAAGAGACGGCTCTTCCTTATATTCCGGGGATTGTAATTCTTGTGTATTTAATTCAACAAGTAGAGGAATCTAAGTATCAATCTGCAAAGCGTGCGGGGCTGGTCACCTAACATTTCCCAACTCTCATACTTATATTCAATTCCCCAAAATAAATTTCTTACCTAAATATTTAATTTAAAGGATAGGCATGTAGGTTCATCCAATCCACAATTAATGTAATCCCGGACCATCTATGGGTAAAACAATTTGGTCCCTTTCAACACACCATTCAATGTTCCATCTGTTTCAGGTATTTTATTTTTTAGTCTATTTCAAAATAAATAATGTATTTTTAAATTTTTGAAAATAATTTAATTTTGAACTCTTCATTTTATTTTTTTTGTCTTTAATAAGAAGTTTTTATAGCCACACAAATGATATGGTCCTACAAACATTTTATTCATTAAGCTTTTAAGACATAACTTTCAAAAAAAAAAATTTTTTTTTTAAAGTCTGTGTCGAGTCAAACTAACTCAAATAATACTATAAAAATGAGGAAGTAATTCTTTTGTGTATAGCATAATCATAATGCCACGACCAAATAAAAAAGGGATAAAAAAAAAAGTACAAGATGTGCATTTATTATTTTTTGAAGAAGGTTTATTGATATTTTGCTCTCCCGAGAGAATGAATATACCATGAGAAATCCGTGTTCTGCAAATTTCACAATCAGCCACATTTCAGTCTGTTTCTGGAATGGCTATCTAAGAAAGTTCTAGAACTTTGGCGGTGTACCCAATTTTTGCACAAAGAAGTAGGTCTCTAATGCACGCTTTTGCGAAATTGCTTAGATTATAAGCCCACCTATAAGTCGACAAAATATGAAAAGATTGTTAAAACTATTTGAAGCTGCGACAGGAAAATGGAGAAATGCTTTAGTTTGCTTTACCACAAGAACCAACAACATATTCAGTAACAAATTTAAAGAGGTTTCGCGTCTGAAAATGGAGAAACTCTTGGTAGGAGCTTTTTCATTTTAACGTATCATACTGTCACGTCCTTAGTTGATAACTAAGTACACGTTCGGTACTTGACAACTCGCTCACGATCTTGCACAACTTGCTCACGTTCTTGCTATGCCAAGTCAGCCTTACTACACTCAAGATCGCTAAGAGAATGAAAGAAAGAACACAAGAGAATTTTTAAAGGAAACTTTGTATTAGAGAGAACTTGAATTGTTTTCTTGGTTGATAACTTGAATTGTTTTCTTGGTTGATAAATTACAAATGAATGCCCCCTATTTATACTAATCATCTAGGGGCTAGTATGTAAATACTAATTGTTCTACAAGTCCTTTCATATTTACAAATAAGTTCATTCTCTAGAATACTCTACAAGCCTAGAAGATTCCAAGGACTTTCCTAGCAAATTCATAAAGATCTAGGTTCTTCCTAAGGAAATGTCCATACTTCTCTAGAATCTTCTCACAAATGCTAGCCTTCTTCTTATGTAAGCTTCCACATGGCATTAATATATGCCAAATGGTGCATATGTGGCATGATGACATGGCAGGTCATCACAATACGCTATGAAAATGTGAATTAGTTAGATCAGTGTGCATCAAATACCAGATAACTGGCATTTGATGCACATCAAAAATTGGAGGAATGTTTTAGCTTGTCTACCTCAAGTAACAACAACATACATGTTTAGCCATTACCAGACTACAATCCAGTAAGATGACATCAAATGCAATCATAAAAAATGATAGAATTCAGTAGAGAGGTGGAGTCAGAATTTGAAACTTTTGGATTTGAAATTCTAATTGTTTAAATTATTGAATTCTAGTTAAACAATTTATATATAATTTAATAAATATTTTAAGACAAATATAAAGTTTGAACCAAGCTACTGGATTATAGCCATCGCAACTGAAAAACTAGCTCCGCCCATGAAGGCAGAGACTAATATGTCCCGTGGAAATCCGAAAATCAAGTTCACTAGAAGATGGATCGACTATAAGTTTCCATATCCAAGAAAAAAAGAATGACTAGATTTGAGCTAGAAAGCAAAATAAAGTGAATAAGTGAAAGAAAATAGTACTCACTCAATCCGAGTTTAAATTTATGCAACTCTTTCGTTTTTAATTAAAGAAAATATTATATTTCCTTGTTTAAAAAGGATTGATCTTTAAAACTCCCACTTTACCTTAATGAACTGATTTAGTGCCATATTTAGGCAAAATACATAAACAGTCCTTTTAAGTTGTCAGTAACGATCAGTTGAATACCTCAACTGAGACCCTTTTCACTAAAACATATCACGTGTTTAAAAACTTTGACAAGAGTCAACTCGTGTAGATGAAGTAGAAGTTCCAACTTTCTTTTTTTTGTTAGAAACTACAGCATCCCTTTGCTTTTGAAGTTGATTCCCTATCACAACTCTTTTCCCTTTGCACTTGAGACCATTTGGTCTAAATCCAAAATCTACATTAGTTTGTGCAGCATTCATCAAGTTTGCACTAGTTGAAATAACTCTTTCACTTGGCCTACCAGGCTAGAAAATACATATAGGTAGTAATGAATCATCTAGAAGCATAATGATAGAAATTACAGTTAACTAATATTGGCTTCTCACACTTACATTAAGAATACTAGTCGGTGTATGTGTGTCTGTGTACAAACCAAAACCAGAATTTTCGGTTCTTTTCTTCCCAACAGAAGCAGCAAGTGATCTAGCAGTCGCAGAAATATCTGCACCAGATGTAGTAGCACCAATTGTACCAGCAACTGAACTTCTACCTTTTCCCCTACCAACTCCACCACCTCTTCCCCTACCTCTTACTGATGGTGTGTTCCTTCTTATCTTTGATGTTTCAGGACACAAGGAAGATGAGGCCCTTGGAGTTTGGGTTGTGGTAGTTGATGTACCTGCAGCTTGGATTGTATTACTTTGACTACCAACTTGTGCGCTTGATTGTGTGCTTTTTTGTCCCTTGCATATGATTGCTAAATCATTAATCAAAGTACTATGAAAACAATGACAACAAATGAAAACAAATTGAATTGGAAGTCATCAAACTTACCCTTAAACTGCATAGTGACTTGTTGTGACCAACCTGATGACAAATTGAACATGATGTCTTAGCACTTGTCCCCGCTTCTTTGGTTCATCCTTGTTCTTTTTTTTTTTGCATATTTTTGGCCTACCAGGCACTAGTTTAACTTCAGGGGGCTCAATTGATAGATTGGTAAACTCGACCCACATTTGAATGCTTGGAATTGGCTGAATATAGTATTGGTAAACAGCCAGGAAAGTATCTTTCCTATACCAGTGTTCAACATAGTCTTATACTTCCTTCCCAATCTTATAAAAGGCACATATTGCATGTTGACATGGTATACCTCTTAACTGTCATAATCTGCAAGTACATTCTCTTTTTTGTATATCAACAGTGTATCTATAAGGGCCTTCATTCTTTTCAAATCTAGTGTCAGCATTCCATTGTACTTTCAACTTCCTTCCTATTTTCTTTTTCTGCTCTAAAACTAGTCTTGCCATAGGTGAAATATCAGAAGTTCATGTTTCAACAAACTTGATCATATCAACTTGTCTACTCATCATTTTGTGCCTAATATCTTCAAGCATAGTGATGACAGATTTATGCCTAGGACTTAATATCCAGGAATTAAATGTTTCACACATGTTGTTTTCTACAATATTATATCTAACATTCTCATTGAAATATGCCTTACACTAGTATTCTTTGTCACGGGATAGTAAGCTTAAACAAATACCATTTTCTAATTCATCCAATTTATTCATTTCTTCCCTTAACTTTACCTGAAAAGGAGCCTTAGCACATCTCCAAAACTGCTTCCTTCTTTCCTCTCCCCTCCAAGTTTTCTGCCAGTTTGCCCAAATGTGTCTTGCACACATTCTTTTTTCAGAAAGGGGTAGCAAATCAGTAACAATAGATGATAGTCCCTAATCAATACAACACCAGCATAGAATATTAGTGAGATGGCAGTCCAGAAGTAAGAATAATAATGGTAAGAAACAAACAACATAATAAATGGATTGCAGTACCTTTTGCATATCAGACATTACTGTTAATCTTCACCATTCAACTCTAAATCTGTTTTGAGATAGTTGATAAACCAACTCTATAAATGTGTAGTATCTTGATCTACCAAAGCCGAGGCAATGGGATATATCTGATTATTTTCATTCTTCCCAACAGCCACTAACAATTCACCTTTGCAAGCTCTCTTTAGGAAACAACCATCAAAACCTATGATTCTTCTACAACATTCCATCCATCCCTTCTTCATAGCCTTAAAGCATACATAAAAGTATTTAAATAGATGTTTCCCAGGAACTGTTTCTGTATCAGTTCTCACCCAACATGAACTTTCAGGATTGGTGAACTTAATCATGTCAGCATAGTCCATCAATCTAGAAAATTTAAGGTTCCAGTCACCCATTATCTGACTAATTACCTTCATCTTGGCTCTATATACAAGTGATCTTCCTACATACAAACCCTATTTAACCCTTATAACCTCTTGCAACTCATGAACTATGGTGTTTGGACTTGAGATGATTTTATCTTGGAGCTTTCTTGTAATGTACTTGGTTGTGCAAAGTTTGTTCTTGTCCTTTGTTGGGCATTTATGGATAGGTATATAAGTCTTCACAGTAATGTTCCTTGAATCCATGTCCTTACTAGCAAATATTTGCCACTTACACTTTTCATGTCTATACTTAGCTCTTACTCTATCTTTCTCATTAGGACTAAGCTTTACAGATACTTTATATTAAATAGCATAGTCAGCAATAATTTTCTTAAATTCTGTTGCATTATCAAAGATCATGCCCAACTCAAACAGAGGAATATTAGCATCAAAGTCATACCTGATCTTTTGACTTATTCTTCTAGGAGGAAGATCAACACCATGTTCAGCAAGTGGGTGTAACTCTTCATCACTATCTACACTCCCAACATCCGAGTTGTCCAAATACTCTTCATCCCCACCTAGCCTTTCAACATATTTATCCTTCTTATTTATCCCTATATCTTCAATTCCAGCCTCACCAAGTATTATCTCTTCTGTAAAAATAGGTTTTTTCCTCTGTTTCATATTACTTTGTGATCCAGCATCATTCACCTTGCTCTTCAACTTGTTTCTCTTTACTTCCCTAGCAGCATCCCTCACAGATCTTAACTCATCATCAATTTCTCTGTCATTTTCTTTTGGAATGTCTTCAAGGTCATCTTCACCAAAATATGCATCTTCATCTTCAAGATTTGTATCCTTAAACTGGCTGCCATGTTCGGCAGTTGCACCCTCTTCAACATTTATATCCTCTTCTAAAAAAGTAGACCTAGTTAGTTCTACATTTACATCACTACCCTCAGCAGTATTTACTTCAATATCCTCATCAGCAGTTACTCCAATACTCTCATCACAATTTACTCCAATGCCCTCATCAGTATTTACTCCATTGCCCTCATTAGTAGTTAGTCCAATACCCTCATTACAATTTACACCAATACCCTCATCAACATTTACACCAATGCCCTCACCAACATATATACTAACCCCTGGACCACCCTTAATTTCTGTATTCTGGTCACTATCACCAACTTGTGAGAAAGGTTAATATCCCACAGGTACATCCTCCTCCACAACCTCTAAATTATCTATTGCATGACTAACATAAACATCAAAGTGATCCCCATCCTTTAGGTCTTTAATCAAATTTAGTAGTTTATAGTCATTTTCAATTGGAAAGAACTTCTGAGTTTTAGGACTTTGAACAAATAACCCAACAACATAGTTGTAGCGCATTTCAGGGGTCTCTTTTATGTAGGACACAAGCCCGGATAGATAGAAATGATCTTGACTTATCATCAATCTCTCTGTCATCTTCTTCAGGAATGTCTTCAAGGTCATCTTCACCAAAATCTGCATCTTCATCTTCAAGATTTGTATCCTTAAACTGGTTTCCATGTTCGGCGGTGCACTCTCTTCAACATTTATATTCTATTCTAAAAATGTAGACCTAGTTTGTTGTGCATTTACATCAATACCCTCAGCAGTATTTACTTCAATATCCTCATCAGCAGTTACTCCGATACCCTCATCACAATTTACTCCAATGCCCTCATCAGCAGTTACTCCAATACCCTTTACACCAATACTATCATCAACATTTACACCAATGCCCTCACCAACATGTACGCTAACCTGTGGACCACCCTTAATTTCTGTAGCCGGGTCACTATCACCAACTTGTGAGAAAGGTAAATATCCCACAGGTACATCCTCCTCCACAACCTCGAAATTATTTATTGCATGACTCGCATAGACATCAAAGCGATCCCCATCCTTTAGGTCTTTAATCAAATTTAGTAGTTGATAGTCATTTTCTATTGGAAAGAACTTCTGAGTTTTAGGACATTGAACAAACAACTCACCAATAGAATTGTAGCGCATTTCAGGGGTCTCTTTTATGTAGGACACAAGTCCAGGTAAATAGACATGATCTTTGTCCACTACATGCCCTATTATTTCACCCTCCCCCATATACTTTTCATCAATAAACTGACCCCTATGATGAAAAACAACAGTAATATATTCGCCCATGTGACTCTGTATTGAAAATGACAAAACGAAATCAGTCAATATTCCCTGACATTTTCAATTTTCCAAAACAAAAAAAAAAACATAATCTAATAGCATCATAACAGACATATAGCAATAAAATAGAAAAAAACATGATATAAACATACCTTTATGCAATAATCGAAACCACTTTACAGTTGACTCTCCTTTTCGTAAAAAAATCATTGTCAAAACCCTAGAATGACCTTTAGGTGATAAATCTTGAATCAAGCTACAATTCGAACAAAGAATAATTAATCACATATAGTAACTGAAAGAAATCTTTAATTTTGCAACAAAAATGCCGATTAAATCAAGCTTAATCGAAGAGATGAATATGGGTTATTTGGTGAGAGAGAGAGAGAGAGATTAGACGGAAGAAACGATGAAAATTTACCTTTATGTTTTAAATTCTTTATATTTTATTGTTTTTCCACGTGTTGGCTTCTTTATTCTTATAAAAGACATTGAACGTGTAACACACGCGACGGGGCTGGTGTGGTCAGGTGTTTATTGAATTCACTTTTTAAATATATAATATGTTTAAGTGAAAAAGGTCTCAATTAAGATATTTCACTGACTATTATAGACAACTTAAAAAACTGTTTATGTATTTCGCAAATATTTTATACCAAAAACTTCAAAGATCTTTCTTAAATTAAGTGCGGAGTTAAACATATAGTAATTGGGAAGGAGGGAGTAAAATAACAAGAGAACCTCAAATCAGCCACGTGCATGCATTGTGCCTCCCTCCGTGCTAAAGAATTACAATGAATGTTTATCAAGTGTACCAATGTGCACATAATGTTGCAGATAAAAATAGCCGGAGCGAATCTTTCCTTTAATTAGTCTTCAAAATGATGCTTAATTAGTCTTCACCAGCAGTACATAATATCTAGGACACTATTGCATTACTCCACCATACACTATTGCATTATTAGGACACTATTGTATTAGTATACTGTTATGAGCAGCTATATAGCCTCTAATTGATCATTCTTACTACCGAGGATACCTGACTGCCGCAATAACTGAAAAAATAATTAGCAGAATATAGTAAATCTTTAACCGGAAGAATGGATTCTTAATTCTATATTAATATAGAAGTGAAGAAAATATGAGAGAGACACAGAGCAAGACAATGAGAGAGCCATTATTTTTTTTCCCATCTTTATTTTGAAAATATAAATCCAAAAGAAAAAGAGAGAAATACACATTTTTTTTGGCCCTAAAATTCTAATCTTTTTGTACAAAGAAACACTATTCAACAAAACAAATATTAATTCAGAGACATCCCAAAACTCACCTTTAACCTCCCATAATTAATCAAAATCAACACTTTCAAAATTCACATCTTTTAATCAAAGACTTAATCTTTTGCCTTGCAAGACGGTAATCAAGCTATTAGCATGCCTTCTGACCTTCTCATTATCATCTTCCAATAAGCCAACACAAATCTCAAACACCCCTTCTCTTACAGCAACCACACACATCCTTTCACTGTAACTACACAACAAATTTACAGTCAACAGAGCATATTGCACAGCTCTTGAAGATCCATTTTTCAAGAATTTAATCAATACATCAATTAACCCACCAAATTTCATCATTTCTTGACGACCTTCTTTACATTTTGCTAATAATCCCAGTACCTCAACGGCTCTTTCCAGCCCTGAATTAGCATTCTGAATCAGTATCGGCACGGCTCGGTTCTCCACAGCCCGACCCCGATTATCTGGAAATGAACATAACGTATACAGAGCCGTAGCAGCTTCTTTTCTCTCTCTAACATTTCCACCCCAAAGAAGCGAAATTAATCCAAATATCGCATCTGGGTACGTCCCAATTGTCGCTTTATTCACTTCCACCACCGCTAAACTCGTCAGCACCGTGGCAGCTACCGCTCTGGAGTCGCCAACGCCGCTCCGTAAAGCTGCTACCACTTTCCCCACCACCCCTTCAGCCACCAACCCCACTTTGTTATCATCATCCAAGCTCAAATTCAACAGTAAATGAAGCGCCTTTTCTTGTAACCCACCGGCCGAGTCATCATCAGAGTTGACACAGTTAAGAACAGCAGAAACGGCGCCTGACTCAGTGAGTTTTCGACGAATCGCAGAGTCACGCTTGGAGAGCTTACTGAGCTGGTCGAGCGTGTTGAGCTTAGAATCTAAAGGGGAAGAAGAAGAAGCTATGAGGGTTTGAATAAGGGATTGAGGGTCAGGGTAAGATAGTGGTTTTGGGAAAGAGACGAGGGTATAATTGGAAATGAGACTGCGGAGGGCGTGATTAGGGACGAGAAAAACCGGGTCGGATATGGGGAGTTTGGTGATCGGGCAAGTACGGTGACCGGAGTCAAGCCAACGTTGGATTGAGGAACGGTCGAAGGTGTGACCCGAAGATAGTATAACCGGGTCGGACATAATCTCGAGCGAAATCGGGCACCGAAAGTCGTCGGGAAACTGGTTTGAAGTTGCCATTTCCTATTTTGTTTTGTTTTTTTCTCTCTGGGGACTGGGGTTTCTGTTTTATCTCTCCAAATTCTCTCTTTCTATATATGTGTATCTATCTATAGATATAGAAGGTGTGTGTGTGTGTGTGTGTGTTTGGGGCGGGGGTAGGGGTGAGGTTTAGGTCTAACGAAAGGGGTTACACTTGTGAGGTGCAAATATGAGGTGGAGGAGCTCAGCTTGTGACACTGTGCATCTCTATGTGAAATGACTTTTCCACCCTTTTTGGAATTGAATTTTCTTTATTTTTTGCTCCTCTTTGCTTTTCTAACTAATAATACTTCCTTCGTGTTATAATAAATGTCCAATTCTTATATTCAAAATAAGTGTTCAGTAATATACTCAAGAAAGAATTCAATTTATTTTAACTCCCTCCGGTTCAAAATAAGTAATTTTTGACTTTTTTCTTGTAATCCAAAATAAGTGTTTTTTTTAGAATTCAAAAATGAATTAATTATTTTTTTCCTGCATACTACTTGGATTAAATATTATTGGAATATATGTTAGGAGTATTTATGTGAGGTAGTAAAGGTTAATATAATCAATTTTATTGCTAATAAATGCTAAAGGTGAATTTCTTAATCCATGTTAAAATATTTAAAAAATTACTTATTTTAGACCGGAGAGAGCACAAAATAACTCCTATATATGTATCCCTAAAAAGTTTTCTTACTCCTCATATTAAATATTTAATTAGGAACAATTTAGTTATAGTAAGTATTTTTGTATAAAATATAATATTTTCTTGACGTGCTAAAAATAAATTAGACATTTATTATGAACCCAAGGGAGTAATGGTTTGTTTGTTTCAAAATTTGCATTTAAGTTTTGGTCAAAACTGTTCGGTTACTTTATAAAATAAAAAAACACCTTTCTTCTTTTTGACATAAATTGGCTTCAGTAATATGCTAATCCATCAATATCTTAAATGATTTTTTTTACCAATTATGTTGAATGATTGATTGTTTTACATAAAAGCAATTTATACCGTAATGTGTTACTAATGTTGCTTGGTTAGTGCTGCTCGCTTCACCCTTTACTTCCACTTCTTAACTTCAAGTCTTCATCATCTATTTTAAAAAGAATTATCTTTTTCTAAATAGAATGAGGTTTGAGAATATAATTAGATGATTTTTACATCATCAATCCACAAGATTCTTTATCTAAAAATTAAGTAATCTCCTTTTAAAGTTTTTTAAATTAAAATTTCAAATATTAAACTATTAGAGTCATGCTTTTTTATAGCTTGGTTGGCCAAAACAATTGGGTTAAAAGTGTATTTTTTTGGCTAAACTTTTTTTTTAAAAAAAAAAATTGAGGTGTTTGGCCAAGCTTTAGAAGGGAAAAAATATTTTATGCAGAAGTTTTTTGAGAAGCAGAAAAAATAGATTTTCTCCAAAACACTTGTAAGAAAAAGACAATTAGAAGTTATTTTTAAAAGTTTGGCCAAACACTACTTATTACTCAGAAGTATTTTTCAAATTAATTAGCTAAATATAAGTGTTTCTCTCTTTATTACTGATCGCGCCCAACTATGTCTTATATAAAGGACTAAGCGGACGTTGCAAATATAATCTGAGTATTTAGCCCAAAGTCGAACCCACAAGGAATAAACCTATCAGTTACTCTCGTTACACTTACGAAATTCTACGTAATAAACTTTCCAAATGTTTTGAATAACAATTGAGGATGTTTATACTAACTAAGACTGACTGCAATTAAGCAAATAAAGACTAACTATGATTAAGTTGTAAACAATTTAGAGAAGGATCTAAGTTTATGATTTCCCTTGTTGATGAAATCCCTTCCGGATATGTTTCACATAGAATTGCCTAATCATCTCTATCAATCATGAGCACTCTTATTACCGTAGATCTCTCCCGAGTACTCACAATAATTTACTAGACGCACTCTCCCGAGTTAAGGTAGCTAGGAAAGAAGCTAAATTATCGGTCACGGAGGCTAAGAATGCGGCTTATGGTCGTATGTACGAGGAACTGGGGGAAAAAGGCGGGGAGAAGAAGTTATTCCAGTTGGCCAAATTGAGAGAGAAAGGCTCGAGATTTGGATCAAGTGAGATTTATTAAGGATGAAGATGGTAAAGTATTGGCGGAAGATTCCCATATTAAGAGAAGATGGCAAACTTACTTTCATAAACTTCTGAATGAAAAAGAGGATCGTGATATTGTGCTAGGCGAATTGGAGCATCCCGAAAGTCATCGTGAATGGCCATGTAGGCGTATCGAGGTCGAGGAGGTCGTGGGGGCTATGCATAAGATGAGTAGGGGTAGAGCGATTGGGCCGGACGAGATTTTGATGGAATTTTGGAAATGTGTAGGGAGAGCAGGTGTGGAGTGGTTGATTGGGTTGTTTAATGTTATATTTAAGGCGAAGAGGATGCCGGATGAGTGGAGGTGGAGTTCGGTGGTTCCATTGTATAAGAACAAAGGTTATATCCAAAGTTGTAATAATTATAGGGGTATCAAATTACAAAGTCATACCATAAAAGTATGGGAAAGGGTGGTTGAAGCAAGAGTGAGGATGACAGTGTCTGTATCTAGGGATGGCAAACGGTGCGTGGCGGGGCGGTTGCGGGGCACACCCGCGTACACCCGTGAAGACTCCAACCCGCCCCGCACCGCCCCGCAAAACAAATTTTCCTAATTTTAACCGCCCTGCCCCGCCCCGCCCCGCCCCGCAAAAAACCACCCCGCTCCGCCCCGCATATGTATTTTTAAATTTTTTTTTAATCTGATCTAGTAAACCAAGTAATACTCAAGAACTCAATTAGAATACTAAAGTAAAGAAATATCCATCCAATTATCAAATACACCCAACTCATTTGGAACATAGAAACCAATAAAATTTAAGAAAATTCTTGTCAATTACTAAATCTTGTCATCTATTTATTGCTTGTTGAAATGATATCTTAGCTATACTAATTAAATATTATTGTATAATCTTAATAATATTCTTGCTTCCAGATTTGGTTACTGGAATGACTTTATTGTTTTTTTTATTGTTCTTTTAGTTACATCGACAGTATTATTTCAAAACTAAAAAGGAAAAAAAACATGAATTAAGAAAAGAAAAGAAAAAAGAGGAAAAGAAAATTCAGGTTTTTCCGGTTAATACAATAACTACATCCTTAAAATATTAAACATCCCAAATCTCATTTTAAATAAAGGTATAAGAAGAAATGTTTCAACAGTCTATATATTCGGTGACAAATTTGCTGGAAATTGAAGAACCCACCTCACATAATTTTTAACCCGCAACCGCCCCGCAACCGCTTTTAATTTTTAAAAGAATGTTTAAACCCGCCCCGCCCCGCAGCCGCCCCGCATTCAACTGCACCCGCCCCGCCCCGCATGATCTCAAACCCGCACCGCCCCATTGCCATCCCTATCTGTATCTGACAACCAGTTCAGATTCATGCCGGGTCGTTCCACCACAGAAGCTATACACTTTGTTAGGAGCTTGGTGGAACTGCACAGAGAGAGAAAAAAGGATTTGCACATGGTGTTTATTGACCTAGAGAAAGCATATGACAAGGTTCCTAGAGAAGTTCTCTGGAGATGCTTGGAGGCAAAAGGTGTGTCGGTTCCTTATGTTATGGCAATTAAGGACATGTATGATGGGGCTAAGGCTCGGGTTAGGACAGTAGGAGGGCACTCTTAGCCTTTTTCCGATTGAAATGGGATTACACCAAGGATCTACACTCAGTCCGTTCTTATTCGCCATAGTGATGGATGTGATATCCGACTATATTCAAGGGGAGGTGCCATGGTGCATGCTATTCGCCGATGACATAGTTCTGATTGACGAGTCACGGGCCGGTGTTAACGAGAGATTGGAAGTTTGGAGACAGACTCTTGAGTCCAAGGGCTTCAAGCTAAGAAGGACGAAGACAGAATACCTCGAGTGTAAGTTTAGCGCCGGGTCGGGGGAAGTGGACGTGGATGTGAGGCTTGAGTCACAGATTATCCCAAATAAAGGCAGTTTCAAGTACCTTGGGTCGGTTATCCACGGGGGAGGATAGATCGACGAGGATGTCACACACCGTATTGGTGTAGGATAGATGAAGTGTAGGTCAGCATCTGGAGTCTTGTATGATAAGAGAGTGCCAATGATACTCAAAGGTAAGTTCTACAAAGTGGTGGTTAGACCGGCCATGATGTATGGAGCTGAGTGTTGGCCTATTAAGAACTCACATATCCAAAAGATGAAAGTAGCAGAAATGAGGATGTTGAGGTGGATGTGTGGGCACACTAGAAAGGATAAGATTAGGAATGATGACATTCGGGAGAAGGTGCATGTGGCCCCTATTGATGACAAGATGTGGGAAGCGAGACTCAGATAGTTCGGGCATGTACACATGAGAAGCCTAGATGCTCCAGTAAGGAGGTGTGAGCGTCTGGTCGTGGAAGGCACGAGAAGAGGTAGAGGGCGGTCTAAGAAGTATTGGGGAGAGGTGATCAGGCAGGATATGGCGAGGCTTCAGATTTCCGAGGACGTGACACTTGATAGGATGTTATGGAAGTCACGTATTACTATTGTAGGCTAGGAGGTAGTTGAGTCTTGCGTTACTTTGTACTTTTGTGAGCCTAGTTCGGTGGGGTTTTGTCTAAGATAGCTACGGAAATGTCGTATTTTACTATTTTCGATGCAGGATCCATTTACAAACCATTGTTTTTGCTTTGAATTTTTTTCTTTCCTATTTTCTATGTTTCTTTTTTCCTATGATTTCCGTGGAGAACCTAATACTCTCTTCTTTTGTCTTTTTATTATCTTGAGCTGAGGGTCTTTCGGAAATAACCTATCTACCCCTTTCGGGGTAGGGGTAAGGTCTGCGTACACACTACCCTCCCTAGACCCCACTCGTGGGATTTTATTGGGTTGTTGTTGTTGTTGTACTCTCCCGAGTTACGCTAGCTGGCTTTGTTTATTACAACTCATTTTAGATTGCACCCAAGGCGTCGTTATCCCAATCTCTCCTTTAAACCCTTGGTTATTGATCCCTCATATACTTTGGGAGTGGTTTTGTTCAATAATTACCTAAATATGCACTCTCGCCCGAGTTATGCATACTAAATAGGCACAACTAATTGAGGATCCTATCAATTAACAACAACAAGGACGCAGTTGAACAACTAGAGATTAAACTAGGTAAAACTATATTAACATAATAAGAAGCTCATCCTTCAATAGGTTCCATCAAAACCCTAGATTAACGAATTAGCTACTCATAACAAGACAAGATAAAACTACTAAATTGCTTATAATGTGCAATTGAAATAACAAAAGAGAAGATAGAAAAACTCTAATGGTTGGTTGCTCTTCTCACACTTGTTCTTGCCTCCAAAATAGTCTAAAAAAAGATTGAAACTTTCTTGGGCGAGCTTCTTGAGATTATAATGGTTTGGAATAAGTTTCTACCGATTTACACTTTAGTCCCAAAAGTTCTGGGTAGCTACATAGTTCACCGCGGCTGCGGCAAAACACGGCGCGACTACGCTAAGAGCCAATCATTCTACCTCGCTTCATTAGCTTACCGCGGTTCAGTCGCGGTCGACCGCGGCCGCGGTGGCTCAAGCCCAATCCTCTTTTTTTTCCGCTTGGGAGCTTCTTGATTGGTATTTTTTCTATATTATTGCCTCCAAAATACTCCATAGTTCTTCCTAACTTGGAGTAATCCCTGCGAAGCAAAAGAATACCAATTAAAGTTTGTTATCATTTAGCCTTTCAAACAACAATAAAGCACAGTACATTTAGTGTATAAATATCGTCTATATGGTCTATTATCAATTACCAAAAGTACTTTTTTATAAAGTACTCTTGAGAAAAATAATTTTCAAAATAATCCGATTTTAAAAGCTTAGCCAATCAGATAGGACAAGATAACTAATATGGCAAGTAATTATTTTGGTCAAAGACTAAAAGCCTCTTTGGAAAGCCACCTTGAAACTGGATTTGAATGTAATTGGTGTAATTACATAGTTTTACATGTTTGTTTAGCCATGTAATTACTTGGTCATAATGAAATTTTAGTGTAATTAGAGGGGTGTAATTATACTCTCCAATTCTCAAGGGGGAGATGAGAATTGGTGGTAATCCACTGTGTAATTACATGGTTTCCTTTTAGTTTCTTTCCTTTCTATTTTATTTTAATTTTTTTCTTTACAACTTTTATTTTTATTTTTTAATTTTATCTTTACTTTTAATTTTTTTTTTAAATTTTAAGATATATTTTGCTTTGTATATTATTTATCTTATATTTATCTACCTTTACTTATTGTGATCCCATGTAATTGCTTATATTTTATTTATTATTTAGTTTATTATTCTATGTTTTGAAACTATACCTCCTAATATTAGAAATAATGAGTCATTAATAAAATTTGGCATATAATGAGTGAGGCAATTAAAGCAAAATTTTGTCGTTAAATATGATTATAAACTTATTATATTTCATATTCTTAAGTTGTAGTGGAACTTACTATTATTATGTTGGAATTTGACTTATGTTAAACTATTTTTTGTGTGTGTTTTTAATATTGTGCTATATTCATGGTTCAAATTTACTCGTTTTAGTAGTATTGGCTCACACTACATATTGTTCATTTTTTTAGTTAGAATTGATAGATCAGTTTTATCTAACATTTGAATAATGTTATGACACGTGCGGAGGAGAAGCCTAGATGCACCGGTTAGGAGGTGTGAGCGGTTGACTTTGGCGGGTATGAGAAGAGGCAGAGGCCGGCCAAAGAAGTATTGGGAAAATGTGATCAGGCAGGACATGACTTTTGATAGAAACATGTGGAGGTCGAGCATTAGGGTGGTGGGCTAGGGGGTAGTCGAGAGTTTCTTCTTTCTTTGTACCAGGTAGACTGATAGAGTTCTGTTTAGGTTTGTAAGCGGTCTATGCCGTGTTCACATGGTTTGTTTCTAGTTTTGTGTTATTGTCCTTTCCTCTATTCGTTGTTGTTATTTTCTTTCTGGCATCTTTTGTTGTTACATGACTTTTCTTTTATTTTTTTCCTGATATTATTGTCTCTCTTGTTGATCCGAAAATCTCCTGAAAACGGCCTCTCTATCCTTTTTGGAGTAGGGGTAAGGTCTGCGTACACTCTACTCTCCACAGACCTCACTGGTAGGATTTTACTGGGTATGTTGTTGTTGTATATTTATTTATTTTATCAAACATGAATTCTATGATGTTCTTACAAAAGATATGATTTTAGTTTGTAAGTATCTAAACCTGATATATATATATATATATATATATATATATATATATATATATATATATATATATATATATACAAATATATGATTACTAATTAATGTATATTCACGAAAAATATACATTTTAAATACGAAACTTAATATCATTTACACTTGTGTAGGCATATATTTACTATATTAACTTTTTAATTTTGATAATTATTTCATTTAAATTTAGTATAATTATATAATTATACTTATGCGACCGAACAGTAAACTTATAATGATATTACAATTATCCATTACAAACAAGCAAGTTATCGTAATTATATAACTATATAAATATTATCTTAATAATTATATCAATTCCAATTATCTGATTGGCTTTCCAAACGACCCTAAAACTTAGAATGGGAAGGTGTGGAATGTAATTAGGAAATTATATTATATAACTTGTTGGAGAATGACAAAGAAGTGAGAAGTGTGATTTTGCCGTTTGGAATAATCAGCTAAATGGTTCAAAAGCATTTGTCGGTCACTTAGCCCCCCAAAAAAGGAAAATTGAACCTTATCCTTAGCTCAATTTTCTTTATTCTTTTCCAATAATTAACAATACGAAAACCACAGTTATTAAAAGGGGCACGTTTGGAAATAAAATATAGTAGGGTACCTTAACGGTCCCCTAATTAAAAATATCGCTGTCTGTCGTCACGAGAAAGTCTAACCGTTATGTAAACCATATGCATTTACTGATTTACCCTACTGGTGTAACTGTTATAAGTCAACTCACATAAAGTATATTGCAAAATAAAAAAAGAAGGAAAAAAAACGTACAATTATTAAAGTCCAATATCACAAAAACACGTCAATAAAAGTTGATGCTTCTTGACCACGTGAATTTCGTGATCCTGCGGCGAGAAAAAATACTTTTAATCCTTCCGAATTTAAGACAAAATTCTTTGGACAAATTTTTGGTGTAATAGTACACAAGAATTTATGATAGTATACTTTTGGACATTAATAAGCTATTAATTGGTATAAGAAAATTTTATTGAATTGATAAATAAAATTAGATTGATATTGAGAGTGTTTGGCTAAATATATAAACTGATTAAAATAACTTATACGTATATTTTAATTTGTTTACGTGTTTAATAAATATCCAATATGGTTATAAGCAAAAATCATCTGTAGATCATAATTTGGACAATCCCAGGACCCAACTATCTCATGTTTTTCTTCTTTTGACGATTTCGACAGAAGGTTGTTGCGACTGGCTTAAAGATGGCGGTGCAGCTAATGGACAAGAGGGTCAAAGGGAGATTAATAGCCTGTTTTGGCCAAAATTTCTCTTGATCCTAAAAGTATATTTTTCTTTTTTAAAAAAACTTGAAATGTTTAGTCAAGTTGTTTTCGAGAAAAAATAATTTTGGAAAAAAAATAGAAGCAGTTTTATATCCTGTTTGGCCAAGCTTCTAAAATATTCTTATTTTGAGAAATGGTTTTTACAAAAGTGCTTTTCAAAAAAATATTTTTGGTAAAATAAGTTTGTGTTTGGCTAATCAATTTAAAAAGTACTTTTAAACAGTAATTGATGTTTGACAAAACTTTTAAAACCTGTTTCTAAGTGTATTTTTCGCAAAAGTACTTTTCAAAAAGGTGTTTCTAGGAAGAAGCTACTTTTTCTTATTTCTCATAAACTGCTTCAGCTTCTATTTAAAATACTTTTTTCCCTTAAAAACACTAATCCAAACACCTTAATTTGGGGGGGGGGGAGAATACACTTTTGGTCAAGAAAAAAGCTTGGCCAAACAGTCTATTAGATAAGCAGAAAAAAATAACTTCTTCCTAGAATCCGCAGAAGCTTACCAAAAATAACCTTAGCAAAATATGGTATACATCAGAATAACCTTATTTTAAACCTAATACCTAGAATTAGAGATTATATTATTGAACTCTCATAATTTATATATATTTATTTTTAGGATAACTTTTTGGTATGGTGACTTTTGAGATGAATGCTTTTATATTTGTTACATCATTTTTTGATATATTTAAATCATCTTGAAAGAATTAAAGTACTTTTATTTTATTTTCATGCTTTACTTTAATAAAACTAAAAACGTAATTATTATCTTGAATAGTAAATATTTGAGATTATTTATTTATTCATATAATATTAACTAATAAGTAAATCTCTTCTTGTCCTTAATTGTAATTTGATACTTAAAAATACTTTTTGAAAAACTTGGCAAAACACAAATTATTGCTCAAGTGCTTTTCAGATTGACATGAAACACAAACTGCCTCTCTCCAAAAGATTTCAAAATAAGCAGATTTTTTCAACTTGGCCAAACGGGCTATACAACAAATTATATGGGTTAAGATGAATTCATTATTTTTACTCGAATTATGTATAAAGATATATAAAAATAATAATATCATATTTAATAAGATTACACCTAAATTATATCAAATGACTCCAAATATTACACTCACACATACAATATTATTTACGATATTTTTGTCACATGAATATTATTTTAATTTTACTTTGTTAGATTTATAAATAAAGATATGATAAGACAATAGAATTCTAACAAATTAATAAATATATGATCTATTAAACTATTATTGTGGGAGAAGTTTTTGTAACACGTTATACTTCCTTTTTTTGTCTAACATTAATATATACAAATGTACACTTTAAAACTTGATCAAATTTTAATATACACACACGAGTCAATTTTAAACTTTAGTAATGATATTCTTTATTTAATTTTAAAATTCTGGTAAACACCATTTCAAATTGAATAAGTTATATGTTGGGTGTGAGAACAAAGATCCACATTGGTAGCTGAAAAGAATGAGAGTCTATATATAGGGGATCTCTTAATGGTGTGAGATATTTTGAGAAAGACCGTATGGGCTTGGCCCAAAGCGAACAATATCAGACTATGTTATGAATGTCATTGGGTTGTTTTAGCCCAATAACTAGTATCAAAGCAAAGGTTCAGTCGGATTAGTATGGAGATAGCGGAGTGACGGTGCGGGGCAGCACGCACACAAGAAGAAACTAGTTGCGGGCTTCGATTTCCATAATACTCTAACAATGTGGGTGACACATAATAATCTCGAAAATTGATCTGTGGATCGTGGTGATGGGCCACGTGGAACTTAGCTCGAGAAGGATATTGTTGGTCCCACATTGATAGCTGAAAAGATTGGGAGTCTACAAATAAGATGTCATGACCCTAGCGTGAACTTGTCATGACGGCACCCAGTCTTCGCAAGGTAAGCCTAAACAATTATGGAATTTAACAACCTTTACGAAAAACAATAAAACTAATGCTGAATAACATAAAAAGAATGTAATGAGTGCCCCCTGATACATACACTTTAACTCAAATACCGAAATAACCTCCAAGATCCGGAAACTCATGAGCAAACACAGGCTAAAGAATTTTAACTAAGGCTCTATCATCCAGAAATATCTGTACAACCGAACAAAATGAAATGAGCTACTATCTACAAGGGAGAGTAAAAGGAGACTCTTCGGATCCGCGGACGCAGCAGATGCATACCTCAAGTCTCCCAATGCAGCTGTGCGATCACCGATAATGCGCTCGATCAGATGCACCTGGATCTGCACAACAAAAGTGTGCAGAATAGTAGCATGAATACACCACGGCGATACTCAATAAGTGCCAAGCCTAACCTCGATGGAGTAGTGACGAGGAAGGTCAGGGCCCTTCCGAGAATAATAAAGTAATAATATCGACCAGTGTAAAATAGTAAATAATCTGAATTGACAGCAAAAATAGAATAGAAACTACAAATCACTAGCAATTAATACTAACAAGGAAAATAACATAACAAAGTGTCCCTCAGTTGTCCATGGATCTCACGGGAATTGAAGCCGCAGTCCACCCATCTCAGTAACAATGTCTCCGGGAATCGAAGCTACAGTCCACTCATATCAATAACAGGAATCTCCGAGAACTGAACCCGCAATCCGCTCATCTCAATAACAAGGATCTCCGGGAATCGAACCTGTAGTCCACTCATCTCAATAATTGGGATCTCCGGGAATTGAACCCGCAGTCCGCTCATATCAATAACAAGGATCTCCGGGAATCGAACCCGTAGTCCATTCATCTCAGTAACAAGGATTCTCAGGAATTGAACCCGCGGTCCACAATACAAAAACACAATCAAAGACAAGGAAAATACTCAGAGAATGGAATACACAACTACAGTTAACAATTAAGTTCTAACCCAACATGTTTCACGTAAATTTCAATTAAGGCAATTAAGCATTTAGACAGTTAATTCTATCTAGTCATACTCCTCTAACTAACATTGAATAAATCTTGTATTTAATACAGTCAAATAACAAAGGTAACACAGTTTGAGCAATTCAAGTAAAGTGAATTTTCTACAATTTGCACAACTACACACCCGTCACCTCGCGTACAAGGCGTTTAAATCAATACATAAGATATCCTAAGGGGAGAGGTCCCCCACTCAAGGTTAGACAAGCCACTTACCTTGAACCGGTACAAAATCGCTAAGAAACAATGCCCTTGCCACGAATATTTGACTCCTAGTGGACCAAATCTATTCAAACGAATTACAGATTGTATATAACATCGCAAGTAACTAATTACATTGTTAAAATTAAAGCTAAGGCGCGAAAATGAGTAAAATAACCAAAATGCCCCTCCAGACAACGTCTCGGAATCAAAATATTTTTACATTTTAGAACCTTCATATTCTTACGAGTCTAACCATATAAAAATATCCCAAATCGGAGGTCAAATTCCCCCTCAAATAATTAGAATTAGGTCTAAGTATTTTACTCCCAAGTTTCATTTAAAATCCGAAATTAAAGGTTGAATTAGAGATTAGATTAGTGGGTATTAATCATAAGAGAGTAAGGAATCGTTACCCAATAGTTGTCTCTGAAAATTCCTCGAAACATCTCCCAAAATCGAGTTCTCTAGCTTAAGTTTTTTGAAAAATGGAAGAACCCTCGTTTTTGAAAATATATAATATGCCCATGCATTTAATTCAATGCGATCACAGGAGTGGTTACACGATCGCATAGAAGAAACTTCGAGTCTTGAGAAACTGCTCTATGCGATCACAATGAGAGGCATGGGATCGCGTAAGGCGAGGAGGTTGTGACGACCCAGCTCGTTGTCACGAGAGTTACCGCCCCATTTTCCCCCATATTGTGTTGTTTCACGTTCTATATCAGTATTTGAGTCTATCGGTGAATTTGGATTGATTTTGGTTGAAAATAAGGCATATAGCCTCTTAGAATGGAGTTTGTTTCAGAAAAGTTAACCTAAAGTTGACTATGTGGTTAGGAGGCTCGGATGTAAATTCCGGTGGTTCGGTTAGCTTTGGCAGGTGATTTGTGACTTAGGGGAGCGATTGAAATGGAATTTGGAGGTCCGATGTAGAAATAGGCTTGAATTGTCAAAGTTAGAATTTTGGCAGAATCTGGTTGATAGGTGAGATTTTGATCCGGGATTCAGAATGGAATTCTGATAGTTGTAGTAGCTTTGTTAGGTGATTTTGGATATTTCTGCAAATTTTCATGTCATTCGGACATCGTTTGGTCGGGTTTTTGATTGAATGTAGGTTTCGGAACTCCTAAGAAAAATTAGGCTTGAATCCAAGGTAATTTGGTGATTGTTGTGTTTAAAGACATGTTTTTATGATTGGAACAAGTTTGTGTGGTATAATAGAGTGAGTTTGTATTTTTTGTTGAGGTCCCGGGGGCCTCGAGATGGGTTCGGATGGTTAATCTCTGTTGTTTCCGCATCTGCGGTGAGAGAGCCGCTTAAGCGGTCCCGTAGATGCGGCTATGCGATCGCAGAAGCGGCCCTTGGTGGCCTGGAGGTTCTCCACAAAAGCGGACTTAGGTCCGCAGAAGCGGACTCCGCAGAAGCTAATTATGACCGCAGAATCGGTCTGGGATATCTTGGCTGGGACCGCAGAAGCAGTATGTAGACCGCAAAAGTGGTTACCGCAAAAGCGGTGTAGGACCGCAAAAGCGGTCAAGCGGGGTTTTAAGTAAAACCGCAGAAGCAGTTATTTTACCGCAAAAGAGGGAATGCGGGTGCGGTCAGTGTGTCGCAAAAGCGGAAATTGTAGAGGGTTTAATGATCAGTGTATTGAAAAAATCTCAGAAGTGTAAAAATATTTGGGGCTTCGAACTAAGAGAGGAATTGGGCAAATTTGAAGATGAATTCATGGAGTATCATCAGGTAAGGACTCTTGGACCTAGATTATGTTATTATATTGATAAAACATGGATTTAAGCACTGAAATTGGAGGAATCAAGGTGTAAAAATGGGGGTTTTTGCTTGAAGTCTAAGAAATGGTAAATTGATGATTTGAGGGGTCAAATGGACTCCGATTTTGATAAATTTTATATGTATGGACTTGTGGTGAGACGATGCTTCTAAAAATGTAAATTTTATAATTTTTTGAGAAGCGAGATCGGGGCTCAGGTTTTGGCAACTTCGTATTTTTGGGTATTTTTCGAGTTATTTTGATTAGGTTATGCTACATTAGCCCAATCACTATTTGGCACATGTGGAGGTTGATTCTTGAGGGAAAGGCATTACGGATTAGTTTCTGAGCCGGTTCGAGGTGAGTAATGGGTGTGGATGATGACCTAAGGGTTTGAAACCCCGGTATATCACTATGTGATGTTGTATTGAGGTGAGACACGTACTCTACTGTGAGTGCGGAGTCGATTATGATTGGGGACTATGGCTTTGTCCGACTTTGAGGCATTGTGCTGTGTTATTGGCTGTAAATAAGCCGGTAAACCTCCTACTTGGATGGTCGTGGATATAGTTGGGTTGTGTGCCAGTTATTTGGATCCCGTAAGGATCAATATCATTGTTTCTCTGATTATAACATGTTTTCATGATATCAGTCCTGAGCTAAACATTGTCTAAAAATGATTTGCAAAATTCTGATATTTCTATACTTTGATTTCTATAATTTCTATTAAACAGATTTAAAAATGGTATTATCTATGCCTATGAGGCTTGCATTGCATGTAGTTGGACTGATAGTAATGGGGCTGCGCGCCACATCATATGTTACTGATATTGCGCTTGGGCTGTAGCAGCACCTCCGGAGTCTGAACCCCACAGTGAGCGCCTGTACCCAAATGGATTAGGCTACACACCGTAGCGGTCATGTTCATGCATCCGCATTGTATTTAGTCATTTCTGTTGTACTGCTTAGCTATTATTGCTTTCTCTGAGACTTATACTGTTAAAAATGATAAAATGAGGTATTGTATAGCTTTACTGTGTGGTATTAATGGGTGTTCTTACCTTCAATATCATTATACATGCTTATTACCATTGAGTTGGAAGTACTCACTCTACTCCATGCACCTTTGCAGATCTAGGTACATCCCAGCAGGGTTGATTCTCCAGCTATTTCAGAGTTCATATTTGGACTATCGAGGTAGTTGTTTGGCGTCCGCAAGACCCTACTTTTCCTGTTTTCCTTTACTCTTAAACTTTTTTCTGCTTTTGTCAGATATACTATGTATATAGTATCATTGCTATATTCCTTGGTAGAGGCTGTTGACTTGTGACCCCAAATTCTGTGGGTGATGGTATGCTATTATTGGGATGTTATATATTTTATGCTATACTTTGTAAGCTATCTTGTTATTAAATGGTTTTGAAACAAAAATGAGAGTTGATAGATCGGTATTGTGTGTGATTGGTTAGGCTGGCCTAGCAATGTACTGGGCACCATCACGACTGGGTTTTGGGGTCGTGAAAAGTTCGTATCAGAACCTAGGTTACTAGGCCTCATGAGTCTTGAGCCGGTTAGTAGTGTCACGCGGATCGGTTTAGAGACGTCTGTATTTATCCTCGGGAGGCTACAGACCTTTTAGAAAACACTTCACATTCTTGAAATCTTGTCATGAGTTTTTGTTGTTTCGAGAACTAAACTTCTATATTCTATTCTCTCGACAATGGTGAGGACTCGTGCTAGAGGACGAGGTGGACGACCACCATTGCCACC